>CM038672.1:644410218-644770554 GCA_021605145.1 Aegilops bicornis
TAGATGTGTAGCGACATCTTCACTAGGAAGGCCAGAGAATTGATCTTTCATGACAAGATTCAACAAAGCAGCATTAATTTCACAAGATTCAACATCGGTAATAGGAGCAATCGGAGTGCTAAGAAAATCATTGTCTTGAGCCATCGTGACAAACAATCCAACACACAAGCACACAAGCAGCAAGAAAAAGAGCGAACGAGAAAAGAAGGGCGAATAAAACGGCAAGGGTGAAGTGGGGGAGAGGAAAACGAGAGGCAAATGGCAAATAATGTAATGCGAGGGATAAGAGTTTGTGATGGGTACTTGGTATGTCTTGACTTGTGTGTAGATCTCCCCGACAACGGCGCCAGAAATCGGCGAGTTGTCGGGAGATCAAATCTTGACTTGACTTGGCGTAAGCCTCCCCGGCAACGGCGCCAGAAATCCTTCTTGCTACCTCTTGAGCATGCGTTGGTTTTCCCTTGAAGAGGAAAGGGTGATCCAACAAAATAGCGTAAGTATTTCCCTCAGTTTTTGAGAACCAAGGTATCAATCCAGTAGGAGGTTACACGCAAGTTGCCTAGTACCTGCACAAACAAACAAGAACCTTGCAACCAACGCGATAAAGGGGTCGTCAATCCCTTCACGGCCACTTGCAAAAGTGAGATCTGATAGAGATGATAAGATAAATATTTTTGGTATTTTTATGATATAGATTGGAAAGTAAAGATTGCAAAATAGTAAACGAGATGTAATATGATAAGAAAGAGACCTGGGGGCCATAGGTTTCACTAGTGGCTTCTCTCAAGATAGCAAATTCTACGGTGGGTGAACAAATTACTGTTGACCAATTGATAGAAGAGCGCATAGTTATGAGAATATATATCTAGGCATGATCATGTATATAGGCATCACATCCGTGACAAGTAGACCGAAACGATTCTGCATCTACTACTATTACTCCACACATTAACCGCTATCCAGCATGCATCTAGAGTATTAAGTTCATAAGAACGGAGTAATGCATTAGGTAAGATGACATGATGTAGAGGGATAAACTCAAGCAATATGGTATAAACCCCATCTTTTTATCCTCGATGGCATCAATACAATACGTGCCTTGTTGCCCCTGATGTCACTGGGAAAGGACACCGCAAGATTGAACCCAAAGCTAAGCACTTCTCCCATTGCAAGAAAGATCAATCTAGTAGGCCAAACCAAACTGATAATTCGAAGAGACTTGCAAAGATATTAAATCATGCATAAAAGAATTCAGAGAAGAATCAAATATTGTTCATAGATAATCTTGATCATAAACCCACAATTCATCGGATCTCAACAAACACACCGCAAAAAGAATTACATCGAATAGATCTCCAAGAGAATCAGGAGAACTTTGTATTGAGATCCAAAGAGAGAAGAAGAAGCCATCTAGCTAATAACTATGGACCCGAAGGTCTGTGGTAAACTACTCATACATCATCGGAGAGGCTATGGTGTTGATGTAGAAGCCCTCCGTGATCGATTCCCCCTTCGACGGAGCGCCGGAAAAGGCCCCAAGATGGGATCTCACGGGTACAGAAGGTTGCGGCGGTGGAAATAGGGTTTCGTGGTGCTCTCTGATGTTTTCGGGGTATATGAGTATATATAGGCGAAAGAAGTAGGTCGGTGGAGCCACAAGGGGCCCACGAGGGTGGGGGCGCGCCTACCCCCTGGGCGTGCCCTCCTACCTCGTGGCCGTCTCGTTCCTTCCTTGACGTCCACTCCAAGTCTCCTGGGTTGCGTTTGTTCCAAAAATAACTCCCCCGAAGGTTTCATTCCGTTTGGACTCCGTTTTGATATCCCTTTTCTGCGAAACACTGAAATAGGCAAAAACAGCAATTTGCACTGGGCCTCCGGTTAGTAGGTTAGTCCCAAAAATAATATAAAAGTGAATAATAAAGCCCATTAAACATCCAAAACAGATAATATAATAGCATGGAACAATAAAAAATTATAGATACGTTGGAGACGTATCAGATGCTTATGTGAAAAAGCTTCAACCTGATAAGCTTGAACCCAAATCGGAGAAATGTGTCTTCATAGGATACCAAAAGGAGACTGTTGGGTACACCTTCTATCACAGATCCCAAGGCAAAATATTTGTTGCTAAGAATGGATCCTTTCTATAGAAGGAGTTTCTCTCGAAAGAAGTGAGTGGGAGGAAAGTAGAACTTGATGTGGTAATTGTACCTTCTCTTGAATTGGAAAGTAGTTCATCACAGAAATCAGTTCCAGTGATTCCTACACCAATTAGTGAGGAAGTTAAAGATGATGATCATGAAACTTCAGATCATGTTACTACCGAACCTCGTAGGTCAACCAGAGTACGTTCCGCACCGGAGTGGTACGGTAATCCTATTCTGGATGTCATGTTACTAGACCATGACGAACCTACGAACTATGAGGAAGCGATGATGAGCCCAGATTCCGCGAAATGGCTTGAGGCCTTGAAATCTGAGATGGGATCCATGTATGAGAACAAAGTATGGACTTTGGTTGACTTGCCCGATGATCGGCAAGCCATATAGAATAAATGGATCTTCAAGAAGAAGACTGACGCTGAGGGTAATGTTACTGTCTACAAAGCTCGACTTGTTGAGAAAGGTTTCGACAAGTTCAAGGAGTTGACTACGATGAGACCTTCTCACCCGTAGCGATGGTTAAGTCTGTCCGAATCATGTTAGCAATTGCTGCATTTTATGATTATGAAATTTGGCAAATGGATGTCAAAACTGCATTCCTTAATGGATTTCTTAGCGAAGAGTTGTATATGATGCAACCAGAAGGTTTTGTTGATCCTAAAGGTTCTAACAAAGTGTGCAAGCTCCAGCGATCCATTTATGGACTGGTGCAAGCCTCTCAGAGTTAGAATATACGCTTTGATAGTGTGATCAAAGAATATGGTTTTATACAGACTTTTGGAGAAGCCTGTATTTACAAAAAAAGTGAGTGGGAGCTATGTAGCATTTCTAATATTATATGTGGATGACATATTGTTGATTGGAAATGATACCGAATTTCTGGATAGCCTAAAAGGATACTTGAATAAGATTTTTTCAATGAAAGACCTAGGTGAAGCTGCTTATATATTGGGCATCAAGATCTATAGAGATAGATCAAGATGCTTAATTGGACTTTCACAAAGCACATACCTTGATAAAAATTTGAAGAAGTTCAAAATGGATCAGTCAAAGAAAGGGTTCTTGCCTGTGTTACAAGGTGTGAAGTTGAGTGAGACTCAATGCCCGACCACTGCAGAAAATAGAGAGAAAATGAAAGTCATTCCCTATGCTTGACCATAGGTTCTATCATGTATGCAATGTTGTGTACCAGACCTGATGTGTGCCTTGCTATAAGTATAGTAGGGAGGTACCAAAGTAATCCAGGAGTGGATCACTGGACAGCGGTCAAGAACATCCTGAAATACCTGAAAAGGACTAAGGACATGTTTCTCGTTTATGGAGGTGACAAAGAGCTCGTCGTAAATGGTTACGTCGATGCAAGCTTTGATTCTGATCGGGATGACTCTAAGTCGCAAACCGGATACGTATTTATATTGAATGGTGGAGCTGTCAGTTGGTGCAGTTCCAAGCAGAGCGTCGTGGCGGGATCTATGTGTGAAGCGGAGTACATAGCTGCTTCGGAAGCAACAAATGGAGGAGTCTGGATGAAGGAGTTCATATTCGATCTAGGCGTTATACCTAGTGCATCGGGTCCAATGAAAATCTTTTGTGACAATACTGGAGCAATTGCCTTGGCGAAGGAATCCAGATTTCACAAGATAACCAAGCACATCAAGAGACGCTTCAATTCCATCCGTGATCTAGTCAAGGAGGGAGACATAGAAGTTTGCAAAATACATACGGATCTGAATGTTGTAGACTCGTTGACTAAGCCTCTCTCACGAGCAAAACATGATCAGCACCAAGACTCCATGGGTGTTAGAATCATTACTATGTAAACTAGATTATTTACTCTAGTGCAAGTGGGAGACTGAAGGAAATATGCCCTAGAGGCAATAGTAAAGTTGTTATTTATATTTCCTTATATCATGATAAATGTTTATTATTCATGCTAGAATTGTATTAACCGAAAACTTAGTACATGTGTGAATACATAGACAAGCAGTGTCCCTAGTATGCCTCTACTTGACTAGCTTGTTAATAAAAGATGGTTAAGTTTCCTAGCCATAGACATGTGTTGTCATTTGATGAACGGGATCACATCATTAGAGAATGATGTGATGGACAACACCCATCCGTTAGCTTAGCATAAATGATCGTTTAGTTTTATTGCTATTGCTTTCTTCATGACTTATACATGTTCCTCTGACTATGAGATTATGCAACTCCCAAATACCGGAGGAACACCTTGTGTGCTATCAAATGTTACAACGTAACTAGGTGATTATAAAGATGCTCTACAGGTGTCTCCGAAGGTGTTTGTTGGGTTGGCATAGATCGAGATCAGGATTTGTCACTCCGAGTATCTCTGGGCCCTCTTGGTAATGCACATCACTATAAGTCTTGCAAGCAATGTGGGATGATGCATTACGGAATGAGTAAAGAGACTTGCCGGTAACGAGATTGAACTAGGTATGAGGATACCGACGATCGAATCTCGGGCAAGTAACATACCGATGACAAAGGGAACAACGTATGTTGTTATGCAGTTTGACTGATAAAGATCTTCGTAGAATATGTAGGAGCCAATATGAACATCTAGGTTCCACTATTGGTTACTGACAGGAGATGTGCCTCAGTCTCTACATAGTTCTCGAACCCGTAGGGTCTGCACGCTTAACGTTCGACGACGATTTTGTATTATGACTTATGTGATTTGATAACCGAAGTTTTTTCGGAGTCCCGGATGAGATCACGGACATGACGGGGAGTCTCGAAATGGTTGAGAGGTTAAGATCAATATATTGGAAGGTTATATTTGGACACAGGAATGGTTCCGAAGTGTTTCAGGTATTTTCCGGAGTATCGGGAGGTTACCGGAACCCCCCGGGAGAGTAATGGGCCTTAATGGGCTTTAGGGGAAAGGAGAGAAGGGCCTCAAGGGGTGGCCGCGCACCCCCCCATGGGCCGGTCCGAATTGGACTAGGAGGGGGCGGCGCCCCCTCCCCTCTTCCCCCTTCCCTCCTTCTCCTAGTTGGAATAGGAAAGGGGGGGGGCGAATCCTACTTGGACCGGGAGTCCAAGTAGGACTCCCCCCCTTGGCGCGCCCCCGTGGGAAGGGGGCACCCCAAAGGCACGACAAGTCTTCTCTTAGCCGTGTGCGGTGCCCCCCTCCACAGTTACACACCTCGGTCATATCCTCGTAGTGCTTAGGCGAAGCCCTACGCCGTTAACTTCATCATCATCGTCGCCACACCGTTGTGCTGACGAAACTCTCCCTCGTCCTCAACTGGATCAAGAGCTCGAGGGACGTCATCGTGCTGAACGTGTGCTGAACACGGAGGAGCCGTACGTTCGGTGCTAGGATCGGTTAGATCGCGAAGGCGTTCGACTACATCAACCGCATTACTAAACGCTTCCCCTTTCAGTCTACGAGTGGACACACTCTCCCCGCTCGTTGCTATGCTTCTCCTAGATAGATCTTGCGTGATCGTAGGAATTTTTTTGAATTACTATGTTCCCCAACACCTATATGAACACGGAGGAGCCGTACGTATGATATAGCAGACTAAGGCATAGCCTAGTGGTGGGAAGGGGCTGATGCCTTCCCACCCACCCAGGTTCAAGGCATGGTACTTGCAATTTGGGTTTGCTGCACCAATTATACTGTAGGGGGTTCCCTTACAGTCTTTCTCTAAAAAAAACACCTATATGATATATAGGGGAAGATGAACTACACTAGACAAGCCATAGTCAAGAAAACAATATAGTGAAAGTACGAAGACTAACATAAGCTAGGTAGTATGGATCAGAATGGAAGACAGTATGAGGCCAAACAGGTAATAGTCTTCACAAAGTAGCTTGGTGAAGACAAGGATTTGGTAGACCAGTTCCAGTTGCTGTGACAACTGTACGTCTGGTTAGGGAGGCTGAGATTGAACTTAGAAGACCGTGTCTTCACCTTATTCCCCTTGAGCTAAGGACACCCAGTCCTCCCCCAATCACTCTGGTAAGTCTTCAAAGTAGACTTCCAAACCTTCACAGACTTCGTTCACCGGTGATCCACAATGACTCTTGGATGCTTAGAACGCGACGCCTAACCGGCTGGAGGATGCACAGTCCTCAAGTGTAACAAGTCTTCAGGTCACGCGGACAGAAAGACTTCAGTGATGCCTAACACTCTTTGGCTCTGAGTGTTTTGGGCTTTGTCTCGCAAGGATCTCTCTCTCAAAGGCTTCGGAGGTGGGTTGCTCTTAAACTACAAGAGTCGTGTACTAACTCTGAGCAGCCACCAACTTATGGTGTAGGGGGTGGGCTATTTATAGCCACGAGGCAACCCGACATGATATGTCCGGAATGACCCTGGATCACTCAGGAACCAACACGTGTCCAACGGTCGGATTTCAAACACACGCGGCAGCTTGGCTTGTGCTACAAGCAAAGCTGACTCATCCAACTCTGGATAAGATTTGCTCTCATTGTCTTCACTCGAAGACATAGGATTTAGGTTGAGCATCAATTCAGTCATCTGACTTTGTTCACTTGGACCCCACTTTACAGTACGGTGGTTTCTATGACTCAAGAAAGAAGAAAAGGAACTACAAAAGAAACTACATCTTCGCACTCCATAGTCTTCAAGTGAATGTCTTCACAGGTCATTATCTTCAACGTGAATGTCTTCACGAACCACCATTATCTTCAATGTCTTCATACATTTTTAGGGTCATCTCTGGTAGGTAAACCGAATCTATGAGGGACTACTACCTGTGTTATCCTGCAATTCTCACAAACACATTAGTCCCTCAACCATGTTTGTCGTCAATACTTCAAAACCAACTAGGGGTGGCACTAGATGCACTTACAGTTGTATAGGGTGTGGAGGCTGGCGAACGCGGGCGAGGGAGTGCGCTGGTCGGGGTTCAGACCGGAGGGTGAGGCATGTGGTGGCGCACCATGTGGGAAGGTGATGTTGGGGTTACATCCACCATGCGCATCGCCGTCGGAGTAGCCAGGTGAGGGTGCGTACCCCCAGGGCGGCGGCGAGAAGTTGGCCGGCAACGCGACGCTCTGTTGGCTCCACATAGCTTGTGGGCAGTGGCCGTCGGGCGGATTCATCATCCCCGCGCGAGACGCCTCTGCTGCTCCATCGCCGCCGCTGCTGCTGCCGACGCGGCCGCGTCTCTGGCCTTCTTGGCCTTGAGCCTGTTCCGCCGGTCGGTGGTGACAGCCTCCCGCGCCGAATCTCTGCTCCACTCGGTGTTGGACATGCCCGGTGGTTTCGCCATCGGCGCCCTCGGCTTCCTCTACTTCGGCTGGGTGGAATCGGCAGCAGCAGCAGAGCGAGGGGCCGAATATTCTTCGGCGGCATGGCGGGATGGCGGGGAGCGAGAGGAGAATGGCGGGAGTGGCGGGGCAGAAGGGGGAGAAGCAATGAGAAAATGGAGGGAAAGGGGGAGAACGATGGGAAAAGGCCTGTCTGTCGCTGACAGAGCGGACCCACGCGCCTTTTCGATTCGGCGGCGCCCCCAGGCGCCCCCGGGGGGCTGGGTTCGGCTCGGATTCGCCGACTGCTTTTTGGCCGAACCCGGCGAAAAACAAGGACCTGGGGGCGCGAATGGGCCGATTTTTGGCTGCCGGCGCTAAAAAAGGCGCCCTGGGGAGCCTGTTGGGGGGGGGGGGTGCGAGTGGAGATGCTCTAAGGAAGAGCATGGACCCGATCTACGCGGACAGGATCGCGTGTTCCGCTTCCACCACGGCAATCTCAGCCTCCCTCTCCCGATCTGGACGGCTCTAGTAGCACACCAACGGGGACGTCTGTTGGGAGGCCATCCGGCGGGTACGCAATGATTGAGGCAAAGGGCCACAGAGCAGCGGCGGCCGCCGGAGGCAGGCCGTGGATTTGTCCCGGCCAAGGGGACGACGACGAAGAAACGCGAGGGCGACGGCGCACGGGCTCCCAACGGCAACGCGCACATGATCCCAGCGGCGGTGCGCAGGAGCTATAAGGGGAGGCAAGCTGGAGCAGCACAGGCTCGCGGCGGCGGCGCGCAGGAGCAACAAACGGGAGGCAAGTAGGAGCAACACGGGCGCGCGGCGGCGGCGCACAGGAGCAGCAGGGGGAGGCGAGAGGGCAAAGGAAATTTTCCTCCAGCCCGTTTCGTTTGAGTAAATTGGCTCCTTCGATGCGCGGCTGATGATAAATTATCATCCTCTAACAGTTATTAGGGATCGGCAAGGAGTAAAACTAGATTTTTACTCCTCTAACCGGTTATAGGAGATCGGTTAGAAATGGCCTTACGTCCAGCTCGATTAACTTGTTAAGCCTGTTAGGGCCGAATCCGGGGAAAATTTGACTGAGGCACACAACTATAGAACACCCATGGACACGTTTACACGTAGGCTTGACGTCCATTTTATTTTTCATATATAGCAGTTTACTTATATGACTCAAAAGATTGTTTCTATAGAATGTGACTACAATACCCCTTGTGGAGCCGTTTTCGTTTGTGGATGTGAGTGAAACAAAGGATCAGTTTCAGTGCCCCTTGTGGAGCCGTTTTCCGTTTGCAGATTGCACCAAGGAGGAGAATCAACGTCGCAAAAATCATATGCTTTGATGGTGTACAGTAAATCACATCCCAGGCCAGTTTAAATTAGAAGGGAATGCAAATCTTGATCCAGTTTGTCCTGGAGGTCGAATACCATGATGAATGTTTCTTTTTTTTTGTTTTTTTTAGCTAAGAAACCCATGGGTTTTTCACTCATCTTCTTCCGAGAGAAACTGAAATTGCAAAGAGGATTCGTATGGCAAAGGACAATTGTGGCATTCAAAGTCCAGTTTTATCAGTAAGACACACCATGTGTATGAATAACAGCTCTATTCACCACCTGGAATCTTCGTTATTGCCTTAAACGTGTTCTGGTAATCACATTCCTACACATGTTATGGTTACAAACTAGCCTATGTCCTCTTTGGACTGTAAGATTTTCAAAGGAAATTTGGAGAATTTGAATTCCAAGTGTTTCCTTCCCTACACAAGTCCTTTGAATCATAGAACTGGGAGTACTGACATTCTATGAAATCCGAGAATCATGTGTAAAATGTTGTTGTACTGATTCAAACCAGTTTAACTTATAACTTGCAAAATCAATACAAAATTTTAGCTTTGCAAACACCGCAAGGAAGTTTTGGTAGGTGTATATGATATATGGTTGGAATTTGGAAATGAAACCCATATACGGAAAGATAGACTGAGCGTTCTCGAGCATATAGTATCAAAAAAATGGTAACACAGCTTGGAAGCAGCTTGGCTCTCACGAGTTTCAGGGCACCTACTGAACTAGGTTTGTTTCGATGCGCATACAAACAGTCACTAACGGTTCTCCTAGCCGCTAACGGCATAACAGACAGTCGGAATATTGCAAGCATTTCAGTCCCAGTTCATCACCCACAAGAACAGAAGAAATTCCCATGTTCTAAACGGGGCCACACATGTACAACACTCCTCAAGACTGTCACAACATGTGCAAGATCACTCAAGCTACATTCAACAGTTGCTTCCCAGACAAACGAGGCGTTGCTCAGCACAACGGAATCAGACGATCACGGATGACTGACCGCATGCCTCCTAGCACAAGGACCATATGTATCTCACCTTCCCTTGCGCTTCTTTTGGAATGCGCTGCAACTCAGGCAATACCACTTCCCCCTCGGCTGCTCTTTCAAGCCCACGCATCCAAAGTGGAACCACTCTATCTTGCACTGCAAAAGAAGCACCAGCGCGCTTTAAAACCAAGCACCGGTGCACAGAGCTCAGGAAGGACATGTGAAAGGAGGAGAATGTCTACTTACATCAGGGTTGTCGCACGCGACCATCTCACCGTAGCTGACTTGGTTGCAGAAGCAATACGTTGGTTCATTAGGATCGACAGGCAATTCTAAATCTATAGCTGGCTGCTCCATGGGCATCTCTGTGGGCATCTCCGTTGGCACCTTAGCCCTGCAAAAGAGAGTTGTGCTGTTACAATGCAAAAAATACAAATGCCTTGGTGCTTGATTCTACTCAGATGCAAAAAATACTTCTTCCGCCCTCCTCTGCTTCTTTCGCCAGCTCTTCCAGTTTTTGGAGCAGGATCAGCAGCTGCGGACCTTAAGCTACCAGCGCCAGCAGGAGCAGCTGAAATAGCAGCAACAGCTGTATCTGCCGCAGCTGCAGCTGCAGCTGCCGCTGCCTCCTTTTCTGTTCGCCAAAACAAGTGGCACACAAGCACAGTAAGAGAAACATATAATGCAACTGCAGTGTCATGCAACTGGCACTACAATACCTAGTCGAAGTTCTTCAAGCTTCCTCATGTATTGATCAAGCTGTTGGATATGAGCGTCGACCTATATCACATTTATAAATCAGCAAAATAAAAAACCCGCATATGCACAACTCAGGAACACTGAGCAATGTCATGCGACATGCTTACACAGCACAACCTAGTAAGACATTAACTGCACACGTAAATTTCTCCACAAATGACAATTATAATTAAAACATTATGTCATGCAGGTAAGATGGCAGATATGTTCTGCTTGGAAATATTAAGATATAGAAAGTGGCATGACTTTATTTCCAGTTGGGTGGAGGAAAACAATGCCACAAATTGATAATTTCCTTATCAATAAAAAAATGCCAAACATTTTTTTATATAAAAATAGAAAAGAAAAGAGGATCAATGATATATCAAAACCATCCGCAGGGATCTCATGCCACTTTCCTATCTCCTATTCTTTCACACACTAAAAGGGAGGACATAATCAACTCTCTTTATCCCCCCGCCCCCACACACACAATCATGATATGCACATGGTGAATGTAACTGAGAAACTTTTACCAGGTCATATGTTTGTGTGGCTAAAGCCACCTTCTCATCAGCAATCCTAACACAATGTTTCTGCTCCTCGATTGCCTCATCCGAAAATTTAAGTTTTGCTGGCTCATATGTTGTAATACTTCCAGATTCAAGTCCATGCTTAATGTCCTCTATTTCTTGTTGACATCGCTGCTCATTTTCCAGCTGCACACCTAATCAGAAGCACAAGTGGGGCTTGTTTCAGTATTCAGGGGGAGAGGAGAGGAAGCCAATAATAGTTCAACAAAGATTGCATGGTCAGTTAAGAGAAATTAAGCTGGTTCACATTATTACACTTATTGCAACAACATACTAGCTCCACTCTTTTTTTACTCAAACATCAACATGCTCTCCAGTATATATGCCTTTGACCATTACCTTCTCTATTTTACATGTTAGTAAACTTTCTTTAAAATATAAAGAGTGAAACTATTTTTTACGGCGTCTAAAACAACATTTGCACATGGCAAATTCAAACAATTTTGTGCATATCAGTAGCCAAATTTTAGGTGGAACAGGTGAACCACGCGAGCTGGTTAGATGCGTGGGGCAGAGGGCTCGTAGTACCCCTCGACTGAACACACCCTAAAAAAATATCTAAAGAAAAGCAGAGGGAGTAAATAGCTAACATAGTGACAAATCTGGATAATATCATGTTTGGCAAGTGAATCCTAACCAGTGAAGATGATATTTAAATTGACACACTTGCAAGTAGTAAATGCTGTCAATTGCAGAACTATCTGCAATCCTGCAAGTTTTACTACTTACTTTTGTTGCATGGTCCTACTTGCTTGAAAAGAAGTAGTGCACAACAGTAATCACAAAGAACACAGTATTGCAGTCACAAGCTAAACATATAACAATATAATCTGAAGATGCATCTGGGACTTTAACAAGCCCTTCGTTGTGCTCAAGTTAAGTTCTCGATTCACATAGAGAGAAGATGAAGAGTTTGGGCCAGTTGACAGATGCACATTCGGAGAAGATGAACCAAATGAATCAGTTGGCAGTGGCAAAATACAATAGGGAATTCAGAATTTTGCATACCTTGCAAGCTTTTATCGAGCTCTCGCATTAATGAATAGTTCTTGTGCAGCATAGCTGGCAATGTTTCAACACCTGACAGCAATCAAACAGGATATCATATGTATGCATGCATTGATGTGCAGAAATACATCACAGTGATAAATTTACAATTTGAAGATATAAGTTGAATCAAGAAAACGCAATACTAATTTAAGGCTAGAACCTCCATCTTTGATTACAAAACAATCACTCTCCCATGAAGTTAATAATATTCCAACTATAAATTTTAGGTTCCAATCCATCGATAAGTGCAAAGAAAGATGAGAGTGGGAACACAGTCGAGAACTATCACAAATCCAAAGAAAATGATAATACCAACAAGAAAAACAGAGTCGAGAACTATAGATAAGTCCAAAGAAACATTTGAGTTCAGATCTATAATCTATGTTATAGCCATGGCATTGTACACTAACATCAAAAAGTAATTGAAACTAATCGCTCATTTCACCTCCTTTTAACATATAGTTCAAAAATAAAGCAAGTGTTCAAGGAGGCACACATGACGAATTACAGATTTGTAACACTTCATCAATTGAAAACTGAATAATTAGTACACATATAGCTAGCGGACGCATCCGGAAACCGTGGACTAATTCATGGGTAATGATACATCACAGGACAAGATTTTGCGCATGGTGGTGCTTGTGCCCTGGCGGCGAGGGTTAGGTTAGCCAGGAGCGGAGGAACATCACTCACTAGCTTGGAATTTCTCGAGGAAGTAATCGTCGTCGACGTCCGGTGGCTGCGGCCATGGCAGCTCCGCCAATACATGGAACTGAGGCGCGCCGGGAGCAGAGGAAGCAGGGATCTCACCGGCCGACATGGGGAGGGATTAGGGTAAACAGAGTTCCAGTCCGGAGATCTGATCCCCTTCTACATATAGTCTCCTCACCTCACCGCGCAACCTAGTGGTTCTGGTGTGTGGGCTCCTTCCTCCGACAAAGCCCACGTGTGCGGCCAGACGGGCCATATGGCTATATGGTCGCATTTGGGCCAATCCTAAAAATTGGCATGCCAAATTTTGGCATCAAACCAAGCATGTTCCATATGTATGCATGCATTGATGTGCAAAAATGCATCACAGCAATAAATTTAAAATTTGAAGAGACAAGTTGAATCAGGAAAATACGATACCAATATAAGGCTAGAACAGTATGTATTCCATTGGAAAACAATCATTCTCCCATATCTGATATTCCAACTATAACCTTTAGGTTCTAATCCGCTGATAAGTGCAAAGAAACATTAGAGAGATTGCCAACAGTAATACAGGTGAGGACTATTCATAAGTCAAAAGAAACATGAGAATACCACAAGGAAAATTCAGTCGAGAACTATTAAAAAGTTCACATGGCACAAAAGGTAGGGTCACTCATGAAGTCCCTGGACAAAACTAGCAAGTTCATATCTATCATGTACGCTATAGCCATGGCATTGTATACTAGCATCAACACGTAAGGAAACTAATCGTTCCGACCCGATCTAACATAAGAGTACAAAATACCAAGGTAGTGAGCATTTTGTCTCCGCCTTGTGGTTTTTTGACCAAAGCGCACGCTTACGCGCTAGGCGTTTTGTCTCCGCCCGGCGCCTAGGCGTGCGCCTAATTTTTTCAGTGCAAAATACAGCAAATCGTTCGAGGGGGCACGCGCGCCAAATTATCCATTTATACATCAGCAACACTTCATCAACAATTAAAAAAAAAGAATAATCAGTACATGGCACATAGGTTTAGTCATGAACAGGTTCAGTTGGCACGCCGCAAGCACGGGCATGAACAACGCATCTAGAAACCGTGGAGGCGTTGGGCCAGTAGTAATTCACCAGCAACGCATCATCCAGAAACCGTGTAATATTCACGAACGTCGATGTTGCACGGTGGACGGAGTAGCGACGTCCGTGCCCTAGCGCAAGCGGCGAGGGTTAGGTTATTAGATTAGTTGGCAGCGGAGGCAGGGAGGAGCACTCACTGGCCTGGAAGTCCTCGAGGAACCCCATGGCGTCGGAGACCGGCGCCCGTGGAACAGAGACGCGACGGGGACGGAGGGGCGAGGCGGCCGGAGGGAGAGGGGGACCTCGCCGGCCGGCACGGGGTGGAGACAGAGAGGGACAGAGTTCCGGTTCGGAGATCCGATCCCCACTTCTGCAGATTTTTTCCCCCCTCACTCCCCTCGCCGCGCCGCCTGCTGGCTCGCTGTGGCGTGCGGGCCTTCCTCCCAAAGGCCACGTACGCAGCCCGGCGGGCCATCGTTTGACGACGACTCTCGCCCATCTGGGCCGGCCCATTTGCGTATGCGACTAAACCCTAAACCCCTCCGCGGCTGGATCCTTCTAGAGCTACCATCTGGTCCCCTGGCTTCCCTCCCCTCTGGAGTTTCTTTCCCCTTCTCCAAGTTGCTCGCCTCTTTTTCACCCCTGCCCCCCCCCCCCCCCCCATCCCGCTCGCCGCCTCCATCCTCCCCCCCTCCCAGCAGAGAGACCGCCCGCGAGATCCAAAGAGTCGCCTCCCTCCCTCCCTCCGTCGCCATGTACCGCGCCGCCGCCAGCCTCGCCTCCAAGGCCCGGTGAGTCGCCGTCGCATTGGCCTCCTCGCGCCTCTCTCCCTCCCTCTCCGCTCCGGCGCGGTGCCGCACTGGGGGTTTCTGTTTGATTATGTGCGAATCACAGTTCGCTGACACGCGTGTTTTATGCTTGTTGCAGGCTAGCCGGGAGCAGCGCCCGACAGGTGAGCCGACTGTCCTGGTTCCCCGCCGATCGCCGGCTGGGAATGGTTTCAATCTGACGGATTCGTCGTCCGCCCCAATGTGGGTTTTTGTTTCTGTCCTTGTGTGGTAACGTGCTTGGGTGCTTTGCGTGTGGTGCTGCGCAGGTCGGGAGTAGGCTCGCCTGGAGCAGGAACTATGCCGCCAAGGACATCAGGTTCGGCGTCGAGGCCAGGGCCATGATGCTCAAGGGGGTCGAAGACCTGGCTGATGCGGTCAAGTTGACTATGGGTCCCAAGGTATGACCTACATCCGTGCGTTATCCATGTGCAGAGTTCGTGGTGCGAGTGTCTGAATTGCTCTAGAGATTGTAAGATTGGGGCTGCTAGCGCCCGCAAACCATGCTGCTATCACATCTATGAATTTTCCACTAGTAGACAAATGCTAGACTAGTGGTTGGCTAATAATGTTAGCAGTATATGTGCATCATAGGTCTGCCCTAAGTGTAGTAAGTAATACGAACTGTTGAGGATGTTACGTGTATTGCAGATGAAATTTAGTTTTAAACTACCATAAACAAATTTTCTGATACCTTATAGTAGTAAAATTATGTATATTTTGGCATGTGTGCAGAACTGCAGAAATTTGGGTTGACTTTTGTAGCACATATGAGAGTTAGTGCTGAACTCATATATGTACTTATTTTACAGGGGCGCACTGTTATTATTGAGCAAAGCTTTGGTGCTCCCAAAGTTACAAAGGATGGAGTCACCGTTGCAAAGAGCATTGAATTCAGTGACAGAGTCAAGAATGTAGGTGCAAGTCTTGTGAAGCAGGTTGCTAATGCGACTAATGATACTGCTGGAGATGGTATGACCTAGTTCTGTACTATCATCCCCATGCACATACGTTTTAATGGACTTGTCTTTTTAACAGTTTTTGTCGGTGTATCAAAGGCAATGTTAGAACCATCAATAACAAGGAATTATGAAAGGCTTCTTTTCATCTTTTCAGTCGCTGCTTGTTGTCAATCTATTCTCCATGTTGCTTATTTTCTGTTGTTGGCAGTCATTATAATACCACAATTTTGTAATTTGACAGCGCTAAGAACTGGGTTTTAATTGATTTTTTGGGTAAATTGGATAACATGAGTAGTTTTTTCTTGATTACTGCATTATTAAACAAAATTCCCATGGTCTTAACTAGGCATGTTATATATTTCTCTCACTTCAAGTTCTTCCTGAAATTGGTTCCTTAGGATTACTTTTAGTGCGAGTTACAGATTGTGTTATCATCTTATTGTCTCATTTTAGGGCCCTGGGCAGCTGTGCTGATGTTTGTACACTTTCAGGTACAACATGTGCTACTGTTCTGACAAAGGCAATATTCACTGAGGGATGCAAGTCCGTTGCAGCTGGTATGAATGCAATGGATCTGAGACGCGGCATCTCAATGGCTGTTGATTCTGTGGTAACAAACCTAAAGGGCATGGCCAGAATGATCAACACGTCTGAGGAAATAGCACAGGTATCTCCTGACCATCAATTCTCAGTAGGCATCCTGTGTTTGTTACTTTGTTCTCTTCTGAGATATATATTGATTGTCCTATTCCAAAGGTGGGTACTATATCAGCTAATGGTGAAAGGGAAATTGGTGAGCTCATTGCAAAGGCTATGGAGAAGGTTGGCAAAGAGGGGGTTATCACCATTGCGGTAAGTCAAAGCTTCAAATACTGGGCTTTTGGCTCATATTTGTCTTTCTGTAATATACTACTATCAATCTCTTTTGGACTATCTGTACATTCATACTACATCCTTCTGAGATGCTCGTTGAACATTTGATAGGATGGTAACACTCTATACAATGAGCTTGAAGTTGTGGAAGGCATGAAGCTTGACAGAGGTTACATTTCTCCATACTTTATTACCAACCAAAAGAACCAGAAATGTGTAAGTATTGTTTTGTTTTCTTCTTAGTGTAACTGATGTTTAAGCTTAAATTTGTCTTGGCTATACATTTATGTTTTATTTTTGTTACAGGAACTAGATGATCCCTTAATCTTGATACACGATAAGAAAGTATCCAACCTTCGCTCATTGGTCAAAGTGTTGGAGTTTGCCCTCCAGGTATTTTTATTGCTTGCATGTCTCTTTCTGTTTTGTTATTGCTCCTCTATTGCAAACTAATGACCCATATTTCTGCTCAAACAGAAGCAAAGGCCTCTGCTTATTGTTGCAGAAGATCTAGAAAGTGAAGCACTGGGTACACTAATTCTTAACAAGCTTCGTGGAGGCTTCAAGGTCAGTTTTAACTCTCTGTTTTGCTTTGTAGCTAACCATATGTAGGATTTAATTCATCTTACTGGGCTTGAAATGCAGGTCTGTGCTATCAAAGCTCCTGGTTTTGGAGAGAACAGGAAATCCAACTTACAGGACCTTGCCATCCTTACTGGTGGAGAAGTAAGTTGATAGTCAATAGCTCTTCTATTTTGTCCATTTAACAGTATCGTATTAGATGATGACGTCCATGTTTTGTTGAATTTTGCACCCTCTTGGTATCAGGTCATAACTGAAGAACTTGGAATGAACCTTGAGAACTTTGAGCCAAACATGCTGGGTACCTGCAAGAAGGTAAGACGCTTCGCTTGTGTTGGATTGTATACATTTTTGTTTAGAACCTTAACCACCCTAACCATTAGCACAACAAAAACTACCTTGCTGGAAAGTATACACTGAAGTTTAAATTTGCCTTCCCTGTTTCTCATGAAAAGGTTATTTCTGTTAGCACTTAATATTGTACTCTACTTTTGTAGACTTGTAGGGACAGTGCTGTTCAAGTTACATGAGAAATGTTGTCCTGAGACACGAGTGACTTTGTTAGTTTGATTGTTGTATAGGTGTTTGTTATCATTGTTTTTAGAACTTCTCAATACTCTGCTGAACCTGGCATGCATTTAAACTGATACATTTGAGCTAGCTGCTTAATAGTAAATTTGGGCTCTGACGTGTGTTAGTGTTTATGCTTCAGAGAACTGTTTATGTTGTTGAAAAGAAGTGACAATTTGTGCATGCAGGTTACGATATCTAAGGATGATACAGTCATCCTTGATGGAGCGGGTGATAAGAAGGCCATTGAAGAGAGAGCTGAGCTGGTCGGTTCATATATTAAATTAAACTAGTTATGAATCAGTTTGAACATTATGTTACACATGCTTATCACTGTTAAATTTGCTTTGTACAGCTGAGATCTTCAATTGAGCAATGCACTTCTGACTATGATAAGGAAAAGATACAGGAGCGGCTGGCAAAGCTTTCTGGTGGTGTCGCAGTCCTGAAGGTAAAATTCTTTGTCTATTAGATGATCTGTGTAGCACTGTTAAACTATGGTGCTATTGATTACTTGTCATGTTTTAAGTAATAAGTTATAGAAATGGCAGATATGCGTATAATTGTATGTTTGTACTGATAAGAGAAGTAGCATTGTATTTATGGTATTTTGATTCACCTTTAGATTGGTGGAGCGAGTGAAGCAGAAGTTGGTGAGAAGAAGGACAGAGTGACAGATGCGCTAAATGCTACAAAAGCTGCAGTAGAGGAGGGTATTGTACCAGGTACCATACTGGAGCGCTGCTGTCGAGTTATTTTAGACTGTTGTTGAGTTTGTAACAATTATTAGGAAATCTTCATGGCTGAAAGTCTGATCTGTCTGATTTACATAGGTGGTGGTGTTGCCCTTCTTTATGCGTCAAAGGACTTGGATAAATTGCCTACAGCAAATTTTGACCAAAAGATTGGTGTCCAGATCATTCAAAATGCTTTGAAGGTATGTAAAATTCTTCTTTTTCTCCAATTGGTTCCATGTCTTAAGCATAAAGAAGGGTAAAATCCTGATGACTGGACAATTATGCAGACCCCAGTACACACAATTGCTACCAATGCGGGTGTAGAAGGGGCTGTCATTGTTGGCAAGCTCTTGGAGCAGGAAAATACCGACCTGGGCTATGATGCTGCCAAAGGTATGGCGCAAAGTTCATCTGTTGTTGCTTTTTTGGGCATTAGGACTTGGCTTAAATCATGTTCTTCTGATGTTCGACTGATATCCCTTGCAGGCGAATATGTGGATATGGTGAAGGCTGGTATCATTGACCCACTTAAGGTGATCAGAACAGCACTGGTGGATGCTGCAAGGTACTGTCTCTTGTCTACCTTCATTTTTTTCTGTTTGATAATGCTTTTGTTGACATCCTGTCAAGTGACACACGCCACACTAACAATCAATTGAGTTTCTGAAGCTTAAACCTTAAAGGATAGCAGTGATGAAATAGAGCATCCTCCTTCTGAGCCATGAAAATAGTTCTTTATTTTTGTTTTTGATTGCTGCAGTGTGTCGTCTCTGATGACTACCACGGAAGCCATTATCGTTGAGATCCCCAAGGAAGACAAGGCGGCACCCGCTATGGGAGGCGGCGGCATGGGAGGGATGGATTTCTAACTTGCTCCCTGGCTCATGTCAAAACAATGTGATTAGATGGAACATCTAGGTTAGAACTTTTTGTAGCGCGGATGTGGATTCATCGTTATTTACTGTGGGTGAATGAGGCTGTCACATTTTTTGTTCTGCTGCAAGATTTTACAAGTGTATGAACATGGCGAACAGAGCCTACAGTTGTTAGAAGCCTAAGGGCGTGATTGGATTGTCGTTTCAGGGATGATTACAGGCGTAAAACATCCAGCCGGAAAATCAATACGTTCTTTTCAAAACAGCCGCTTGGTTGATCGTTTAGATCCGGAAAAAACGGCCGGTTAGTGCCTTCCGCCTGGAAAACTAATACACAGCTTCCACGCTCTGTTTTCTTTCCGCCCGGTTTTTACGGGTGGCCAGTATAATACGGGTGTAAGAGGTTACAGGTGGAAAATTAATTCGGCGGAGAAACGACGAACCAAGCGCGGCCTAAAATGTCCCCATGACCATATTTTTCAGCTTTGCTCATTATTTCTCATCGGCAGTTTATGCTGTGTTTGGTTTGAACTTAGGTTTGTCGCCATAATAGACAAAACGTCTGCTTTGAACCTTGGACGATTTGTGGATCCATTGGATGGTGTTTTTTTTAGGGCTCAATTGTATATGCTGGAGAGAGATTACAGCATATAGTGCTAGGAATGTAAACAATCTTACCAAAGATTATGGAATCACAGGTTGGAAGGAGAGAATGTAGTGGATCAGATCATCACACCCTTGGGAATAAGCTTCCTTTTCTTGCTTGCAAGCTCTTCCTCTCTTTCTCTTCTTTTTCTCTTCCTCTTCTCCAATGGAGGCCAACCTAATTTTTGTCACTTGTGTTTGGTGGCTAGCTTTTGGATGAAGGGCTAGACACCCCCTTCCCTAACCTGCAAAGACCAAAATGACCCTAGGTCATAACACTAATGAGCAGTGGGCTTTGGCAGAATTTTGGGCATGTCCTCACATCCAACATGAGGAGGATCAATATCCTAACAAAATCCCCTTATCTAATTTTCAATCTGAGTTTTGCTGGTTCTTTTCTGTTGTTGTTCTTCTTTGCAACATCCCGAATAACATCTTTTGCCCTCACCCCCCTATTTGATTTTCAATCTCGATTTCGCTGATTCTTTTCTCAAGTTTGTTGTTCTCCTTTGCAACATCAACATCTTTTGCCCCGCCTTCCCATTCATCGTCAATCCACTTCGCATATTCACAAGTCGTAAAACCCTTCAAATGAAAACATAGAAACTTCTTCCCAGTTGCTCCGTCATTGCAAACACGCCGAACATAGAATAGGAGATGCCCACATCGCTTGTGCTTCCTATCGATGCCATTGAAGTTGACATAGTACTTACGGGAGCACAAACTCAAATTCCGGCAAATCCTTTGTCTCCGTAGAAGATGAATTTCATCCTATATAATTACACGATTGAGATTACCTTCACGACTCGCCGCCGCCTACCTCTCGTGTCGGACCAATGGGCTTCCTCGATGCACTAGTGCAGAACCGGGCTATAACACCGGTTCGTAAGGACCTTTAGTGCCAGTTCTGTAACCGGCACTAAAGAGTGGGGACTAAAGGTCCCCCCTTTAGTCCCGGTTCAATATGAACCGCCACTAAAGGGCCACCACGTGCACGAGCCCCTACTGGGTTGAGATTTTAGTACCGGTTGGTAACACCAACCGGTACTAAAAGGTTTATGGGGTTTTGGGTTTATGATTTCTTTTTCCTTTAATTTTGTGTTTTTCATTTAATTCTTTTTCATTTGCTGGTATTTTACGATACTACATATTGTACACGTTATGCATTTACTATAAATAGAATTTCTCGTAGAACCTGTAGACTATCCCCTTCACAATTTCGTACTGCTCGACTGGTTTAAGTAGCAAGTCCAGAACTTCAACTTCAGCATCTTCAACTCGAATGATTAATAAGATCCAGTGGAAACTGCATGCGCACACGTTTGCATGTATAAAAATTAAGCGGGCATGTGCATAACACTCATCAACTACCCTAAACCCTATACACTTATTAATTAACATCTGCTAGTAAGCAAAAACAGAAATAGTATATCTCGATTGGTATTTAGGCGCTTCAAGAACTCTAGGAAGCTATTCTCTGTATCATCTCGATAGAATGGCTCTGACCATGTCTCTTGATTAACGGTATTTGGGTCAATGAACCCAATGCCATAGCGTCCAACTTTTTTCATTTCATAGATCTTCATTCTGCATAATACCGCATAAAAAAATATAGTAAGGATAATTACAAGTAATGATCAACGAGCACTACAGCTAGTTTGAGACTTAAATTACAGAAAGAAATCACTTACAGACAATAACAACTGACGATAGATTTGTCGAGTGCGTCTTGATTGAATAAATGAAATAGTTCTGTAAACTCAACATACAGAGCATTCTCATGGTGGTAATGATCTGCCTTGACTTTCACCACGAGGGACTCTCGATTGGTAGTCTTGGTAATTTTCATGTACCATTCATATAATTCATACATTCTCGTTGAGAGGTTCTTGACCAAAGATTCGCCGTGGGCATATTTCCGTTTTAGTTCCTGCTCTGTAAAAGTATCCATGGGCTCGAGCCCTAGGAGTTGTTCTGCAGTGCATCCGATCTCTGCAGCCTGCCTTCTATAATTGTCGGTTATTACCAAATGATCGGCCGCGCCGGTACTACTCATATGTGTTGGTACAATGAGTGGGGGGTTCGATTGCACCGCCTGTTCTCCCAGCCGAGGAATAGTTTTCCCGCTTTTCTTGGCAGCTGCTTGGCTGGAGCTTGAGCTCGACTCCTTATTTTGTTGTGCTTCATATGCCTTCCTGATTTGGCGCTCATAGTCAGAGTCAACAGGCTTGGGAGCTGGTGGTTCAGCCATACGAACAAAGTGGTCAATGGCATGCTCAGGCACTTTCTCCTTTGGCGGCGGTGGCGGTTTTGGTCCAAAATGGGCGTCCAATTGTCTCCTGCATTCGGCTTCGTTTTCCTCTTCGCTCATGTCGTAAGGCCTCTTTGGAAGAGGCATGAGGCTTGGACCATATTGGGATCTCTTGGCTCCTGTACTTGTACCACTAGCCGCAATAGTTGCGGCGGCTCTCTTCCGCTGTTGCTTAGGCGACAGAGCCCGTTGAGGCGGCGGAGACGGCTTACGCGGTTGATATGTCTCTAACGTATCTATAATTTTTGATTTTTCCATGCTGTTATATTATCTTGGATGTTTTACAATCATTTTATAGTCATTTTATATCATTTTTTGGTACTAACCTATTGACATAGTGCCAAGTGCCACTTGCTGCTTTCTGCATGTTTTTTACATAGCAGGAAATCAATATCAGACGGAGTCCAAATGCCACGCCACTTTACGATGATTTTTTATGGACCAAAAGGAAGGAGTTGGGCCCTGGTTGCACCTGGGGGTAGTCCCAAGGAGGGGACAACCCACCAGGACGCGCCAGGAGGCCCATGCGCGCCCTGGCGGGTTGTACCCACCTCGGGTGCCCCCTGGACCGCCTCTTTGCTCTATAAATACCCCAATATTCCAAAAACCCTAGGGGAGTCGACGAAATATTCATCCAGCCGCCGCAGAGTCCAGAACCACCAGATCCAATCTAGACACCATCATAGAGGGGTTCACCACTTCCGTTGGTGCCTCTCCGATTATGCATGAGTAGTTCTTTGTAGACCTACGGGTTCATAGTTAGTAGCTAGATGGCTTCCTCTCTCTCTCTTGATTATCAACTAGGTAGGAAATGCGGTTAGACACTTTGGCAATGTGCTTACGGATAGAAGTCATATCCAATGCAGTACATACCATGAAAGCATTGCAAATATAAAAATGGCATAGACAACTATGATGCATCTATTCGATGGAGAATCAAGATACAAAGTGTGGCCCACCACACCCCACCTCATCACATTTTAGCTAACTCGGTAATAAACAATATATGGATCAAAAGATGAAAATGCAGGACAACCATAGTATTCAAATTTAACATCAGTAAAATGGAAGGGCCTTGCCAATAAGAACATGTGAAACTGTTAGACATCAACAAATTATGAATGTCAGTTATTTTTAAAGCTCTTCCAAAACAAAATGAGTTAAGATTTCTGAAAACAAAATCACATACAAGCCTGTTTATCTGAAATAATTGTGGCTTCACACAAATAACCCCAGTAACTGAACATTAAGTGATTCAGATGGACGATAAACAATAAATCAACGAAAATCATGTTGGTACAAAATAAGGGAAACCACAATCACCAGCCGACCAATTGACATGTTTTGTTTTGCTGACCACTCTCAGAAATTAAATGATTCAGTTGGATGATAAATAATCAAATCAACAAAAATTACATTGTCACAAAATAAGGGAAACTACAATCATCAGCTCACCAATGGCCATGTTTTGGGTTGCTGACCAGTCTGAAAAACTAAATGTCGTATCCTTGTTGAGAGCATGCATCCATGCTTATTCTAAAAATAACGTCACAGTGGAGCTCATAAATCAAACATGTACTTGCAGTCTTGACCCCAGCACAACTATATGTACAGAAATAGTATGTTCTCCATCAATGTTCTTCAGTTATAAGATAGATCATCATGTAATTTTGCTAGTAATAGCAACAGAATCTTCATTGCCCGTCTTTTACTTTTCCGGACTTCTTCCTTCATTTCACATGTTGAGCAAAATCAAATTGCTCCCACAGAGATCCTAACCCAAGAAGACAGTTCGGATTGCTGACAACTATGCCAATTTCCACCACAAATCTAGTAGAAGTTGCATATATAACTAATGGAGCTCGGTAAATGATAGCAACCTATGCAGAAGAACTAAAAGAACCAACACTACATTACATATAATAATTTATATCTAGTTCGCAAATACGCCCTTTGGAAGATCTTGTGCAATCAAATATTATGAAAACACAAATCAAAACCTATCAAATTTCTCAACTATTGATTCATCTGATGTACCCAAAGTTTTATCCATTTTAAATCTACTACCTAATATATGCAATGCTAATATCTGATGTCCAACTTTGCGATTCTTAGTTCTTCATTTCCTACTTTTTATAAAGAAAACATGGAATGCATGCAACGTTTACTTATAGTACTAAACGAATGCATTCTAATTTTATATGCACATCTTAAGAGAAGAATTGCATCCATGTGCTAGAGCTAAAATAATATTCTGCAATATGAATGTGAGTCCTCTGTAAATTAACTTCACCAACCAAAGGAACTATATGGGCCATATGTCATACTAGAATAACCAAGATATCATACAATAATCTTGTCAGGGATGGGGATTGACCTCTATTCTCATTGCTATATTTCCTTAGCTTCCATAGTGCTTGGCCTTCTTGGTTGTGTGGAAGGCTGGTGTCACAAAATAAAGAGAGAATTCCTTATTTGGCCCTCTCTTAAAATTTGGTTCCCTTTTTGGCCCTAAAAGAATTTTTTTTCCTTTTCTGACACTCAAACTTCATTTTGTTCCCTCTATGACATTTTCGTCAGTTTTGCCAACTAACACCGTTAAATACAACGTGAAAAGTCCATTTTACCCTGGTGTATTTTGTGACCAAAATGGAAGCCAAAACAGTGGCAATATGAACTCGAATATATTACCAAATGAAACAAAATCTGCAATTATCCCTATGCAGACAAGATAAGACACACATGCACAAATTTCAATTGAAAATTTGGACAGAGCCTCCCTTGTATTTTGGAGGCATATCCTCTGTCTGATACACATATGCACAAAAAACACACATAATTACTCCAGGTTCACATATATGCAAAACATCCCACATAGCTGGTCATCTACACACATTCAGGTTCACATAAAAGTGACATACAATAGTCCAGGTTCACATAAAGATGACATAATAGCCCAGGTTCACAACAGGTCGCATATAGCACGTAAAGAGGGTTCACAACAGGTCGCATATAGCACGTAAAGAGCCAAGGTCCACACATATATCACATAAACAGCTCAGTTTTCAAAATGAAACATGATACGGAAAGTAATGACATGAGAATCACAAACTAAGTCTCCTTTTGCTTCGTGTGCTCATTGCAGGGCTAGCAGGGTTGAATTTCTTGCTGCGTGTACCCATTGCAGGGCTGTCAAGTGGCACCATAGGAAGGTGCGGAGTAATTTCAGCAACCTCTTGTAACATCCCAAATTTCCTATTTGGAATGTTTTACAGTTATAGATAAGCATCCTATGCATTCTGTTTGAATTTGATTGCCATTTGAAGTTTCAGAGCAAGTTGAGATTTGAATTTGAATTTCAAACTTTGGCATGTGGGAAACATTTCAAAAACTAAGCCTGATAAATACTTGATCAAAAGTATGAGGGGAGCAAACATGACACTCCAAAAATATCAGAGGAAACAATGCCAAAAGATTTGGAATTCAAATCTGAATTTTATTTGAATTTGAAAAAAATGGATTTTTGTAAAGTTTGGATTTTGCCTTTGGAAAAATGTTCAAATGAAAGGGAATATTCCCCTGATCATTTTGGTATATATATACCCTATATAAAATATTTATAGATATTGTTTTATTTTTGTTTTTGTTTTATTAAAAAATAAAGAAAAAACCCTTGAGGCGCCAGGCCACCCCAGCCCAGCCGGCGCCACCTCACCCTCCTCACTCCTCCTTTGGCCCGGCCAAGCCGGCCCACCAGGCCAGCCCAAAGCCGAGCCGGCACCCTCGCCCCTGGAAACCCCGAGGCTTGACCACCCGACCAACCCTCCCTCTCTCTCTCATCGACCATGGGCCCGCCCGTCTTCTTCCCCCCACGCCCATCGACCTCGGAGATCCACCGGATCCCGAAGGATCCGGGATCCCCCGACTCCGATGCCCTTCCGAGGCGAAGCCGAGGCCCCGCTATAAATAGCCGAGCCCCGCACCCCATTTCCCCCGAGAGCTCGCACCCTCCCTCCCTGCTTATGCGCCGGAGACCCGAGCATCTCCTCACGCCATTGTTGCCGCCGCCGAGCCCCTAGTCCACCCGACCCCACCCAACACCACCGAACCCTTCCCCGTGCTCCTCAAGATCTCCCGACGACTCATGCCGACGCCTGACGCCTCGGAGCACTCTCGCCGCCACACGCCGCCGTCGAGTCCGGTGAGTCCCGGAAAACACCTCCCCGTCCGATCGTAAACCTACGGCCATTTATTAGAACTCCCGAGGGTATGTTTTATTAGAAAACCGGACGGCCCGAGCGGTTTATTTTAGTTTAGGTTTATTTGTTTAGGCCGGTTCGTTTTTAGTTAACCCTAGGCCCGTTTAGACTAAACTACGCCTAGTGCACAGTATAGGCCCATTGGGCTTTTTCTTTTTATTTTGATTTTCTGTTTTAGCCGAATAGTTTCAATTTTCAAAAATGTATATCTTTTATTCTGTTTAATATTTTGAGTGATTATTTTTTGTTGGATTGCAAATTTTATGTAGTTTCTGAAAAACATATATTTAGCTATGTTAAAAATAATAAAAATGCTTTAATATTATTTTAGTCAGAATAGCTAATCTGTTATAACTTTAGTTAGAAAAATTATTTTTGCATGATTCTTTTTGTCATCACTTTATTTTGATATTGCCAAACCCTAGAAATTAACTTTGGTATTTTAGGATTAATAAATAATTAGTTCTAGACAGAATCCTATTAATCCTAATTAATTGACTAGTTCCTGTTTTCCTAATTAATTAATTAGTAAATTAATTTATTTTAACTTGTGATTAGTTATTCTAGGTTAGTTTCTGTCACTCTATTAGATGAACTTTTATTTATAATTAATAAAGGTTTATAATTAATTTTCTTAATAGAAATTGGATTAGGCCTAAAATGAGTTTTATAATAGCTATTTAATTAATTCTTTTTGCTCCTAGTTACTTAGTTAATCCTTTTCTGTTAAGTTAACCTAAAACCATGATTAGGTTATATTAAGAAATTTTTGTTTTATAAAAACTATTTTAGCTATTGTTTGGAGTAGGAAAAACTTTGAGTGATTTTTCTTTGAGTTTTCCTTTGGATTTGGTTTTGGTTGCTTTGTTGTGTTATGTTATTTCTGTTATGTTGTGTTATGTGATCCTATTGTTTTGCTTATTGTGTTCATTGTTTGTCTCGGTAGAGTTTCCGGAGTGCTGAAGCTTGCTACTACGACTCTTTAGCTTACGAGGATCATCAAGAAGGCAAGTTTTGATCATGTTATTTCTATACCTATGTTTTTGTGCATTAGTAGTTGTCACCACCCCACCATGCATGCAGTAGTGAAATCTTGAAGTCATTAAACTTGAGTAGTATCATGTGGTAGGATGAACCAACCCCCTTGTTACCATGACCCCGGGACGTAGTAGTTACTTTGCTATGCTCGTAGACGGGATTTGGTATGAGTGATATTCATAAGCAAGATGTGAGAGTCAATGATGATGACAACCCATGGACTACAATGATCAAGATGGACTTCGGAAAATCACTACTGGGTGGAGGACGGTTGACGGGCACCTGGAGCACCCAGTGGTGGCCGGGATGCATGGAGAAGCGCCATGACATCCTGCGGAAAGCTTCACCCAGCCACGAAGAGAAGGATGGATGCCCCATGACCGAAGCTTACTGTGCAGCCGCAAGCCATTATGGGCTCGCTGGGTTGACCCTAGTAGTGACGCTGGCTGGACGGGTACTACGAGAAGTAGACGAACGGTAGGATTGGATGGGTACCGGCAGTGGCCAGAAGAACTCTTTGGAAGACCCTGTTTCATTCGTCCCGTCTTCAAACACCATGAAGTGCGAAGACTCTAAAGGAGGGAATGATTCTTGCGGGTAAAGTGTACAAACCTCTGCAGAGTTATAACCTAATCGATTAGCCGTGTCCCCGGTTACGGACATTTGAGCCTCTGGAACTTGGAAGTATTCGGATATCTCAACACTAAAACTAATGAATTAATTTGAGGGTTTATGACTTAATAATTTGGGAACGAGATTTTGGTTGGCGGAACCATCTCAATAACTACCAACAATTTGTAGTAATTTGCAAATAAGTCCACTGTAGTAGGATAAAATTGGCTTTACGCAAAATGATGAAACTTAGAGCTCCACAGCCAAAAATGCATATAGAGGTAGTAACTTTATTATTGTTATTCTTCATGACTTGCCACTTATTCCAAAAGCTGACCTACATGGCTGCAACGTATTATGTTGCAGAGATATATTCCGATCAGGAGTGAGGCTACGCTCCGCGCTTGGCAATTGCCCTTTGGAGTCGGATGGACTCGCTTTACCTCGACGCTTCCGCAGCATTAATAGTTTATTCTCATGAGTTGGCCTTGAGCCGAATTTATTCCCTTGTAATAAAGACTCTATATGAGAATCGTGTAATAAAATTCAGGTGTGATTGAACTTTGATTACTTTATCGATGTCTTGTGAGTACCAAAGATGATCTTGGGATGGTACAGAACCACGGAGACTTGACCGATGTTGGGTCAGTCGCTACAGAGATGGTATCAGAGCACACACGACCGTAGGATCGTAACCCCTAGGATCGGAAAGCCATAAGCGAGACCATTTACTTTGAACCCCTTTTCATTCTATAATTCTTCCTGTTCAATTCGACTCTTCTCCCTTTGCAACATTCTAGATGGTCACGAGTTCACCCCAGCTTTTGCTACCGGAGTTACGCCACCCGATGAGACGATGCCCTTTGGAAGAAAGCTGGTCCAGATGGTGAAGCGGTGAAGATAGCTCTACCCTCGATCACCGGAAACCCACTAATGCACTTCCGACGGACACCCGCTCTGAGGATTGAGGTGCATATCCCAGGAGAACCTTTGGAGGACACACGGAGCCTATCAACTTTGAGTTCACCGAGTTCAACCGGATCATCGGAAGGGACGTGGCGATCTACCGGCGCTTGGACATCTCCGAGAGGAGTCTGACGAGCTCGATCACTCGAGACCTCGCCATGGTTTCTCGCAGGGCAAGGAATGGAGATATCATCCGTACCATTGAGGACGATTCCACTCTCTTACATCCAGACTTGGAGTGTCTTCTCGAAACGGGAGATTCGGACTCGCCGTAACTCAAGACACACCGGAAGCTTTGTTCCGCGAATCGAACTGGAGGAGAAGGCACGCGCAGACTTCCTTGGCCATGAGGAAGAAATCACGGACTTCATGGAGATAGTCGACGACCAAGATGAAGCTTGCCGCGATTGAGGAGAAGATGGACTTGGGAGAGGACCTTTACCCGAGTGGAGACGAAGCACCCTCGTGAGCAATGATCAGGATTTTGAAGGGAGTACCACCGAAGGGAACCCCAAGAGGAGGCGCCATCGATGAAGACTGTTTAGTCGACCACCATGTTATCTTTTACTTTTTCGTCGATCGCTTAGGCCGATGTTTTCCCTTCGATTAGTCATGAGCTTTTGTAATCGAGTTTGAACCATGTTTGAGTGGAATGAATAAATGATTGGTGTGTTATGATTGTGCATTCATATGGGTAGTGTTATTCTCATAGACCATTGTTCTATTCTAATCTTCTCACCCACTCCAAAACACCAGATGCCTCCGAGACGTGATAATCGGTTTCCGCCGGAGCTCACCTACCGCTCCAAAGCAGAATGCATCGATGCAGCTCCGATTCGTAATCGAACAACACCGCCAACAATCCACCGCCACCACCACCACCCACCGTGGACAACTTGACTCGATTTACGAGGTTGAATCCACCAGTGTTCTCTAGTAGCACCGAGCCAATTGTGGTCGATGATTGGCTCCGCAAAATCGGAAGGAGCTAGTCACCGTTGGATGCACTGATCACCCCGATTCATTGGCCCATACAAAATCCTCGAACGTCGTGGAGAAGTTGCATACAAGTTGGAATTGCCGGAAGGATTGTCCGGAGTTCATGATGTTTTCCACGTTTCTCAGCTGAAGAAGTGCCATGCCGACATGGCCGATGTTCCGTTGAGAGACACAAAGGCCCCTAGAGGCCATACAGCTTGACAAAGGATTTGACTTACAAGGAGAAACCCGTCCGAATTCTCGAGACTGCAAGTAGAGTCACCCGCAGCAAGGTCATCAAGTTTTGCAAGGTGCTGTGGAGTCACCACACCGAGGAAGAAGCCAGCTGGGAACGCGAAGAAGACCTTCGTCGAGACCATCCGCACCTATTTGCTAACCAACCCGAATCTCGAGGGCGAGATTCATCTTAAGGTGGGTAGGTTTGTAACATCCCAAATTTCCTATTTGGAATGTTTTACAGTTATAGATAAGCATCCTATGCATTCTGTTTGAATTTGATTGCCATTTGAAGTTTCAGAGCAAGTTGAGATTTGAATTTGAATTTCAAACTTTGGCATGTGGGAAACATTTCAAAAACTAAGCACGATAAATACTTGATCAAAAGTATGAGGGGAGCAAACATGACACTCCAAAAATATCAGAGGAAACAATGCCAAAAGATTTGGAATTCAAATCTGAATTTTATTTGAATTTGAAAAAAATGGATTTTTGTAAAGTTTGGATTTTGCCTTTGGAAAAATGTTCAAATGAAAGGGAATATTCCCCTGATCATTTTGGTATATATATACCCTATATAAAATATTTATAGATATTGTTTTATTTTTGTTTTTGTTTTTATTAAAAATAATAAAGAAAAACCCTTGAGGCGCCCGGCCAAAGCCACCCCTGTGCCCAGCCACCTCACCTCCCTCCAAGACTCCACTTTGGCCCGGCCCGGCCCACTGTGGCCAGCCCAACCGAGCGAGCCAGCCCGGCACCTCGCCCTGAAACCCCGTGTCGCCACCCGATCAACCCTCCTCTCTCTCTCATCGACCCTTGGGCCCCGCCCGTCTTCTTCCCGCCCACGCCATCGACTCGCTGAGATCCACTGATCCCGAAGGATCCGGGATCCCCGACAGCTCCCGATGCCCTTCCGAGGCGAGCCGAGGCCCTGGCTATAAATAGCCGAGCCCCCGCACCCCATTTCCCCCCCCCCCCCGAGAGCTCGCCGCACCCCCTCCCCCTCCCGTTTGCGCTCGCCGGAGACCCGAGCATCTCCCCGCCGCCATTGTTGCCGCCGTCGAGCCCCTAGTCCACCCCGACCCCACCCAACACCACCGAACCCTTCCCGTGCTCCCCGCATCTCCCCGACTTCATGGCTTCATGACGCCCACGCCTCGAACACTCTCGCCGCCGCCGCCGCCGTCGCCGGAGTCCGGTGAGTCCCCGGAAAACACCTCCCCCGTCCGATCGTAAACCTACGGCCACGATTAGAACCCCCGGAGGGGTATGTTTTTATTAGAAAACCGGACGGCCCGAGCGGTTTATTTTTAGTTAGGTTTATTTGTTTAGGCCGGTTCGTTTTTAGTTAACCCTAGGCCCGTTTAGACTAAACTACGCCTAGTGCATGATAGGCCCATTGGGCTTTTCTTTTTATTTTGATTTTCTGTTTTAGCGAATAGTTTCAATTTTCAAAATGTATATCTTTTATTCTGTTTAATATTTTTGAGTGATTCTTTTTTTGTTGGATTGCAAATTTTATGTAGTTTCTGAAAAACATATATTTAGATATGTTAAAAATAATCAAAAATGCTTTAATATTATTTTAGTCAGAATAGCTAATCTGTTATAACTTTAGTTAGAAAAATTATTTTTGCATGATTCTTTTTGTCATCACTTTATTTTGATATTGCCAAACCCTAGAAATTAACTTTGGTATTTTAGGATTAATAAATAATTAGTTCTAGACAGAATCCTATTAATCCTAATTAATTGACTAGTTCCTGTTTTCCTAATTAATTAATTAGTAAATTAATTTATTTTTAACTTGTGATTAGTTATTCTAGGTTAGTTTCTGTCACTCTATTAGATGAACTTTTATTTATAATTAATAAAGGTTTATAATTAATTTTCTTAATAGAAATTGGATTAGGCCTAAAATGAGTTTTATAATAGCTATTTAATTAATTCTTTTTGCTCCTAGTTACTTAGTTAATCCTTTTCTGTTAAGTTAACCTAAAACCATGATTAGGTTATATTAAGAAATTTTTGTTTTATAAAAACTATTTTAGCTATTGTTTGGAGTAGGAAAAACTTTGAGTGATTTTTCTTTGAGTTTTCCTTTGGATTTGGTTTTGGTTGCTTTGTTGTGTTATGTTATTTCTGTTATGTTGTGTTATGTGATTCTATTGTTTTGCTTATTGTGTTCATTGTTTGTCTCGGTAGAGTTTCCGGAGTGCTGAGCTTGCTACTACGACTCTTTAGCTTACGAGGATCATCAAGAAGGCAAGTTTTGATCATGTTATTTCTATACCTATGTTTTTGTGCATTAGTAGTTGTCACCACCCCACCATGCATGCAGTAGTGAAATCTTGAAGTCATTAAACTTGAGTAGTATCATGTGGTAGGATGAACCAACCCCTTGTTACCATGACCCCGGACGTAGTAGTTACTTTGCTATGCTCGTAGACGGATTTGGTATGAGTGATATTCATAAGCAAGATGTGAGAGTCAATGATGATGACAACCCATGGACTACAATGATCAAGATGGACTTCGGAAAATCACTACTTTGGGTGGAGGACGGTTGACGGGCACCCTGAGCACCTGGTGGTGGCCGGGATGCATGGAGAAGCGCCATGACATCCTGCGAAAGCTTCACCCAGCCACGAAGAGAAGGATGGATGCCCCATGACCAGAAGCTTACCTGTGCAGCCGCAAGCCATTATGGGCTCCGCTGGGTTGACCCTAGTAGTGACGCTGGCTGGACGGTACTACGAGAAGTAGACGAACGGTAGGATTGGATGGGTACCGGCAAGGGCCGAAGAACTCTTTGGAAGACCCTGTTTCATCTGTCCGTCTTCAAACACCATGAAGTGCGAAGACTCTAAAGGAGGGAATGATTCTTGCGGGTAAAGTGTACAAACCTCTGCAGAGTTATAACCTAATCGATTAGCCGTGTCCCCGGTTACGGACATTTGAGCCTCTGGAACTTGGAAGTATTCGGATATCTCAACACTAAAACTAATGAATTAATTTGAGGGTTTATGACTTAATAATTTGGGAACGAGATTTTGGTTGGCGGAACCATCTCAATAACTACCAACAATTTGTAGTAATTTGCAAATAAGTCCAATGTAGTAGGATAAAATTGTCTTTACGCAAAATGATTAAAATTAGAGCTCCACAGACAAAAATCCATAAAGAGGTAGTAACATTATTATTGTTATTCTTAATGACGTGCCACTTATTCCAAAAGCTGACCTACATGGCTGCAACGTATTATGTTGCGTAGATATATTCGATCAGAGTGAGGCTACGCTCCGCTTGGCAATTGCCCTTTGGAGTCGGATGGACTCGCTTTACCTCGGACGCTTCAAGGCATTAATAGTTTATTCTCATGAGTTGGCCTTGAGCCGAATTTATTCCCTTGTAATAAAGACTCTATATGAGAATCGTGTAATAAAATTCAGGTGTGATTGAACTTTGATTACTTTATCGATGTACTGTGAGTACCAGCATGATCTTGGGATGGTACAGACACAGAGACTTGACCGATGTTGGGTCAGGTCGCTACACCTCTTTGCTTTTTCTTTTGGCATGTACCTTCATAGCAACATGTGTTTTCTTTTTGGCGACATCATGTTCGCCACAAATGGGTTGTGTTCTTGATCTAGACATACACATACATGACATACAGGTAGCCCAAGTTAACAATAGAACAATGCATAACATAACATTAGAACTTCAAACTACCATAGGTTACCTTTTGCTCCTCCGGATCCAGATTTACCACCTTTCCCTTTTCCTTGGTCGCTTTCTCCAAGATTTGGCTATTGTGAGAAGAATGCACTTAGAACACAAAGGCACAATTAATTATATTTAATTATGATCATGGTTGTTGCTAACCTTGGCGGAAAACGCATGGCTGATGGAGCATCATCCTCGCAAGGCACAATTGATGATTGAGCTGATTTGGTGGTCTTTGCCCTCTTCTTTGGTGGTCCTCTACATGAGCATCAAAAAAGTAGTTAACATGTATGGTTTTTACAAAAAAAAATGCAATTGATGCAATATACAAAAAAATACATAAGCTAACAGCTAAAATAGCAAAGCAATGTCATCTGGGTTACCCTTCTTGCATTTGTGCCAATGATGCCCATAGTCCTTGCAAATAGGGCATAAGTGTTGGCCGCTTTTTCTTTTCTTCTCACATGCAGCCTTTATACCTCTCAGTTTTAGGCCTACCCGATGTGGCTTTTAGTAGTGGTGGAAACATGAAGAATCCATGGTGCGATTTAGGCCATCGGGTTCTTGTCAACCATGGCGAGGATTAGTTGGTCATAAGCTGCTTTAAATTTGTGAATGGAGTAACACAAGTCCACATAGTTCTCTATGCGTGCATTGGTAAGAGATGTGATAAATGCTAGACCATGTTTGCAAGGAAGGCCGAAACTTCCCATTGTCTACAAGAACATGTCCTGTCAAGCAAGTTGACCACAAACCTAAAGCCGCTGCCTCCCAATGCGGTTACTTCAAAGAACTTCTTCCGAGCTTTCAACCACCTCCAAGTTTAATTCTCTGGTCTTTGCATTCAACTTCTTAATTATGTGGGAAGAATCAACCCAACTAACTTTCTTGCTACCTTTCTCCTTCGGTTCCACATGATCATAATCAATTGCCTAAGCTTATCAAAGAAGTCGTCCAAGTTCAAGGACTTGTGATGCTTAATCCAATTATTGAAGCACTCACCAAGTTGTTTGTAACATAATCCACCTTGGAAATTGTTGAAAACTGACTCCTAGACCACAACCTAGTGTGCCACTTCCTAAGATATGCAGTTGCCGTTGGCTTTGCTATGTCCATTGCAACCCAATTCTCCTCAAATAAATATGGGTTCCATGAGTAAGCAGCAGCCCAAAGGTGGTCATCAAAAACCTTTCCATGAAACTTCTTCTTGAAGTTGGGCACCAAGTGAAACATACATTCCCTATGTTCAGCCTCCGAACACTTCTTTTACACCGGTCATCACTGGCTGCCCAGCGCCGGTGCATATGGTTAAACCCCTTGGGGATCCTATGGCTTGCCTAACCAATTGCATGAACCAGATCCAGTTCTCATTAGTTTCGTAATCAAAAACACCCATACAAACTGGATACATCCAACTATGGCCATCAACGGCGGTAGCACTAGCCAGTTGCCCCTTGAATCTGCCTGTCAAGAAGGTGCTATCTACTGCCAAGTATGGCCTGCAACCACTAAGGAACCCGTCGATGCAAGGCTTCAAAGCGACAAAAAATCTCTTAAATCTGATTTTATCTTTTATTGTGTGGTGCTCAATTATCACTATGCTGCCGGGACAGCACCCTTCAATTTGTGCCTTAAAACTATACAGATTATCAAAGCTTGTATCCCAATCACCATATAGTTCCTTCAAGGCTAGCAGCTTACCCATGTATACTCTCTTGTACTTGATGTTGATTCCATGGTGCTCTTTAAGCTTCTTTCGCAATGCCTTTGGTCCGAGAGTTGCATCCTCAATTAGCCAATCCTTCACGTGCTCACATATCCACCGCTTGGTTGCATTCTTTATCTTCTTTTTCCTTTTGTACTTGAGCAATCATGACCACAAGAGTTCTTTCTCACCTACAAAAGACAAACATAGATAATTAGTAAAGATCTTTTAACAATTTAAGCACACATGAGTAAAGTTAGAAATTACCATTACGGTGCACCCATCTTCCATTGTAGAAGCATATATCCTCCATGTACACTTATCTTCATCCCTTCTTGAACAATAAGCCCTGAACCTATGTGGTGCACTTTTCTCGGTGTTAAACTCAAATTCATGTTTGATTGCATGTTGAGAAAGCGCCAACTTAAACTCTGCCATATTGGGATATTTTCTTCCTTCGGTCATTGGGGGATCTAATTTATCATATTCTAAATGTGGTGCATGCTCTGCCTCGTGCACTTCCTCATCTTCCTCTACTTCCTCATCACTCTCATCCTCGCTCTCATCCTCGCTCTCATGATCGTGAACATAGTCTTCGTCCCTTTCTTTATCGTAACAGGGAACCATGATAAGAGGATCTAATTTATCATAATCATCATCGTCTAAATAAATATTTTCCTCATCAACACCAACATGTTCATTCTCGTGTATTGGGTTGCGAAGATAATCATCGCTGCCTTGTTCTCAGGTTGCTAGGTTGTATATGCACATCAATATGCCACTCCGTGATAGGCTCATATGGTTCAGATGGATCACAATATGCAACAAACAAGTGCACAACCTTTGTCTTAGAGAGTTTCTCAAACATAGACACCAATTCCTGGTCGATGTTACTTCGGGTAGATTTTAAGAAAAGGATCATAGTAATCTTGAACATGTGCAACTTCCAAATAGCGAGGCGAAATCGCTCTCTGATTGATTCAACCAAGTCCTTATAATTTGTTAAGTCGGAATCAATAACCTTATCATAACAAAAGCATTTGATATCCTTCCTAGCTTTTTTTGGGTTGCCAAGCAATTTGATTTTCAGCAAATATGTTGAATTTGGATCCATCCTGTAAAAGCAAAAGATCAATTGTGCATGAACATACTTGCTTGTTTTAAATAAAAATGTGACATGTGTAAACAAATTATCCAATATAACATATTTGCTTTATATGAACATAATCTTTGTCTATTGTTTCATTGTAGATTTGGCAGCAACAAATATCCATCTCTAACTACTCTGTTGCATCTTCGATCCATCTCAAGTACACTGTTTAATATGAACATAATGTTGCATTTTGAGAAAAATCATGTCAAGGAAGGTGAAGCATGCCTCCGGAATCATTCAAGGACGTATCATGGCAGCAAATACTCAAATATAGAGAAAACAGGCACTTACCCTTGTAGCCATGCCGGAGCACTTGCATCCGAGGCCGTCGCTTTGGACCTCCCTCCGCCTCCCGCCATGGCCGCCCTCCCGGCACCTGGACCTCCCTCCGCCTCCCGCCATGGATGCCCTCCAGCGGCGCTCGAACTTCCTCCGCCTCCCGGCATGGACGCCTTCGCCTCCCGCCATGGCCGCCCGTCGCCTCCCGCCATGGCCGCCCGAGGCCGAGACCGCAGCAGGCCGGGCCACGCCCTCCACCGCCGTCCATCCCGCCACCAAGATGCAAGATCGGCCACGCCCTCCTCCATCCGCGATTTTTTTAGGGTTAGGGATCGAGGGAGAAAGGGGAATCGAGGAGAGTAGGGAGGGATCGGGCGTTGACCCAGCAGCGCAGCGTGACGGTTCGCTCAACCAGTCCACGTTCTTCTTTTTTTCCAGCGTCCTAGCAGGGGTAAGAACGACATTTCGATCACGATTAACGTTGCTAACGGAAAAAACTGACAGATGTGTCAAAGAAGGAAGAAAATAAAGTTATGGTGTCAAAAAAGGAAAAATAAAATTTTTAGGGTCAAAAAGGGAACTAGATTTTAAGAATGGGTCAAATAAGGAATTCTCTCCAAAATAAAGGCTATAGTAGCCAAAAAATGCAAGCATGAACCATGGTGCATATAAAAAAATTCTAAAACAGTGAGATGAGTATAAAAGGAAGCATAAGAAATGTCAGGTTAATGGATTGAGCATAAAAAAGGGACATTGCAGAAGTTTTGGTAGCAAACATGTAAGCAAAATAATGTATGCAGGAAAAGGGACAAACCTAAGCAGAAAAGTAGTATCCATTCCAAACAATCATTTCCATGATTTTTATTTTAAATTTGTTGGCAATGATCGAATATTAACAGAAATTCCTCAAATTACAATAGTAGTCTTAGAACAGTTTCTGCTAAATAAATTCTAAACCTCACCTAGCAACATAATGACTTAAACTCAAGAAATTCCTCACATGGTGACTTGATTATAAAAATGACTTAAACTCAAGTTCTTCAGTTACATAATGAGAACGGAATTTCTGAAGGAAGAATAATCATATTTTGAACAGAACATAATTCAATTTCTGAAGGCAGAATAATCCATACTCCTGCCAAGTATAGATGGAGCACCATTCAAACTTAAATTATTCAGTCAAAATTCATTTAAATTTGCTTAAGATTATTTACATGAAATGAATAGTGGAAATGACCAAAAGCTCAAGATTTGCTTAAGATTATTTCCATCAAATTTGCTTCAGAAGTAATTTGACACAACAACTCACACTTTAAGTTACTCTTCTTGAGAATATTGTCTAACTTAGATGTGCAGCAGTCATGTCGACATTTATTGAGCACACGTTCAGTAGCTACACATCAGTAATGAATCCTTCCCGATGAACAATGTGTGTAATGAACGATTCAAAGAACAAAGCAGTTTCAGCCAGGCTCAATTTACAGTTTATGGAACCCACACCATAGTCTGAATGCACTAATAAAGTAATAGAAAGGGAACTATGTTCTGAATGTTATAGAATTGAAAATTTGAACTACACCCTCTGCGACAGAGTCCAGGCAGCAAACAATCGGAAGAATTCCACAACAGTTTCAGTTTTGTTTCCCACAGTTTCTATGCAGGCTGCAGCTTTAGCACTAAATGTAATATTGTCAACCAAAGTAATAGAAAGGAAACCATGGGCTGAATCTTTCCTTATCATAATACAAGCAAGGAAAAGGAAGGTACCTTCCACAGGGCTGATAGCCAATGGCTCAGGAAGAAGCAACAACACCAGATGCTAGACCTTGGAGGCGTAAGAACGAACACAGAGCGACCAATGCCAAATGACCGAACGAATGACACCAAATCCTAACAGCAACCTTGATTATCACAAGGGGAAAATGGCCTATGTAAGAATCAGATTAATGGTACTTCAACATAATCAAATATATAAGATGCAGGCTTTCTTCCTTTGGGGATTAAATTCAACCATATTTAACCAAGACCTTTAGTTATCGTCTTGTGAAGAGAAGGAAATTTATTGCCCAATGCAGTCATAATCTCACCCAAAAACAACAAAACCTCATATTAACATGCACACCTGCTAGTGAAATTTAAGAAAATATAAAAAACCTGTGAATTATGTCCATCACTCATTTAGAATGTATACTCCAGATGCAAAGTCACACAATAAATTAGCAAGGTTGCAAGGAAAAAATGAATATCTTTTCATCACTTCCAGGCACAAGAGTTCACCATTTAAATTTATGGATCAGTCTAGATGAAAAAAGGCCAACGGTCATAGAACTGAATTGACACAAAGCAGTCTGTAAAAGACAAATATGTACATATATAGTTGCAGAATAGTGGAGTACCTAATTTAGAGCTTTACGTCAGAATAATTCATACGAAGAAACCAAAACAATATGTATATAATGAAATGGTTTTGGTGAAACAAACATGTAGAAGAATCCTCTCTATATAGATTGGTAGCACTCATATGAGCCAAAATGAAAGATGAACCATGAGTGAAGTAAGATGTAGTAACAAACTGTCAAGAAGGAATCTAGTAGCAATCTGCCTTACTTGCTCCTGAAAAGAAAAAAATCGCAATAGGGAGCAAGTAAGGTAGATTTGCTTCAAGCGGATCATGGTCACCTGGCTAATATTTTTGTGACTTCACTTACTCCTTGACTGGAAGATAGTTAGAACCTCTTCCATCAATGGAAAACACTGAAAAAGGAAACAATCTGGTAATTAGCGAAAGGTTAAACTGCAAAAGATGAGTAGTTATACTCTGATTATAATCAATGGTGCAAATACAGGTCAATACTCCGATTTCATTGACCCTCTTGCACACGTCAATACCGAAGGAACCAAATCAGTCAACGGAGTGTAACTCTGAAGAAATGCTTACCCAACCAAATCGGTTTGCACAGAACCACCTAAATTAAAAAGTCGGTTGCAAACCTGTCCAGTAGGGACATTTTAGATCACCATTCAACTTAACTGCTTCAACATACTCAAAAAACTCCAAATCATCAGTACTATTCCAGTGACCAAACTTTTGATCGAGCTGTACAACTTCAAGTCCATACGGATTAAAAGCTGCTACATAGAGACCTACATGTACACAAGGAATCCACTTGTCGGACTAAAAAGATAGCATGCCATCAACTTAACTAAGCAAACTTTACCATTAGATGGGTCTGATCCATTAGAATCCATAATGATCTAGAAATCGTATTCTCGGTTAGCTTGACTCGGGTCTTGCTCAATGTAAGCTTTAAAAGCTTATGTGCTTCTTTATTTATCTGGAATGGGTCCATCATTTCTGAGTTAACTTGATTACATGAACAAGAATATGGTTTATGGAACCAGTGGTAATGGACAGTTACCACCACACAAGGATCAAACAAATCAAGTTTGTGATATAATGGATCAAACTGGACAGTTTTCTGAGTACTAACCAAATATCACCGTAGATTGATAGACGAAAAGAAAGACATCATTTATATATGTGAATTAAGCTCAGTTGATTTGTTCATATGTATGCTATTTACGTGTTAATTAAAGACAAATGTACACAATGCATAGCAAGGTAGAACAAAAAAATGTCAAAAGGGGCAGAATAAACTTGTAGAGAGGCTACCAACATAACAACAGGGAATCCTTTTTACCAAAAGGAAAAGCAGCAACCTGCACGGTGCTCCATTAAAAGTATGGCGGATAAGGGTGTTAGGGACCTGATTCATACATATGGTAGGAGAGCATGCAAAGCCATTGCCCTGCTCGACAGGAGCAGCGGCGACCTTCCCTTTCGTCCCTCTCGAGTTGCTGCACACATACACTGACCTATATGTCAAGATGCAAAAAAAGGGATTAGAAAACACACACACACACACACACACACACACAGGATAGGCCCCATGAGCAGGCATGTGCAAGAGGATGATCAAGTAAGGGGGTGCTTACCTTGGCTTGATGTGCCAGTCAAAATGTAGAGAGGTGTAAATCAAGCAGCCGATGTAGGGCACTGCAGATCGAGTGCCTGTGTAGAGGAAGAATTCCATATTCAGATCAATTGTGCACTCTTCACCAACTTATATTCAGAATCACAAGCACAAGCAACTTTAGTCAAAATATTCAGTCAAGCAACCTCACGGCAGCGGATGAAGCCGACACAAGCAAATTCAGTCAAAATCTTTCGGTTTTTGACGGTGACAAATCTGGAAGTTTCAGTTTGAACAAAGACACAAGTGACAAACACTTATGCATCAAACCATAGTAGTGGACGTAGTGAAAAATCTGAAAATTTTCAGTTTGATATTATTGCTCAAGCATGTTGCTACCGCTAGGGGAAGCGATGATGGACGAAGTGCAGGCCTAGAGGCGCCATCTTGATCCCTCAGAATACCTGAATCAGATTACTCTACTTGAGGATGTCAATATCTCGAATCAAATCGAAGTAAAGCATGGAGAGACAGATAGACGTGGCATACCCGAGTGTCGACGCCGAGGACGGTGTGCTGGGGCACCTCGAGGAGCAGCAACATGACCCCTTCCGCACCAGCTCCATGGCCACCTCCGCTGCCGTGCCTCCCCTCCTGCTGTGCAGCTTCTTGATGTCCCAGCCGAGCACGCGTGAGACAACAGACCTAACACGCTCAGAGGCAAATAACAGAGGGAGGAGGGAGAGAGCAATGAGGAGGCACCTGAGGTGAGGCGAAGACAGCGACGACACTAAGACCTCGATCCGATGGCGAAACCCCGATCCACCAAAGACCGTGTGCTTCCCGTGGATGACGACGGTTACGCACGAGCTGCCCACGCTGGCGGTGCTTCCCCTTTCTTCGCCTTGTGCTCGGGGTGAGATGGCGTGGCGGGTGGGCGACGGGAAGAGGCGGAGGATGGCGGCGGCGGCGGTTGCGAGATGCATCGCGAGCAACGCCTTGTGCTCCTCCCGACGATGGCGACGGCGAGCTCGCCGACAGGAGAGGAACAGAGGAGAAAGCGCGGGACGGCGTGGCGGGTGGGCGACGGGAAGAGGCGGAGGATGGCGGGGGCCACCGCGAGATGCATCGCGCGCTTGTGCAGGTGGGGTGTGACGGCTAGGGTTCTCACCCAATCAGCAGGCGTAGCCGCCGTAGGCGAGGGCGGCCCTGAACCAGGCGCCCGGTGCGGCATGGAGGCGAGGGGCGACTGGCGAGGCCCCCATCTGCGCCGGCGGCGGAGAGGGTGCGGCGGGGCGGCTTGAGGCAGGAGGCGCAGCGTGAGGTGAGGGCGCGCGCCCCGCGGAGGAGCAGAAGGAGGAGCATGAGGGCGAGCAGCGCGACGGCGGCGGCGGCAGGCCGAAGGAAAGGAGAGACAGGCGGCTAGGGTTCAACATTCTGCCTTTTATATGTCTGCGTGAGAAAAGACGATAATGCCCTCGGCGGGGCATGGGAATTACAGGCGGTGGCACGAACCGAAGCGCACTATTTGATCCAACGGCCAGGACCTCCCATGTGGCGATCCAACGGCCAGGATCTCCCCATCTCGCGATCCAACGGCCAGGATCAGTTTGGAAGGCCAATCCAACGACTGAAAATCCAAACGCACAGGACGGCTTCATTTTGGTCTGGACTCTAACAATGGGATATAATGGTCTCTTGGAAATCCATATGATGTAAGTCATTTGGCATTGTGTTTGTTGGGATCCGATGGACTTTGAGTTTATGATCAGATCTATGTTTTTATCCATGAAACTTGTTTGAGTCTTCTTTGATCTCTTATATGCATGATTGCTTATAGCCTCGTATTTCTTCTCCGATATTTGGGTTTTGTTTGGCCAACTTGATTTATTTATCTTGTAATGGGAAGAGGTGAAGGAAATATGCCCTAGAGGCAATAATAAAGTTATTATTTATTTCCTTATTTCATGATAAATGTTTATTATTCATGCTAGAATTGTATTAACCGGAAACATAATACATGTGTGAATACATAAACAAACATAGTGTCACTAGTATGCCTCTACTTGACTAGCTCGTTAATCAAAGATGGTTAAGTTTCCTAACCAAAGACATGAGTTATCATTTGATTAACAGGATCACATCATTAGGAGAATGATCTGATTGACTTGACCCATTCCGTTAGCTTAGCACTTGATCGTTTAGTATGTTGATATTGCTTTCTTCATGACTTATACATGTTCCTATAACTATGAGATTATGCAACTCCCGTTTACCGGAGGAACACTTTGTGTGCTACCAAACGTCACAACATAACTGGGTGATTATAAAGGTGATCTACAGGTGTCTCCGAAGGTACTTGTTGGGTTGGCGTATTTCGAGATTAGGATTTGTCACTCCGATTGTCGGAGAGGTATCTCTGGGCCCACTCGGTAATGCACATCACTATAAGCCTTACAAGCATTGTAACTAATGAGTTAGTTATAGGATGATGTATTACAGAACGAGTAAAGAGACTTGCCGGTAACGAGATTGAACTAGGTATTGAGATACCGACTATCGAATCTCGGGCAAGTAACATACCGATGACAAAGGGAACAGCGTATATTGTTATGCGGTTTGACCGATAAAGATCTTCGTAGAATATGTGGGAGCCAATATGAGCATCCAGGTTCCGCTATTGGTTATTGACCGGAGACGTGTCTCGGTCATGTCTACATAGTTCTCGAACCCATAGGGTCCGCACGCTTAAAGTTCGATGACAGTTATATTATGAGTTTATGTGTTTTGATGTACCGAAGGTAGTTCGGAGTCCCAGATAAGATCGGGGACATGACGAGGAGTCTCGAAATGGTCGAGACGTAAAGATCGATATATTGGACGACTATATTCAGACATCGGAAAGGTTCCAAGTGATTCAGGTATTTTTCGGAGTACCGGAGAGTTACGGGAATTCGCCGGGGAGTAGATGGGCCTTATTGGGCTTTAGGGAAAGAGAGAGGGGAGGCTGTGCGCCCCCAAGGCCTAGTCCGAATTGGACTAGGGGGAGGGGCTGCGCCCCCTCCTTCATTCTCTCCTACTCCTACTACTTGGAAGGGCTCCTAGTTCTACTAGGAAAGGGGGAATCCTACTCCCGATGGGAGTAGGACTCCCCTAGGGCGCGCCATAGAGAGGGCCGGCCCTCCCCCTCCTCCACTCCTTTATATATGGGGAGGGGCACCCCTTGGAGACACAACAATTGATCATTGATCTCTTAGCCGTGTGCGGTGCCCCCCTCCACCATAGTCCTCCTCGATAATATCGTAGCGGTGCTTAGGCGAAGCCCTGCATTGGTAGAACATCATCATTGTCACCACGCCGTCGTGCTGACGGAACTCTCCCTCGAAGCTCGGCTGGATCGGAGTTCGAGGGACATCATCGAGCTGAACGTGTGCAAGAACTCGGAGGTGCCGTGCTTTCGGTGCTTGATCGGTCGGACCATGAAGATGTACGACTACATCAACCGCGTTGTGCTAACGCTTCCGCTTTCGTTCTACGAGGGTACGTGGACACACTCTCCCCTCTCGTTGCTATGCATCACCATGATTTTGCGTGTGCGTAGGATTTTTTTTGAAATTACTACGTTCCCCAACAGTGGCATCCGAGCCAGGTATTATGCGTAGATGTTATATGCACGAGTAGAACACAAGTGAGTTGTGGGCGATACAAGTCATACTTCTTACCAGCATGTCATACTTTGGTTCGGCCGTATTGTTGGATGAAGCGGACCGGACCGACATTACGCGTACGCTTACGCGAGACTGGTTCTACCGACATGCTTTGCACATGTGGTGGCGGGTGTCGGTTTCTCCAACTTTAGTTGAACTGAAAAGTGGCTACGCCCGGTCCTTGAGAAGGTTAAAACAACACTAACTTGACGAACTATCATTGTGGTTTTGATGCGTAGTTTAGAACGATTCTTGCTCAGCCCGTAGCAGCCACGTAAAACTTGCAACAACAAAGTAGAGGACGTCTAACTTGTTTTTGCAGGGCATGTTGTGATGTGATATGGTCAAGGCATGATGCTATATTTTATTGTATGAGATGATCATGTTTTGTAACCGAGTTATGAGGAATTGGCAGGAGCCATATGGTTGTCTCTTTATTGTATGCAATGCAATCGCCCTGTAATTGCTTTACTTTATCACTAAGCGGTAGTGATAGTCGTAGAAGCAATAGGTGGCGAGAAGACAGCGATGCTACGATGGAGATCAAGGTGTCGCGCCGGTGATGATGGTGATCATGACGGTGCTTCGGAGATGGAGATCACAAGCACAAGATGATGATGGCCATATCATATCACTTATATTGATTGCATGTGACGTTTAACTTCTATGCATCTTATCTTGCTTTGATTGACGGTAGCATTATAAGATGATCTCTCACTAAATTTCAAGATAAATGTGTTCTCCCTGAGTATGCACCGTTGCCAAAGTTCGTCGTGCCCAGACACCACGTGATGATCGGGTGTGATAAACTCTACGTCCATCTACAACGGGCGCAAGCCAGTTTTGCACACGCAGAATACTCAGGTTAAACTTGACGAGCCTAGCATATGCAGATATGGCCTCGTAACACCATGACCGAAAGGTCGAGCGTGAATCATATAGTAGATATGATCAACATAGTGATGTTCACCATTGAAAACTACTCCATTTCACGTGATGATCGGTTATGGTTTAGTTGATTTGGATCACGTGATCACTTAGATGATTAGAGAGATGTCTATCTAAGTGGGAGTTCTTAAGTAATATGATTAATTGAACTTAAATTTATCATGAACTTAGTCCTGGTAGTATTTTGCAAATTATGTTGTAGATCAATAGCTTGCGTTGTTGCTTTCATATGTTTATTTTGATATGTTCCTAGAGAAAATTGTGTTGAAAGATGTTAGTAGCAATGATGCGCATTGGATCCGTGATCTGAGGATTGTCCTCATTGCTGCACATAAGAATTATGTCCTTGATGCACCGCTAGGTGACGGACCTATTGCAGGAGCAGATGCAGACGTTATGAACGTTTGGCTAGCTCAATATGATGACTACTTAATAGTTTGGTGCACCATGCTACGGCTTAAAATCGGGACTTCAAAGACGTTTTGAACGTCATGGGCCATATGAGATGTTCCGGGAGTTGAAGTTAATATTTCAAACAAATACCCGAGTTGAGAGATATGAAGTCTCCAACAAGTTCTATAGCTAAAATATGGAGGAGAATTGCTCAACTAGTAAGCATGTGCTCAGATTGTCTGGGTACTACAATCGCTTGAATCAAATGGGAGTTAATCTTCCAGATAAGATAGTGATTGACAGCATTCTCTAGTCACCATCACCAAGTTAGTAGAACTTCGTGATGAACTATAGTATGCAAAGGATGACGAAAATGATTCCTGAGCTCTTCGCGATGTTGAAATCAACAAAGGTAGAAATCAAGAAAGAGCATCAAGTGTTGATGATTGACAAGACCACTAGTTTCAAGAAAAGGGAACTTCAAGTAGAATGACAAGCAAGTTGTCACTCCCGCGAAGAAGCCCAAAGCTGGACCAAAGCCTAAAACTGAGTGCTTACACTGCAAAGGAAATGGTCACTGGAAATGGAAATGCCCTGAATATTTGGTGGATAAGAAGGATGGAAAAATGAACAAGGGTATATTTGATATACAGGTTATTGATGTGTGCCTTACTAGTATTTATAGTAGCCCCTGAGTATTTGATACTTGTTCGGTTGCTAAGATTAGTAACTCAAAACAGGAGTTACATAATAAACAGAGACTAGTTTAGGGGAAGTGACGATGAGTGTTGGAAGTAGTTCCAAGATTGATATGATCATCATCACACACTCACTATACTTTCGGGATTAGTGTTAAACCTAAATAAATGTTATTTGGCGTTTGCGTTGAGCATGAATATGATTTGATCATGTTTATTGCAATACGGTTATTTATTTAAAGTCAGAGAATAACTGTTGTTCTGTTTACATGAATAAAACCTTCAATGGTCATACACCCAATGAAAATAGTTTGTTGGATCTCGATCGTAATGATACATATATTCATAATATTGATGCCAACAGATGCAAAGTTAATAATGATAGTGCAACTTATTTGTGGCACTGCCGTTTGGGTCATATCGGTGTAAAGCACATGAAGAAACTCCATGAAGATGGATTTTCAGAATCACTTGGTTATGAATCATTTGATGCTTGCGAACCGTGCCTTTTGGGCAACATGACTAAAACTCCGTTCTCCAGAACAATTGAACGAGCTGCTGACTTGTTGGAAATAATACATACTGATGTATGTAGACCAATGAGTATTAAGGCTCGTGGCGGGTATCGTTATTTTCTGACCTTCACAGATGATTTGAGCAGATATGGGTATATCTACTTGATGAAACATAAGTCTGAAATAGTTGAAAGGTTCAAAGAATTTCAGAGTGAAGTGGAAAATCATCATAACAAGAAAATAAAGTTTCTGCTATCTGATCGTGGAGATGAATATTTGAGTTATGAGTTTGGCCTTCAGTTAAAATAATGTGGAATAGTTTCACAAACTCATGCCACCTGGAACACCACAGCGTAACGGTGTGTCCGAACGTCATAACCGCACTTTATTTGATATGGTGCGATCAATGATGTCTCTTACCGATTTACCAATATCGTTTTGGGGTTATGCATTAGAGATAGCTGCATTCACGTTAAATAGGGCACCATCTAAATCCATTGAGATGAAACCTAAGATGTCATTTCTTAAAGTTTGGAGTTGCGATGCTTATGGGAAAAAGTTTCAACCTGATAAGCTCGAACCCAAATCGGAGAAATGTGTCTTCATAGGATACCCAAAGGAAACTGTTGGGTACACCTTCTATCACAGATCCGAAGGCAAGACATTCGTTGCCAAGAATGGATCCTTTCTAGAGAAGAAGTTTCTCTCGAAAGAAGTGTGGGAGAAAAGTAGAACTTGATGAGGTAACAATACCTTCTCCCGAATTGGAAAATAGTTCATCACTGAAATCAGTTCCAGTGATTCCTACACCAATTAGTGAGGAAGCTAATGATGATGATCATGAAACTTCAGATCAAGTTACTACAGAACCTCGTAGGTCTTCCAGAGTACGGTCCGCACCAGAGTGGTGCGGTAATCCTGTTCTGAAAGTCATGTTACTAGACCATGATAAACCTACGAACTATGAGGAAGCGATGATGAGCCCAGATTCCGCGAAATGGCTGGAGGCCATGAAATCTGAGATAGGATCCATGTATGAGAACAAAGTGTGGACTTTGGTGGACTTGCCCGATGATTGGTAAGCCATAGAAAATAAATGGATCTTCAAGAGGAAGACGGACGTTGATAGTAGTGTTACTATCTACAAAGCTCGACTTGTCGCAAAAAGGTTTTCGACAAGTTCAAGGTGTTGACTACAATGAGATTTTCTCAACTGTAGCGATGCTTAAATCTGTCTGAATCATGTTAGCAATTGCCACATTTTATGAAATCTGGCAAATGGATGTCAAAACTACATTCCTTAATGGTTTTCTTAAAGAAGAGTTGTATATGATGCAACCGTAAGGTTTTGTCAATCCTAAAGGTGCTAACAAAATGTGCAATCTCCAGTGATCCATCTATGGACTGGTGCAAGCATCTCGGAGTTGGAATATACGCTTTGATAAGTTGATCAAAGCATATAGTTTTATACAGACTTGCAGTGAAGCCTGTATTTACAATAAAGTGAGTGGGAGCACGACAACCTTTCTGATAAGTATATGTGAGTGACATATTGTTGATCAGAAATGATGTATAATTTTTCTGGAAAGCATAAAGAAGTGTTTGAAAGGAGTTCTTTAAAAGAAAGACCTCAGTAAAGCTACTTACATATTGAGCATAAAGATCTATTGAGATAGATCAAGAAGCTTGATAAGATTTTCAATGAGTACATACCTTGACAAGATTTTGAAGTAGTTCAAAATGGAACAGTCAAAGAAAGAGTTCTTGCCTGTGTTGCAAAGGTATGAAGTTGAGTAAGACTCAATTCCCGACCACAGCAGAAAATAGAAAGAGAATGAAAGTCATTCCCTATGCCTCAGTCATAGGTTCTATAAAAGTATGCCATGCTATGAACCAGACCTATTGTATACTATGCCCTGGTTTGGCAAGGGAGTACAATGGTGATCTAGGAGTAGATCACTGGACATTGGTCAAAATTATCCTTATTGGAATAAGGATATGTTTCTCGATTATGGAGGTGACAATAGGTTCGTCGTAAAGGGTTACGTCGGTGCAAGATTTGACACTGATCCAGATGACTCTAAGTCTCAATCTGGATACATATTGAAAGTGGGAGCAATTAGCGAGAGTAGCTCCAAACAGAACATTATAGATATAGAACATTTTTGCAAAATACATACGGCTCTGAATGTGACAGACCCGTTGACTAAACTTCTCTCACGAGCAAAACATGATCACACCTTAGTACTCTTTGGGTGTTAATCACATAGCAATGTGAACTAGATTATTGACTCTAGAAAACCCTTTGGGTGTCGGTCACATGACGATGTGAACTATGGGTGTTAATCATATACAGATATGAATATTGGTGTTAAATCACATGGTGATGTGAACTAGATTATTGACTCTAGTGCAAGTGGGAGACTGAAGGAAATATGCCGTAGTTGAAATATTTTAGTTATTATTTATTTCCTTATTTCATTATAAATGTTTATTATTCATGCTAGTATTGTATTTAACGGAAACATAATACATGTGTGAATACATAGACAAACATAGTGTCACTAGTATGCCTCTACTTGACTAGCTCGTTAATCAAAGATGGTTAAGTTTCCTAACCATAGACATGAGTTGTCATTTGATTAACGGGATCACATCATTAGGAGAATGATCTGATTGACTTGACCCATTCCGTTAGCTTAGCACTTGATCATTTAGTATGTTGCTATTGCTTTCTTCATGACTTATACATGTTCATATAACTATGAGATTATGCAACTCCCGTTTACCGGAGGAACACTTTGTGTGCTACCAAACGTCACAACGTAAATGGGTGATTATAAAGGTGCTCTACAGGTGTCTCCGAAGGTACTTGTTGGGTTGGCGTATTTCAGGATTAGGATTTGTCACTACGATTGTCGGAGAGGTATCTCTGGGCCCACTCGGTAATGCACATCACTATAAGCCTTACAAGCATTGTAACTAATGAGTTAGTTATAGGATGATGTATTATGGAATGAGTAAAGAGACTTGCCGGTAATGAGATTGAACTAGGTATTGAGATACCGACGATCGAATCTCGGGCAAGTAACATACCGATGACAAAGGGAACAACGTATGTTGTTATGCGGTTTGACCGATAAAGATCTTCGTAGAATATGTGGGAGCCAATATGAGCATCCAGGTTCCGCTATTGGTTATTGACCGGAGACGTGTCTTGGTCATGCCTACATAGTTCTCGAACCCGTAGGGTCTGCACGCTTAAAGTTCGATGACGATTATATTATGAGTTTATGTGTTTTGATGTACCAAAGGTAGTTCGGAGTTCCCGATGAGATCGGGGACATGACGAGGAGTCTCGAAATGTTCGAGACATAAAGATTGATATATTGGATGACTATATTCGGACATCGGAAAGGTTCCGAGTGATTCGGGTATTTTTCGGAGTACCGGAGAGTTACGGAAATTCGCCAGGGAGTAGATGGGCCTTATTGGGCTTTAGGGAAAGAGAGAGGGGAGGCTGCACGCCCCCCAAGGCCTAGTCCGAATTGGACTAGGGGGAGGGGCTGCGCCCCCTCCTTCATTCTCTCCTACTCCTACTACTTGGAAGGGCTCCTAGTTCTACTAGGAAAGGGGGAATCCTACTCCCGGTGGGAGTAGAACTCCCCTTGGGCGCGCCATAGAGAGGGCCAGCCCTCCCCCTCCTCCACTCCTTTATATACGGGGAGAGGGGCACCCCTTGGAGATACAACAATTGATCATTGATCTCTTAGCCGTGTGCGGTGCCCCCCTCCACCATAGTCCTCCTCAATAATATCGTAGCGGTGCTTAGGCGAAGCCCTGCGTCGGTAGACCATCATCATCGTCACCATGCCGTCATGCTGAAGGAACTCTCCCTCGAAGCTCGGCTAGATCGGAGTTCGAGGGACGTCATCGAGCTGAACGTGTGCAAGAACTCGGAGGTGCCGTGCTTTCGGTGCTTGATCGGTCGGACCGTGAAGACGTACAACTATATCAACTGCGTTGTGCTAACGCTTCCGCTTTTGGTCTACGAGGGTACGTGGACACACTCTCCCCTCTCGTTGCTATGCATCACCATGATCTTGCTTGTGCGTAGGAATTTTTTTGAAATTACTACGTTCCCCAACAAGAGGTGCCCGGTAGTGGGTTCGATCGTATGGTGCTTGATCCCAGTGACAGAAAGGGAACCGACATGTATGTATCATTGCTACTAAGGATAAAAAGATGGGATCCATATCTACCACAATAGATAAATGGATCTTGTCTACATCATGTCATTGTCCTTATTGCATTACTCCATTTTTCCATGAACTTAATACACTAGATGCATGCTGGATAGCTGTCAATGTGTGGAGTAATAGTAGTAGATGCAGGCAGGAGTCGGTCTACTAATCTTGGACGTGATGCCTATGTAATGATCATTGCCTGGATATCGTCATAATTAAAGTTCTATCAATTGCCCAACAGTAATTGTTTTCCCACCGTTTGGTATTTTTCTCGAGAGAAGCCACTAGTGAAACCTGCGGCCCCCGGGTCTCTTTTCATCATATTTGCCTTTGCGATCTATTTTCTATTGCGTTTATTTTCTGATCTAGTAAACCAAAAATACAAAAATACCTTGCTGCAATTTATTTGTTCCGCGATCTATTTATCCTATCTACAAATTTACCTCACGTCTTTTGCCTATCTTGAGGCGCCGTACCTCGAAAGTGATTGACAACCCCTTTAACACGTCGTGTTGCGAGGTGTTGTTCTTTGTGTGCAGGGGATGTTTACATTGTGTTGATTGGTTCTCCTAGTGATTCGATAACCTTGGTTTCACATCTGAGGGAAATACCTACCGCCGCTATGCTGCATCATCCCTTCCTCTTTGGGGAAATACCGATGTAGCTTCAAGCGACACAAAAGGAATTTCTGGCGCCGTTGCCGGGGAGGATCTTCAACATCAACCAGGTTCCTAATCACAAATCTCATCTCCTTGCAATTTACATTATTCGCCATTTGCCTCTCGTTTTCCTCTCCCCCACTTCACAAAAATTTGCCGTTTTATTCGCCTCTCTTTTTCAGTTCGCCGTTTTTTGCCGGGTCTGTTTTTTAGTGCAATCTTGTTGTTTGGTCATCATGACTCAAGATAACACCAAACTATGTGACTTCTCAAATACCAACAACAATGATTTTATTGGTACTCCGCTTGCTCCTCCCGCCACTAGTGCGGAGACTTGTGAAATTAGTACTGCTTTGCTGAATCTTGTTATGAAAGACCAATTTTCCGGTACTCCTAATGAGGATGCCGCATCCCATCTTAATACCTTCGTGGAATTATGCGATATGCAAAAGAAAAAATATGTGGACAATGATGTGGTCAATACGAAATTATTTCCGTTTTCTTTGCGTGATTCTGCAAAAATTTGGTTCTCTTCTTTTCCTCGCAATAGTATCAATTCTTGGTATAAGTGCAAAGATGCTTTTATCACTAAGTATTTTCCTCCCGCAAAAATTATTTCCCTTAGAACCCAGATCATGAATTTCAAACAACTTCAACATGAGCATGTTGCACAATCTTGGGAAAGGATGAAAATGATGCTAAGGAATTGCCCAACTCATGGGTTAAATCTTTGGATGATCATACAAATTTTTTATGCGGGGTTGAATTTTGTTTCTCGTAATCTTTTAGATTCTGCCACGAGTGGTACTTTTATGGAAATTACCTTGGGTTAAGCCACCAAATTGCTTGATAATATTATAGCAAATTATTCACAATGGCATACCGAAAGGGCTCCTACTAGTAAAAAAGTTAATTCGGTTGAAGAAATTTCTTCTTTGAGTGAAAAAGTTGATGCTCTTATGAAATTGGTTGCTAGTAAAAGTGCTCCTATTGATTTTAATGATATGCCTTTGTCTACTTTGATTGAGCAAAATAGTGATGCCATAGATGTGAATTTTATTTCTCGCAATAATTTCAACAATAATGCTTATAGAGGTAATTTTAAGCCTAGGCCTTTTCCTAGTAATTCCTCTAATAATTATGGTAATTCCTTTGGAAATCAATATTACAATAATAATAGGAATACCTATGATTTTGAGAATAATATTAAAGAATTTATCAACACACAAAAGGTTTTCAACACTTCCATAGAAGAAAAGTTGAATAAGATTGATGATTTATCTAGAAGTGTTGATAGAATTGCTCATGATGTGGAAAATCTCAAGATGAAAATTTTTGTGCCTAAAGTAGATGAATCAATTAAAGCTCTTTATGTTTCTATATATGAAAGTAAGAAAAGAACCTCTATGCTTAGAGCTAAAAGAGAATTTTTAGAAAAAGCGTTTTCTAGTGATTTCTTTCGCAAAAGTGTTGAAGATCTTAAAATGATTGGTTTTTCTTCTATTGATTCTTTGTTTAGTAAATTTAATATTGATGAAAAAAGGACTGGAGAAGAGTCAACTTTAGGTAGAAGGCGTCCCAATATTTCGGAGGGTGAAAATCTTGTTGAAAAAATTGATAAAAGTGGGTTTGAAGAGGTCAAGACTTTAACTAGTGATGTGCACACTATTTTGGATTACAAAGACTTTAATTTTGATAGTTGATCTCTGGTTGATTGTATTTATTTTTTGCAATCCATGATAAATTCACCCCATGCCTATTAACAAAATAAAGCTTTTACTAAACATATTGTTGATGCCATGATGAAAGCTTTTGAAGAAAAATTGGAATTAGAAGTTTCAAGTCCTAGAAAATTGCATGATGAATGTGAACCTACTATCAAAGGAAAGATTAAAAATTATGAGTGTTTTTCTTTTTGTGACTTGGGTGCTAGTGTTTCTACAATTCTGAAATCTTTATGTGATGTGCTTGGTCTTACCGATATTGAAGAATGCTCTTTAAAATTTGCACTTAGCGGATTCTACTTTTAAAAAATATATGGAAAGGATTAATGATGTTCTTATTCTCGCAAATAGGAATTATGTGCCCATATATTTTATTGTTCTTGATATCGATTGCAATCTGTCTTGTCCAATTATTCTTGGTAGACCATTTTTGCGTACTATTGGTGCCGTGATTGATATGAAAGAAGGCAATATTAAATTTCAATTTCCACTAAGGAAGGAAATGGAACACTTCCCTAGAACAAGAATTAGGCCACCATATGAATCTATCATGAGGGCATCTTATGGATCTAGAACCAAAGATGACAAAACTTAGATCCTACACGTTATGCCTAGCTAGGGGCGTAAAACGATAGCGCTTGTTGGGAGGCAACCCAATGAATAAAATTTATTTTTGATTTTTTCTTTATGTTATTGAGTGTTAGAACAATTATGCTACAGTTATGATTGTGTTTTTTGTGTTATAATTAGTGTTTGTGCCAAGCAATGCCTTTGGGAAGACTTGGGTGAAAGTTTATTTGATCTTGCTGAAAAAACAAAAACTTTTGCGCTCACGAGATTCGTTGTGATTTTTTACAGAAGAGTCTTTTAAGTTGATTATTTTTGTAGAGGATTAATAGACCAATACCTCACGACCACCAATTTATTTCATAATTTTTGGAGTTACAGAAGTTTTCGAAATTTTCAGATTTCTACAGACTGTTCTGTTTTTGACAGATTCTGTTTTCTTTGCGCTGTGTGCTTGTTTTGATGATTCTATGGTTTTATTTGATGATTTTTTGCCATTGAAAAGTTGGAATAAAGTATATATAATGCAAAAACAAAACAAGAATATGTTTTCTACAGTACTTATAGTAGTGGTTTGGTTTCTTATACTAACGGATCTCACGAAGGTTTTGTTTGAGTTTTGTGCGATTGAAGTTTTCAAGTTTTGGGTTATCTTATGATGGTTGAATGAATAAGGATAAGCAAAAAGGCTAAGCTTGGGGATGCCTGAGGCACCCCAAGATAATATTTAAAGAAGTAGCAAGCAAGTAATCTTGGGGATGCCCCCGAGTGGCATCCCTGCTTTCTTCTAACGACCATCGGTATTTTAATTGAAACTATATTTTTAGTCGTCACATGATATGATTTTTTCTTGGAGCATCTTTTATGATATGAGTCTTTGCTTGTTTTTCTTTGTGTTTTGAGTGTCGAATCCTTGCTGGACACACCCTTTTTAGTGAGCCAAAAATTATGCTATGCTTGCTCCTATGCTTCACTTAAATTTTTTAGAGCCATGGACTTGCTCTAGTACTTCACTTATATCTTTTTGAGCATGGTGTGCTTTGTTAATTTTGAATAAATTCTCTCATGCTTCACTTAGTTTTTTTGGGAGTTAGTAAATTTTGAAGAAATTCTCTCTTGCTTCACTTAGATTAATTTGAGAGAAAGAAAAAAATTATGCTCATGATCTTCACTTATATTTGTTTGAGCTTACCAAAAGCAACATATGAAAATAGTTCCAAAGTGATAGATATCCAAGGAGGATATAATAAAAACTTTCATGAAGATCATTAGACAAAATAAACTTGATTCTTAGTAATGGTTTTGAGATATGACGATATGATATGCGAGTCATGTTGATGAGTAATTGTGCTTTAGTAAGGATATTCATGTTAAGGTTTGTGATTCCCTATGCAAGCACGAAAGTCAATAGTTATGCAATGAAATTTATATCCTACTTATGGTGCATTATTCGGTGTTACTTATGCTTAATGCTTGGGTACAAGATTTTTTGCTTTTTTGTTGGTCGCTTCTCAATCTTTTTGCTAGCCTTCATTTTGCACTAAGTATGATCACTACTTGTGCATCCAAAACCCTTTAAACCAGTTGTGCCATATGAGTCCACTATACCTACGTATATGCGGTACTTCCATGCCATTCTAAGCAAATTTGCATGTGCCATCTCTAATGTTCAAAATAAATTTCTCTTTTGTGTGATGTACTACTCGCGAGGAAGTAAAGGGTAGCCAATATTTTCCATGCTAGATGTGTTATTCTCACGATGAGTGTTTATTCACTTGTCATTGCACGAGAGTACGACAAAGGTATTAGGGATGCCCAGTCCCAAAATGAAAAATGAATTTACTTTATGTTTTCAAATAATAAATTCCATGGAAAGTGTTGGTATGGAAGGCACCCGTGGATACGGCTAGCCATGGAAAGTGAAAGTTATGGTGGAAAAAGGAATAAACTTTATTTTCCGTTTGGGAATAGCCTATGATGTATCTAGCATGGAAAGTGTTGGGATGCTCCAAGTCGTTTTCGTTGGTAGGAAAAGTATGCCTCTCAAAATAATTTTATCTCTCAATTTAAGCTTTGAGCTCTAGCACCTCTACAAATCACTACTTCCCTCGGCAAAGGGCCTTTCTTTTACTTATGCAATTTTTATTTTGAATTTGAGTCTCCATCTTCTCATATCAAGCACCAACTAAGGAGCACTATGATCGTATTTGAGCACTTGGTGTAGCTAATATCCGAGTGTGTTTCATGAATGGATCAATGATTGAGCATGGTGGGCTAGGGATAACTTGCTTTAGTGTTGATATTTTGAAAGACATGGTTGCTCGTTGGTATGCTTGAGTATTAAAGTCTTCATGTGAAAACTAGACTATTGCTTCAAATCATATAAAAGTCCATATGTCCATGCTATAAAGAAAAGAATGTGATGAACATGTTAGGCAACATACCACATCAAAAATTCTATTTTTATCATTTACCTACTCGAGGACGAGCAGGAATTGAGCTTGGGGATGCTGATACGTCTCCAACGTATCTATAATTTTTGATTGTTCCATGCTATATATTATCAATCTTGGATGTTTTACAATCATTTTATAGTCATTTTATATCATTTTTTGGTACTAACCTATTGACATAGTGCCAAGTGCCAGTTGCTGTTTTCTGCATGTTTTTTACATTGCAGGAAATCAATATCAGACGGAGTCCAAATGCCACGCCAGTTTACGATGATTTTTATGGACCAAAAGGAAGAAGTTGGGCCCTGGTTGCACCTGGGGGGAGTCCCGAGGAGGGGACAACCCACCAGGGTGCGCTAGGAGGCCCAGGCGCGCCCTGGTGGGTTGTGCCCACCTCGGGTGCCCACTGGACCGCCTCTTTGCTTTATAAATACCCCAATATTCCAGAAACCCTAGGAGAGTCGACGAAATATTCGTCCAGCCACCGCAGAGTCCAGAACCACCAGATCCAATCTAGAGACCATCACAAAGGGGTTCACCACTTCCATTGGTGCCTCTCCGATGTTGCGTGAGTAGTTCTTTGTAGACCTATGGGTCCGTAGTTAGTAGCTATATGGCTTGCTCTCTCTCTCTCTCTCTCTCTCTCTCTCTCTTGAATATAAATACAATGGTCTCTTGGATATCCATATGATGTAAGTCTTTTGGCGATGGGTTTGTTGGGATCCGATGAACTTTGAGTTTATGATCAGATCTATGTTTTTATCCATGAAACTTATTTGAGTCTTCTTTGATCTCTTATATGCATGATTGCTTATAGCCTCGTATTTCTTCTCCAATATTTGGGTTTTGTTTGGCCAACTTGATCTATTTATCTTGCAATGGGAAGAGGTGCCCGGTAGTGGGTTCGATCTTCTGATTGCTTGATCCCAAAGGATGTAAAGGGAACCGACATGTATGTATCATTGCTACTAAGGATAAAAAGATGGGATCCATATCTACCACAATAGATAAATGGATCTTGTCTACATCATGTCATTGTCCTTATTGCATTACTCCATTTTTCCATGAACTTAATACACTAGATGCATCTTTGGATAGTCTGTCAATGTGTGGAGTAATAGTAGTAGATGCAGGAGTCGGTCTACTAATCTTGGACGTGATGCCTATGTAATGATCATTGCCCTGGATATCGTCATAATTAAAGTTCTATCAATTGCCCAACAGTAATTGTTTTCCCACCGTTTGGTATTTTTCTCGAGAGAAGCCACTAGTGAAACCTGCGGCCCCCGGGTCTCTTTTCATCATATTTGCCTTTGCGATCTATTTTCTATTGCGTTTATTTTCTGATCTAGTAAACCAAAAATACAAAAATACCTTGCTGCAATTTATTTGTTCCGCGATCTATTTATCCTATCTACAAATTTACCTCACGTCTTTTGCCTATCTTGAGGCGCCATACCCCGAAAGGGATTGACAACCCCTTTAACACGTCGGGTTGCGAGGTGTTGTTCTTTGTGTGTAGGGGCTGTTTACGTTGTGTTGCTTGATTCTTCTACTGCTTCGATAACCTTGGTTTCATATCTGAGGGAAATACCTACCGCCGCTGTGATGCATCATCCCTTCCTCTTTGGGGAAATACCGACGTAGCTTCAAGCGACATCAGCGGTGCCTAACTTGGAGGAGGAGGCCTGGGCTGACGCATTTCCGGACGACTTGGAGGAGGAGGAGGCGTGGGCTCACACGGTCTCGGACTTGGAGGAGGAGGAGTGGACTCACGCGTTGGCGGACTTGGAGCAGCAGGAGTCTGCAAAGGTGGTGGCTGACTTGGAGGAGGTGGAGTCGACTGCCGACGCGGTGGCGGACTTGGGACTTGGAGGAGGAGCCGGCTGACGCTGTGTCGGTGGCCTTGGAAAGAAGATGCAATCCTTTCTCCATAGAACAATACGATGTAATGCCTCTCCCAGTGTGCGCTCGTCACCACCTCCAGGAATTTCAAGCTGTAGCCCCCTATATTCTGCCACCACTTCATCAACCGCGACACGAGCATAGTCAGCTGGAATCGGATTGCAATGGAAGGTTGCTTCAGGGGGATTTGTATAAGCAACGCCGTCCGCCACCTTGATGGACATGTTCTTTATTTTGAAGTGTAGCTCACAATTAGTGTTCTCAATGATGTCATCCACGGGGTATGTATCCAGCAGTAGTGCCTCATGGCCCGGTGCTGAACCCACGTTGCTTCTTGGCATGGATGGGACGGTGCTACCCAATGCTGGATCCGGTAGCTCCTGCCGCTGCAGAGACCCCCTTCCCTGGCTGATTTCGTTGATCTGCTGCTGCTGCCGCTAGAATAGGAGTGCTAACTCCGCGTGCGAGAGTTCTAGGCCTTTAAGGCGTTCTGCTTCACTACAACAAAAATACACTTCCATGATGATACGTGTTTGTCACAGTAGGTCATGTTTTCTGTCATGCATGTACATCCATGACGATTTTATGACAGAATCAAGATAGTCATACCTGTGCTGTCGTAGAAGTGTTCCATGACATTACCAAAATTATCATCACGGAAGTGTCCACTTCCATGACGATAAATCACGCATCATAGAAGTGCTTTCGTCAAGGGTGACCGACACGTGGCATCCATCGTAACGGCTCTCCATTAAGCTATCGGGTCCGGTTTTGGATCCGATAACCCGTTAACATCCCCGACCAATGGGGATTTTCCACGTGTAAAATCATCATTGGCTGGAGGAAACACGTGTCGACTCACCGTTGGGACAGATGTCATCCACTCATTGGACCGAAAGCGCCTATGAGACGTCAACACATGGCCCGGCCCAACAGAGGCCCATTCCTGTGAAAAGGCTGGCCAGTTTGACTTGGTCAAAAGGTGGCGGGCCGGCCCACGGAAAGCCTGTTAACGACCTGTTCTCATATAGCCCATTTACCGCCCGCTAACCCAGGGCCCATTACGACCTATCCGAATTAGGCCCAGTAGCGTCATCTGGGCCGTCCAATATGATCCCATCCCGTTTTAACTTCCGGCCCATGTATGGCCCATGACGTCTTTCGGCCCATATGAGGCCCTTTGTAACTCTTGGCCCATTAACGGCCCGTGGTGACACTGACCCATAATGAACAGTGTATCACTTTATACCTATTAACGGCCCATTATTCCGTTGGGCCATTTCCAGCCCATGTTATCTTTCGGCCTTCTCAAGGCCCATTTATTCTTGGGCTCATTTCCAGCATTCGGTTACTTACGGCCCGTTCTCGCCATTTTTCTGCTTGTGGGCCAAATTCAGTCCGTGGTTACAGTCGGCCTGTTTGTGGCCTGTTAATACGTTGGGCCATTTTCATAGCGTCATCAAATACGGCCTATTAATGACGGCCCGTTATGGTCGGCCCATGAACGGACAATTCCAACTCTAGCCCATTTACGGCCATAATGCGGTCTGTTATTGGCCCATGTTTGGTCAATCGATCATACGGCCCGTATAAGACCCATTGATGATACGGCCCGTAGAAGGCCCATTGTGTCTACGACCCGTAGAAGGCCCATTGTTTCTATGCCCCGTAGAAGGCCCATTGTTTCTATGGCCCATAGAAGGGCCATTGTTTCTACGGTCCGTAGGAGGCCCCGTGTCACTACAGTAAATATGTAGCCCATGGTTATTGTGGCCTAGTTTTAAAAATTAGGTTATTGCGGCCACTAGCAAACCGCGAAAAAAGAACTACACTCACTACAAGCAAACAAATAAACAAGACAACAAGGAAATAAATAAGCAAGCAACTTATGCTAGGCTATCACGGCTATTACACATATTACATCCACTTGGCATCAAAGTTCGCCACCAGTGCAAATATAGGGAACAAAGCAACATATCATATACACTGGTTGTCAAATTTGGCGACCAGTGCAAATAAACACCACAACAAAACAAGTACATAACTGAAACCACTTCAGAAGAGCTCAATAAAATATATCCTGGGTACCCATAATGTTGGCAAGATGCTTAGCAAGCTTATTAACTTTCTCTTGTTTGGCGCTTAAATCCTCCAACACTTGCTGTTGCACTAGAAAGTATGCATCTGAATTCTACAGGACTTCCTCAGTCCTTCGGCTTCCTGTCGCATAACATCTGATCAATGTCTTTCAACTTGAAGTTGAGACTCAAGAAGCCGGACTGATTCGGGCAGCGAGTTCGAAGAGCTGGTGCCAGCAGTAGTAGCCAATAACTCGGACACTACATCAAGACAGGACTTTGGGGTTGTCTCAGTGTCTTCAATATAGTTTTGATCAGCTTTCTTGGAGACCAACAGGGATGCCACTATCTTGAACCTTATCTGCATTACTTCCTTTACCATTGCATAATGGGGTACTCTTCTCCAATATTTTATCCGCGTTCTAAAACAGAAACAAACAAACACATCACAGGTTTACAATGTAGTATATGAAACTCATTTTGGTAAACCAGTTCAGTAGTAAGGTGGACAGGATAACAACATGAAACAAACGTATATCTATGTAGTATGGTCACTGTATGGTCTATATTATTCTAGTTTATGTTGCCAAATCAAGATAGATACAGTTGGAATCATATCTATTTAAGACAAAGTAGTATAGACATAATATAAGTGTGGGAAACTACACAACAATAACAACACTTGTAATGTGCATGGCATGAGAACATAATTGTTTATTCAATTGAAACTAAAATCAACATAGAGCAAGTTACAACAGCAAACACATTAAAGAAACAGGTTTAAAACATACCTATTGCACCATTGGAGTTTCAATTGCATCCTTCAAATTTGAAATTAGTCGGTATGAGTAAATACAATGATGCAAGAGCAAAGTAGTATGAACCATAGCTACGGGACCTGACCTGAGAACAATTCTTCTTCTGCTTTAAGCGTTGACTTGGGGTTTGGAGTGGTGGTCCTCGTGCTTTGGGCACTGCAGTTTCCTTACTAACTGCTCGTGTTTGGGTGCTCTATGGTGGAGACGGTGCTGTGTCAACTGGAACTGGGTTACTATCTGCTGGGGTTGGGGTTAGAAGGGGTGTAGCTGGTTCTTTGTCCAACTAGGTAGGGGTACAATTTGCGTGAGTTTGGGTTATGTGTGGCAGGGCTGGTTCTTGGGCAGGTACAACAGTGGTTCTATCTGCATCGACAGGTAGCACGATACTTTCTGAAGACCCTATTTTTACTCCCACAGATACTGCCATCACCCCCTCCAATTGAAATGGCTGATAAGCAAGAAAAGTAATTAAATGTACATACATTATAAGATAGACAGGTGCAATGGATAGTAGGGAAGAAAACAGGGCATGAAATAATTCACATTTATGTTGTCTAACCAAACAGAATAGCAGGACATAATTTCACATATATGATGGCTAATTAAACAGGATATCATGACACAATTTCACATGTATGATGGCTAACTAAACATGATAGAATGACATACTTCAATTATGATGACTATGTAAACAGGATGACATGATATCACTATACGATGTGTCTATTAAAGTGGTTGGCACGCCATAAATCACAAATATGCCGTCGATGGAAACATGATGGCATGATATAATTCACGGATAGAATTACATAATTCAAAATATGATGACTATGTAAACAGGATGAGATGATATAACTATATTATGTATTTAGAAAATGGGTTGGCATGCCATAATTCAGATACATGCTGTCTATGTAAACATCATGGCATGATATAATTCAAATATATGATTTATATACTAAGCAAGTGAGCAGAGGGCAATCACATATATGATGTGTCAACTAAGAAGATGGCATTCAATATTGTGTATATGATGTAAAAACTAAGCATTGCAATACAACATATGCATGATATGAGTAATATAACCCTGCCAAGTTTGAGCATACACCTTAGGGGATAATAGGACTGGTCATCTCCCTCTGAATCTTCCTCTAAAGAGCTATCTGTAACCAGCAAGATATCTGCTTCAGCATGTAGCATTGTCTTCTCTGAAGACCTTGTTTTCACTCCAGATTTTTTCATCACCAATTCAAATGGCTGATGCACAGGAAGAGCAGTTGAATATACAAACAATGTCAGCAAATGCAATGAGAAATACAAAAAAGGATGGCATGATATAATTCACATATATGACGCTTGGCTAAACATCATGGCATTGCATAATTCACATATATAATGCCTTGCAACAAGATAGCATTGCATAATTCACATATTTAATGTCTTGCAACAAGATGGCATTGCATAATTCACATATATGGTAATTAGACACTAAACAGGTGGCATTCACACAAAGCATGTCTAAACTAAGCAAATGACATAGCAATGCAGGATACCATACACACGATATGGGCAACAAAAACCCTGCCAAGTTAGAGCATGCACCTTGGGGGAATAGGACTAGTCATCTGCTTTCAATCCTCCTCTCGAGGAGCTATCCGTAACCAAGAAGACATGCGCTTCGTCGATAGCATTGTTCCGCTCAAGACCTCGTTTCACTCCGTGTTTTTCCATGACCGTGCCAAATGGCTGATGCACATGAAGAGTAATTGAATGTACTAAAATTGTTGACAAATTTAACATGTAATAAAAAAATGATGGCATGATATAATTCACATATAAGATGACTGGCTAACTAGGGTGGCATCGCAAAATTCACATATATGATGCCTGGCTAAACAAGATGGCCGATTCACATATACGATAAAGAAACTAAACATATGGCATTGACACAAAGCATGGCTAAACTAAGCAGATGACATATTTGATGTATACAGTAAGCAATGCAAGGCACCATATGCATGATATTACCAACATCAGCATGCCAAGTTAGAGCGAAGACCTCAGGGGGTAAATGATGTCTACTACACAACCTTCTTCTTGTAGACGTTGTTGGGCCTGCAAGTGCACAAGTTTGTAGGACAGTAACAAATTTCCCTCAAGTGGATGACCTAAGGTTTATCAATCCGTAGGAGGCGTAGGATGAAGATGGTCTCTCTCAAACAACCCTGCAACGAAATAACAAAGAGTCTCTTGTGTCCCCAACACACCCAATACAATGGTAAATTGTATAGGTGCACTAGTTCGGCAAAGAGATGGTGATACAAGTGCAATATGGATGGTAGATATAGGTATTCGTAATCTGAAAATATAAAAACAGCAAGGTAACTAATTATAAAAGTGAGCATAAATGGTATTGCAATGATAGAAAACAAGGCATAGGGTTCATACTTTCACTAGTGCAAGTTCTCTCAACAATAATAACATAGATAGATCATATAACAATCCCTCAACATGCAACAAAGAGTCACTCCAAACCCACTAATAGCGGAGAACAAACGAAGAGATTATAGTAGGGTACAAAACCACCTCAAAGTTATCCTTTCTGTTCTATCTATTCAAGAGTCCGTAGTAAAATAACATGAAGCTATTCTTTCCGTTCAATCTATCATAGAGTTCATACTAGAATAACACCTTAAGACACAAATCAACCAAAACCCTAATGTCACCTAGATACTCCATTGTCACCTCAAGTATCCGTGGGCATGATTATACGATATGCATCACACAATGTTAGATTCATCTATTCAACCAACACAAAGTACTTCAAAGAGTGCCCCAAAGTTTCTACAGGAGATTCAAGACGAAAACGTGTGCCAACCCTTATGCATAGGTTCATGGGCGGAACCCGCAAGTTGATCACCAAAACATAGATCAAGTGGATCACGTGATATCCTATTGTCACCACAGATAAGCATGACAAGACATACATCAAGTGTTCTCAAATCCTTAAAGACTCAATCCGATAAGATAACTTCAAAGGGAAAACTCAATCCATCACAAGAGAGTAGAGGGGGGAGAAACATCATAAGATCCAACTATAATAGCAAAGCTCGCGATACATCAAAGATCGTGCCATAGAGAGAACAAGAGAGAGAGAGAGATCAAACACATAGCTACTGGTACATACCCTCAGCCCCGAGGGTGAACTACTCCCTCCTTGTCATGGAGAGCGCCGAGATGATGAAGATGGCCATCGGTTAGTGATTCCCCCTCCGCAGGGTGCCGGAACGGGCTCCCGAGAGGTTTTTGGTGGCTACAGAGGCTTGCGGCGGTGGAACTCCCGATCTATCTTCGTCTTCGATGTTTTTAGGGTATATGGGAATATATAGGCGAAAGAAGTTGGTCGGGGGAGCCACGAGGGGCCCACGAGATAGGGGCGCGCCAGGTGGGCGCGCCTCCTATCTCTGGCCTCCTCGAAGCTTCCCTGGCTTGTACTCCAAGTCTCCCGGATCATGTTCGCTCCAAAATCACGCTCCCGAAGGTTTCATTCCGTTTGGACTCGTTTGATATTCCTTTTCTTGAACACCTTTGAAATAGGCAGTAAAACAACAATATGGGCTGGGCCTCCGGTTAATAGGTTAGTCCCAAAAGTAATATAAAAGTGTATAATAAAGCCCATAAACATTCAAAACAGATAATAATATAGCATGAATGCTTCATAAATTATAGATACGTTGGAGACGTATCAGCATCCCCAAGCTTAATTCCTGCTCGTCCTCGAGTAGGTAAATGATAAAAGAAAGAATTTATGAAGTGTGAATGCTAGCAGGTGCACAAATTTGATCAATGATAATTTCAATCACCTTTTCTAGCATGATTATATGTCATAACACTAGTTCATCTCATAAAACTTCTCACGAACAAGCAACAAGCAATTCACATGTTAAAGCATAGACCATAAACTTTCTTGAAAACTAGCAAACTTCCAGTCATCAAACAATTACAATTCATCCTATTTTCAGGAAGGGTCTATGTCAGAGCTTTGATTTAGCAAACTCCACATACTCAACTATCATATAATCTTCTACAATTGCTAACACTCACGCAATACTAATGGTTATGGAGTTTTATTCGGACACTGAGAAAGATAGGGGCTTATAGTGTTGCCTCCCAACGTATTCACCTTTGGGTGATGTCAACAATAATAGTTCATGCTAACTTACATCCAATTGGATATATATATATATCGTGATCTTTCCAACACGAGGTGCTTGCCAAAGGATAAAATGAAAAAGGGAAAGGTGAAGATCACCTTGTCTCTTGCATAAAGTAAAAGACATAAAGTAAAAGATAGGCCCTTTGCAGAGGGAAGCAGAGGTTGTCATGCGCTTTTATGGTTGGATGCACAAAATCTTAATGCAAAAGAACATCACTTTATATTGCCACTTGTATATGGACCTTTATTATGTAGTCCGTCGCTTTTATTGCTTCCATAACAAGATCGTATAAAGCTTATTTTCTTCATACTAATAGATCATACATATTTAGAGAGCAATTTTTATTGCTTGCACCGATGACAACTTACTTGAAGGATCTTACTCAATCCATAGGTAGGTATGGTGGACTCTCATGGCAAAACTGGGTTTAAGGATATTTGGAAGCACAAGTAGTATCTCTACTTGGTGCAATGAATTTGGCTAGCATGAGGGGGAAAGGCAAGCTCAACATGTTTGAATGATCCATGCCAATATACTTTAGCTGAGATGTGAGAAAACATAACCCATTACGTTGTCTTCCTTGTCCAACATCAACTCTTTAGCATGTCATACTTAATGAGTGCTCACAATTATAAAAGATGTCTAAGATAGTATATTTATATGTGAAATCTCTCATGCTTCAATATTCTTTCATTAATTGTTCAAATGACCAATACAATGCTTGCTATCCTTCAATAAATTTATGACCTCTACTTCTTAGATGTGAAGTCATTACTCCCCATGGGATAAGCAAATGAGACATATATAATTTCAGATTTATGACATTCAACTCATTCAACCATTTACTCATAGGATATAAGTGAAGCACAGGAGTAAATGACAAACTACTCGAAAAAGATATAAGTGAAGATCAATGAGTAGCTAAATTATATAACTATGTGAAGATTCTCTCCCATTAAATAATTTCAGATCGTGGTATTTTATTCAAACAGCAAGCAAAGCAAAATAAAATGAAATTGCAAGGATAGCACAACTCATGTGAAGAAGCAAAAACTTAGGCTCAACCGATACTAACTGATAGTTGTTGAAGAAGAAAGGTGGGATGCCTCATGGGGCATCCCCAAGCTTAGATGCTTGAGATTTCTTGAAATATTATCTTGGGGTGCCTTGGGAATCCCCAAGCTTGAAATTTTGTGTCTCCTTAATTCCTCTCATATCATGGTTTCTCTTTTTATCAAAAGCTTCATCCACATCAAACTCAACAAGAACTCGTGAGATAGGTTAGTATAAACCAATGCAAAACCTTATCATTTTCTACTGTAACAATTCACTAAAATTATTATTCAACATTGCATACTAAATGTATCTGCATATTTAACACTCCTATCCTCAAATAGAATCATTAAACAAGCAAACATAAGCAAACAATGCAACCATAACAACAATCTGCCAAAACAGTATAGTCTGTAAAGAATGCAAGATTCATCATACTTCCCTAACTCCAAAAATTATGAGTAAAATACTATGCTGTAGAATATTTATCAGAGATCATTATGCAAAAAGTTTCAACATTATACCATTCTCTGACTTTTCTAGGGAATTTTTGCAACAGCGGTAAACTTTCTGTTTTCAAACAGCAACATGTATACTAGCAAAATAAGCATGGCAAAGGCTATCCTTGACATTTTTATTGAAACTAAAGATGCAAAACATAAATCTAAATAACAGCAAGCAAATACTAACAAGAGAAAATGACACTCCAAGCAAAACACATATCATGTGGTGAATAAAAATATAGCTCCAAGTAAAGTTACCGATGAACGAAGACGAAAGAGGGGATGCCATCCGGGGCATCCCCAAGATTAGGCTCTTAATTGTCCTTGAATATTACCTTGGGGTGCCTTGTGCATCCCCAAGCTTAGGCTCTTGCCACTCCTTATTCCATAGTCCATTGAATCTTTACACAAAACTTAAAAACTTCACAACACAAAACTCAACAGAAAACTCGTAAGGAACCCATTATAAATTCATGTTGGTGTAATATATACTGTATTGCAATTTTTCTATGGTTCATACCCTCCGATACTACTCACAAAATAAGCAAACAACACATAGAAAACAGAATCTGTCAAAAACAGAACAGTCTGTAGTAATCTGTATCAAACGTATACTTCTGGAACTCCAAAAATCCTACCAAAGTAGGAAGTCCTAAGCAATTTGTGTAGCAATCCAGAGCAAAAAGAATCAGATCATAAGAACGTTTCTGTGAATTAACAAAACTAATTTACTGGGTGCAAAAGTTTCTGATTTTCAGCAGGATCAACGCAACTATCACCGTAAGCTATCCTAAAGGTCTTACTTGGCACTTTATTTAAACAAAAGCTACAAAACATGATTACTACAGTAGAATAATCATGTGAACACACAAAAACAGTAAGGGTAAATATTGGGTTGTCTCCCAACAAGCGCTTTTCTTTAATGCCTTTCTAGCTAGGCAAGATGATGACAATGATGCTCACATAAAAGATAAGAATTGAAACATAACGGGAGCATCATGAAGCATATGACTAGCATATTTAAGCCTAACCCACTTCCTATGCATAGGGATTTTGTGAGCGAACAACTTATGGGAACAATAATCAATTAGCATAGGAAGGTAAAACAAGCATAGCTTCAAGATTTTCAACACATAGAAAGGAAACTTGATATTATTGCAATTCCTACAAGCTTATGTTCCTCCCTCATAATAATTTTCAGTAGCATCATGAATTAATTCAACAATATAACCAGCACATAAAGCATTCTTTTCATGATCTACTTGTATACAAAATTTACTACTCTCCACATAAGCAAATTTATTCTCGTCAATAGTAGTGGGAGCAAACTCAACAAAATAATTATCATGTGAGGCATAATCCAATTGAAAACTAAAATCATGATGACAAGTTTCATGGTTATCATTATTCTTAATAGCATACAAGTCATCACAATAATCATCATAGATAGCAACTTTGTTCTCATAATCAATTGGGACCTCTTCCAAATAGTGGATTCATCACTAAATAAAGTCATGACCTCTCCAAATCCACTTTCATAATTATCAAAATAATATTCAACATCCTCCAAAATAGTGGGATCATTACTTCCTAAAGTTGACACTCTTCCAAACCCACTTTCATCAATATAATCATCGTAAATAGGAGGCATACTTTCATCGTAATAAATATTCTCATCAAAACTTGGGGGACAAAAAATGTCATCTTCATCAAACATAGCTTCCCCAAGCTTGTGGCTTTGCATATCATTAGCATCATGGATATTCAAGGAATTCATACTAACAACATTGCAATCATGCTCATCATACAATCTAGTACCAAACATTTTAATGCATTCTTCTTCTAGCAATTGAGCACAATTTTCCTTTCCATCATTTTCACGAAAGATATTAAAAAGATGAAGCGTATGAGGCAAACTCAATTCCATTTTTTTTGTAATTTTCTTTTATAAACTAAACTAGTGATAAAACAAGAAACAAAAAGATTCAATTGCAAGATCTAAAGATATACCTTCAAGCACTCACCTCCCAACGGGCGCGGAAAAAGAGCTTAGTTGACGGGGTGTGAGTGCCGCTTACCTAGCCTCCCCGGCAACGGCGCGATAAAAGAGCTTGCTGTCTACTACACAACCTTCTTCTTGTAGACATTGTTGGGCCTGCAAGTGCACAGGTTTGTAGGACAGTAGCAAATTTCCCTCAAGTGGATGACCTAAGGTTTATCAATCCATAGGAGGCGTAGGATGAAGATGGTCTCTCTCAAACAACCCTGCAACCAAATAACAAAGAGTCTCTTGTGTCCCTAACACACCCAATACAATGGTAAATTGTATAGGTGCACTAGTTCAGCGAAGAGATGGTGATACAAGTGCAATATGGATGGTAGATATAGGTATTCGTAATCTGAAAATATATAAACAGCAAGGTAACTAATGACAAAAGTGAGCGTAAACGGTATTGCAATGATAGAAAACAAGTCATAGGGTTCATACTTTCACTAGTGCAAGTTCTCTCAACAATAATAACATAGATAGATCATATAACAATCCCTCAACATGCAACAAAGATTTACTCCAAAGCCACTAATAGTGGAGAACAAACGAAGAGATTATGGTAGGGTACAAAACCACCTCAAAGTTATCCTTTCTGTTCTATCTATTCAAGAGTTCGTACTAAAATAACATGAAGCTATTCTTTCCGTTTAATCTATCATAGAGTTCATACTAGAATAACACCTTAAGACACAAATCAACCAAAACCCTAATGTCACCTATATACTCCATTGTCACCTCAAGTATCCGTGGGTATGATTATACGATATGCATCACACAATCTTAGATTCATCTATTCAACAAACACAAAGTACTTCAAAGAGTGCCCCAAAGTTTCTACTGGAGAGTCAAGACGAAAACGTGTGCCAACCCTTATGCATAGGTTCATGGGTGGAACCCGCAAGTTGATCACCAAACATACATCAAGTGGATCACGTGATATCCCATTGTCACCACAGATAAGCACGACAAGACATACATCAAGTGTTCTCAAATCCTTAAAGACTCAATCCGATAAGATAACTTCAAAGGGAAAACTCAATCCATCACAAGAGAGTAGAGGGGGAGAAACATCATAAGATCCAACTATAATAGCAAAGCTCGCGATACATCAAGATCGTGCCATAGAGAGAACACGAGAGAGAGAGAGAGAGAGAGAGAGAGAGAGAGAGAGAGAGATCAAACACATAGCTACTGGTACATACCCTCAGCCCCGAGGGTGAACTACTCCCTCCTCGTCATGGAGAGCGCTGGGATGATGAAGATGGCCACCGGTGAGGGATTCCCCCTCTGGCAGGGTGCCGGAATGGGCTCCCGAGAGGTTTTTGGTGGCTACAGAGGCTTGCGGTGGCGGAACTCCCGATCTATCTTCGTCTTTGATGTTTTTAGGGTATATGGGAATATATAGGCGAAAGAAGTCGGTCGAGGGAGCCATGAGGGGCCCACGGGACAGGGGGCGTGCCCAGGGGGGTGGGCGCGCCCTCCTATCTCCTGGCCTCCGCGAAGCTTCTCTGGCTTGTACTCCAAGTCTCCCGGATCATGTTTGTTCCAAAAATCACTCTCCCGAAGGTTTCATTTCGTTTGGACTCCGTTTGATATTCCTTTTCTTCAAAACACTGAAATAGGCAATAAAACAACAATATGGGCTGGGCCTCCGGTTAATAGGTTAGTCCCAAAAGTAATATAAAAGTGTATAATAAAGCCCAAACAGATAATAATATAGCATGAATGCTTCATAAATTATAGATACGTTGGAGACGTATCAGTAAATGGGAGTGGCCTTCTCCTTCTGAATCCCCCTTAGAACAGTTATCTTCCTCTTGATTATGATCCGAAATGGGCGGAGGGGGGGCTGCCTTTGCGCCCACCATTGAGCGACGTCTGCATGAAATTTTATTGCCATGCAAGGCTCATCTCTTTTGCTCTACATGTTCAGTTCCATTGTGTACAATAACTGACATGCATAGGAATAAAACATAGTGAGATTATGTAAGGAGTGCATGCACAAATCTAGAGTGATGGTAGCAAATGTGGATAGACCCAAAACCAATGATAGCAGACAGATAATAGCTTTAGTTAAAAAATGCAGATAATGACTCCTTTAATGTTTGTTTGCACCCAACATGAAACTCATAGTAGACACCCGAGATTAACCAGATAGAAGACATATAGTACTGATTGCTGCCCCAATATGTACCCCACAACCATTTAAAAGCTCAAGTTTCAACATTAGTTTGGACCTGACTCGGAGTCTAATAGGTGAACACGACAATAAAGTAGCATGTCATCATATTAAGTGATGCATAACATAAGATGACATGGAAGAGTGCGACCTCTCTTGCGGACCCGTGTAGTCCTCAAGGTCATCTGCTCAGTTGATGATAGTAATGCAGTTGTCGTGGCTGCCGGCGGTGGGGAAGAAGATCTGAGGCGGCGAAAGACAGTCTGGAGAGAGTGGATCCCTGCTGTGGTGAACCCTTCCATCGTTGGAGTAGCTGAGCCGGGGTGGAACACAACGCAGCAGGAGCAGGACAAACCACACAAGGTTTTCTTTGACACATATCAATAACAGAAGTAATTGTGTAAGGTCTTGTTTGAATTTGAGGATTCTAACAATGCAGGGATAGGAAATAGACATGAATTGGATAGGAATGCACGTGTAAAACAGAGAAAATTTAAAAACACAGGATTTCTGGCAATCTGGGTGTTTGATTCGCAAGAATTAGAAGATCACAGGATGCAAAGAAGCATGGTGAGATTAAGTCAAACCACAAGAAAATGTACGTTTATAATGCTATTATGCTACTATCTCTTAGTCTTGTGCTTCATGAATAGGAATTTGAAAAGGAGGACAAGTGGAAATTAGAATTCCTACTGTTTTTATTTCAAGGAGACATTATAGGAACAAATCCTACAGTTTTCCTTTGCTCCATTCCTTTGAACCAAATTCATGAATAGTAGTACCATAGGAAACTTTCCAATTCCTATGTTTTTCCCTCACTTTTTCTTTCAAGCACTGGCGATTCTAGTAGGCAGGCTTGAGCAAGGAAAAGCCTACACTAAAAAATGTTTTTGTGCTACTTCTATTACTTAGGACCCATGCCACTGCCCTACTAGCTCAACTCCCAGGCCCATCGACAAATGCAGAACTCAAACACGCAGAGAAATATAATGATGGCGTTCAAGAGAGTCCATCACGGATAGCTAAGTTGCCTGGTACCTCACTGCTTGCCATATAGTAGGATAAAATAATCGTATTTCACGTTACTACGTGTGCTCAGTGGACAATATATATAACATGTAGAGTAAAAAAGAGATGCAACAAGTGTACAACCTCTTTGGCAAAGCCATGTCGATCTCAGCGTGATTGGGTTGGTCGGTGAGGATGCTCCGGCTGACTTGGCTGTTGGAGGAGGGGAAGAAGATATTAGGCGTCTGGAGATGGAACCCGGGGTACTGCTCCGCTATGATGGAGGGTTTCGTCATTGGAGCAGCTCCGGTGAGTTGTACGACGCCGAGGCTGAAGCAAGACAAGAGAGACAACGTTAACCTGAGTGGAATTCTAATAGCATCTCCAATAGATGACGTAAAATACATAACTACAAAGTGCTAGATGTAAAATACATCAGCCGCTCATCTCTGAACTTAACTGTCAAAACTGAATTTAACTATCAAAACTGAACTTAACTGTCGAAACTGAATTTTGCTGTCAAAATTGAATTTTACTGTCGAAACTGAACGCACTAGTAGCAGAAAAGTAGCAGCAACAGCAACAGCGCGTGCGAGAGACGGGGCAACTGGTCGTGTAGCAGCATCAGGTGAGGCTACACGTCAGTCGACTGGCTTTTTCATCTCTGGTCAGTCGATTTTTAGCCGTTGGATACGAAATCAAGGGCCTACAGTTCATCTTCAACCTCCACCCTCCCGAGCCGCCAGCTACCACCGGCCAAATAGCCGCCCCCCGCCATGACCAGGTGCCGCCCGCCCGCCCCAAAACCACTCCCCACCGCTGTCCGCCGCCCGCCATCCCTCTAGCCCCCGTGCCGAGCTTTTTCTCCAGCGAGCCACACGCCACTTCCCCACCACCGCCGACGACCACCGCCCCCACCCTGAACCCTAAGATAGATAGTGGGGTCCCTCTCCGGCGAGCCCCTCCCGCCACGGCTGGTTCTTCCTTAACTCCGTGAGCCCCCCCACCCCTGAAAATCGATCGACCCAAAAGTCGATTCAATGATCAAGTGTAGCTAAATCAGAGCAGCATCGCAAGCAAGAGCAAGAGAGAGAGAGAGAGAGAGAGAGAGAGAGAGAGAGAGAGAGAGAGAGAGAGCAGCGCGAGCAAGAGCAAGAGCAGACCAGGCAGGGGACCGAGAGCAAGAGCAGAGCAGAAGCACGAGCGAGAGCTAAAGCAGTAGAAGCTCCTATTGATGTGGACGTCGCCGCCGAGGGAGCGACGCCGTGGAGGAAATGGCCAGTGACGCCATCGTGGATGGAGCCACGCCTTGTCGGCTCGGGACCAACAGCCGGCAGTACCACGAGACCGAATCAAGAAGAAAAATGCGGCGATTAGTGTACAACCTCCTTGGTGGCGCCGATTAGGCCACAGCTTCATCCAAGGAAACGGTGATGATGCTGCTCTTCCGGTGGTGCAGGTGAAGACGGCGGTGTTGGAATGGAGGTGGCACGAAAGACGAGGGGAACGTCGGGGCAGCTCCTTGGAGGTGGAGGACAGGGTGGCTGAACCGGCGGGACGACGAGATCGACGACGGATCCTCATCCGATACGGTGGATGAGGGACATCGAGGTGTTGGTGTGGACAACGTCGTCGGGGAAGAGGCTCCGGCTGGGTGGAAGACGGAGGAGGTTGTGGGGCTTCGCGGGTTTTCGCGGCCTCGGTGTACAAATGGGTGGGCGGATGGGATGGGAGTGGGGAACCATGGCTTAGGGACGCGCTTGTCTAAAATGTGGGGTAAGTTATGTAAGTACCCCCACTGATTTGAGGTGGTTCTTTCGGTTCAGGGGTATCACGGGCATTTCGTGTGTAGGGATTTCACAAGAGGTGGGAGTTTTCTCATGCATTGTAATTTTGGAATAGCAAGACGCGGCATGATGGAGGGAGTTGTCGGAGCACAACGAGACAAAGATACATCTTAAATATTTCGGGGTAACAAGGCGTGGGTTGAAGAGGTGGGAGTTTCGCAGCACGATGGACAGAGGCGCTAGCTTGAAATTTTGGCATAACAAGGCGCGACTTGAAATTTTGGGAGAACAAGCTTAGCGTGTACCAAAACAAGACAATTCGCACCTCATCACTAGAGATAGCCATGTCCCATTTTACTATATTACTAGAAATGCATTCAAATACAACAAAAAAAAACTAAAAAAATCAAGACAACAAACATGACGTGTACAGTACCAAAACAATTTGCACTTCCCTCAACAATAAAAAACAATGTGTGTTGTCTAGCATATGGACTAAATTTGAGTACATTTCCCTGTTTGAATGGGATTGTACTCGGGTTAGTTATACAACCATCTAAATATTATCTTCACAACACATGACATGAATACAGGAGAAGTAAATTCCTATATAAATATGAACTACATGTACATACGATCTCAAATTCAAATATATGTATCCATTTTATGTTGAATTCAAATCAAAGTACATGTATGCTCTAGCTAGATGTTCGGAATCTAAACCATGTATGATATACTACGTACAATGTGTTTAACACGCACAACACACACACACAAACACCATCTAGACTAGTAAGGTACACATGCATTAGACGCATGAGATTTGGCGACCAAATTATGAATAAATACCACATTATAGCATGTAAGCTTTGAGTCATATATGCATGATGTAGATGTTCGTTTAATTCTTATAGTTCATTTCATTCAAAATCATCTAGTTTTTATAAGAAAGCTAATCTATTTTAAGATTCATGGAATTGTGCGTTGTATGGCATAAAGTAAAAACAAATAATGTCAAATCATGTAGAAAAACATTTGGGCAATTCTGATACGGAAGATTCTAGAACAAAGAATAAGTGCTTGTGTTTTGATGTTTGTGCATTATGCTTAAGTTCAACCATGGAGTCTTGTAGATTGTACATGTGGCAAAATCTGGTGGAATCTAGATGATATCCAACGGCTAGTAGTGCTCAAATTTGCCATCTCTGCACCATCGGATTGGCCTCATCCAACGACCATCTTTCAAAGTTAAAGTTATCCGCATACTATATAAAAAATATATAATATAATATATATAGGGGTATAGATATAGATATGTGATGCGAAAGCCACCCATCATCTCCAATTAGAATAGTGTGTCCATGCACGGACGGAATGTGGCCAAACGATGTCTGCCATTGGTATCTCAAATTCAAATCAGTCTGACCTTGTTCAATGTGTGTACAGTACAACATGCTCGTTTCCAAACCACACCGCGCATATCTCCGTTATATTCATGCATGCATGGGTTTCAACATCATGATCTCTTATTCAAATATTTGAATTCAATTTTACATCGATTATGACCTCATCTAGTCTTTTACACCCACACAGTCGTCTTCTCTTTATAATTGTACCACTAACTTTCTCTCGTGCATGCATGCACACACACTACCAGTCGGCATTATCCATCGCACACATGCAATCTTTTTCTTCAGGTCGGTCTCCCATGCAGGCACACACACACACACCTTCCCCTCTCCATCATATCGGGCATTTTTTATCTCTCACGTGCATGCGCAACGATCGATGTTCCTCTATGTGTGTGCATATATAGCTAGGTCTTTCACAGTTTTCCACACAAACCGATCAATCTATATATCTAGTGATGTCTCACCCTCTTTCCCACGTCCACATCGATCAATCTATACCTCTCTATATAGGATTACATAGCTAATACACCCACATTAATTATATATCCAACGTCCTCCTCTCATCATCCATTCCTTCCTCTTCATCTCTCAGAGCGCGCACAGTGGCGAAGACAGGGGCAGCAAGGGCCCTGCCCCCCTAACATCACTTTATATCGAGTCTAATATGAATGTGATCATTAGACAATTGCTGGTAAAATGGTTTAAGTTGATGAATTGGCCCTCCTCGTAAAGGATTAGCAATGCTTGGCCCCCTAGCTCATTTATTTTTCATGGCTCCACCATTGCGCGCAACAACGCACGTTCTCACCCCTCTCTTTAAATATCAATCTCGCACTTGTGCACTCCTTCATAGTCTTCCTCCACGTGGCCCCTCGCATCTTCTTCTAGCCCCCACCATATTTTGCCACATGTACAATCTAGCAGACTCCATGGTTGAACTTAAGCATAATGCACAAACCTCAAAATCCAAGTGCTTCTCCTTTGTTCTAGAATCTTCCGTATCATAACTGCCCAAACTTTTTCTAGTTGAATTGCCATTATTTTTTTTACTTTATGCTTTACGATGCACAATTCCATGAATCATAAAAATAGATTAAGGGCTTCTCTGACTCAAATGATTCTCAAAGGAATTTTGGAGGATTCTAATCCTTAGGAATTTTTCCTATCTTGGTTGTTTGATTCATAGGATTGTAAACCATAGGAATTTTTCCATAGGATTCATTTACACTAGATTTCATAGGAAACATCCCATCCACTCGAACCTCTTTGAAAGAATCCTGCATTTTTTTTATGCACAATCAAACACTCGTACAATCATGTAGGATTCAAGACGACATTCCACTCTAATCCCATGTTTTTCCTATTCCCGCGTTTTGGAAATCCTACGAATCAAAGAGGCCCTAGCATTTTTATAAAAACTAATTGATTTTGAATGAAATGAACCATAAGAATTAAACGAAGGTCTATATCAGGCATATATGACTCAGAGCTTACATGCTATAGTGTGGTATTTATTCATAATTTGGTTGCCAAATCTGATGCGTGCAATGCACGTGTACCTTACTAGTACTTCGAGTATGTGTAAAAGACGTAAATTATAATTCCAATGGCACGCTACATAGTGTCTCTCTTACAGTTCATGAAGCCACGTGGCACATGTGGAGGCGTTCTCGCAACCTCCTTGTGTGGATTGATCACAGTGACGTGCTGCTGGTTCCAGAAGAATGTACTCGTCCTCTCTGAGCCACACTGGCGGTACATGCATGAAGCAAAGATGTGCACACATGCCACGCACGCACTCATTCCTTTGCACGCACACGTGGGTACACGGGCGGACGCATTTTTGTATGAAGATCCACCCCATGCGATAATTTGACGCGTGTAAAGTCCTTCACTTCATTGATTGTCAATTAATACAACGCATGCAAATTGAGTGGACGTGAGGGCGGAAGAAAGACATTACTACTCCACTGCGCGCATGCGAGTATTTAAATCATGGGTTGCTAGTACTTCCATTGGTCTCCTTCATATTTTGTGCTAGTTTTTGACCATATTTTTAAGTAACATAATATTTATGCATGTCATAAAAAGTGGCACAAAATAAGGGGCCAATAAACCAGGACGCAGGCAGCATGATCAAGTTTTGCCAGTGCTACTGTTGGTGGCCTTTGTATTCAAATATGGACGGAGTGGAGTAGTACTATCTTTATCTTAGCCTCGTAGGGATCTCCCAGTGCCTAGGCTCGCCTCCCCGCCTCGCCCATCGGATCCCGCCATGGATAATCCCTTAGATCCCAGGATCCCGCGGACTGCCCTTTCGCTGCGGCCCGCAGCACTGCCGCCTTTGAGCGAAACCCACATGTGTTTTAGAGGGGATCTATTGCTCTAGAATCACAGATCGGTGGCGCCGGAGGACATGCCAGGGCTGCGTTTCAAGTGTTGGGCAGCAAGGGCAAATCGGATCGAGGAAGCGTCGCATCGATTGGAGAGAAGTTCCAAGGAGCTGCGCCTGGCGCAGCACAAGGCGGAGGCGCAAGTCGATCTCAGGGGAGAGATGCTGAGGGATGTCAGCGTCTGGCAGCGTCGCGTTGATTTCGATCTAGGCCTAATGGCAAAGATCATATTCACGGAGTCAAATGCGGAGGAAAGAACACGCATGCCTGCACAATGGCATGAGCAGTCGGTGCAACTGTTCAAATGGGCGGTAGGAGAAGCCAAATCCGGGACGGATTCTTGGTGGCGCGTGGCATGCATCGTAGGCGAGGTGAGCTGCCCTCCTTCCCCACCAGCGATGCAGTGAACTTGCAACGCCATGTAATTTTGCAACCTTGACAATCACTTCATCTATATGTATTGTATTCCTGTGAAAATACTTGGTCGTTTGGAAAAGATGGTAATTGATTTATGATACGTCTCCAACGTATCTATAATTTTTGATTGCTCCATGCTACTTTATCTATTGTTTTGGACTATTATGGGCTTTATTTTCCACTTTTATATTACTTTTGGGACTAACCTATTAACCGGAGGCCCAGCCTAATTGCTATTTTTTGCCTATTTCGGTGTTTCAAGAAACGGAATATCAAACGGAGTCCAAACAGAATGAAACCTTCAGGACCGTGATCTTCTCATCGAACGTGATCCAGGAGACTTGGACCCTACTCCAAGAAGTGCCAGAGGCGGTCACGAGGGTGGAGGGCGCCCCCCTGCCTCGTGGGCCCCCCTGACGCTCCACCGACGTACTCCTTCCTCCTATATATACCTACGTACCCCAAACGATCAGAAGAGGAGCCAAAAACCTTACTCCACCGCCGCAACTTCCTGTATCCACGAGATCCCATCTTGGGGCCTGTTAGGAGCTCACGAGGGGGCATCCACCATGGAGGGCTTCTACATTATCACCATAGCCCCTCCGATGAAGTGTGAGTAGTTTACTTCAGACCTTCGGGTCCATAGCTAGTAGCTAGATGGCTTATTCTCTCTTTTTGGATCTCAATACAATGTTCTCCCCTCTCTCGTGGAGATCTATTCGATGTAATCTTCTTTTTGCGGTGTGTTTGTTGAGACCGATGAATTGTGGGTTTATGATCCAGCTTATCTATGGAAAATATTTGATTCTTCTCTGAATTCTTTTATGTATGATTGAGTTATCTTTGCAAGTCTCTTTGAATTATCCGTTTTGTTTGGCCAACTAGATTGGTAGTTCTTGCAATGGGAGAAGTGCTTAGCTTTGGGTTCAATCTTGCGGTGTCCTTACCTAGTGACAGAAATGGTTGCAAGGAACGTATTGTATTGTTGCCATCGAGGATAACAAGATGGGGTTTTTATCATAATGCATGAATTTATCCCTCTAGATCATGTCATCTTGCTTAAGGCGTTACTCTGTTTTTAACTTAATACTCTAGATGCATGCTGGATGGCGGTCGATGAGTGGAGTAATAGTAGTAGATGCAGAATCGTTTCGATCTACTTGTTTTGGACGTGATGCCTATATACATGATCATTGCCTAGATATACTCATAACTATGCTCAATTCATCAATTGCTCAACAGTAATTTGTTCACCCATAGAATACTTATGCTCTTGAGAGAAGCCACTAGTGAAACCTATGGCCCTTGGGTCTATTCTCATCATATCAATCTCCATCATTTTATTTACTTGCTTTGCTTTTACTTTTTACTTTGCATCTTTATATCAAAAATACCAAAAATATTATCTCTATCAGATCTCACTCTCGTAAGTGACCGTGAAGGGATTGACAACCCCTAATCGCATTGCTTGCGAGTAGCTATCGTTTTGTGCAGGTACGAGGGACTTGCGCGTGGCCTCCTACTAGATTGATACCTTGGTTCTCAAAAACTGAGGGAAATACTTACACTACTGTGCTGCATCATCCTCTCCTCTTCGGGGAAAACCAACGCAAGCTCAAGACGTAGCAAGAAGGATTTCTGGCGGCGTTGCCGGGGAGGCTTACGTGAAGTCAAGTGAAGATTTGGACTCCCGACAACGAGCCATTTCTGGCGCTGTTGCCAGGGAGTCTACGCAAAATTCAACATACCAAGTACCCATCACAATCCCTATCTCTCGCATTACATTATTTGCCATTTGCCTCTCGTTTTCCTCTCCCCCACTTCACCCTTGCCGTTTTATTTGCCCTCTCTTTTCCTATCTCCTCCTCCTTTTCCCTTTGCTTTTTGTTTGCCCGTGTGTTGGTTTGCTTGTTCGTCGCGATGGCTCAAGATGCTACCAAATTGTGTGACTTTACCAATACCAATAATAATGATTTCCTTAGCACTCCGATTGCTCCTCTTGCCAATACCGAATCTTGTGAGATCAATACTGCTTTGTTGAATCTTGTTATGAAAGATCAATTCGCCGGCCTTCCTAGTGAAGATGCCGCTACTCATCTGAATAGCTTCGTTGATTTATGTGATATGCAAAAGAAAAAAGATGTCGATAATGATGTTTTTAAATTGAAGCTATTTCCTTTTTCGCTTAAAGATCGTGCTAAAGCGTGGTTTTCATCTTTGCCTAAAAATAGTATTGATTCTTGGAACAAGTGCAAAGATGCTTTTATAAGTATTTTCCTCCCGCTAAGATTATCTCTCTTAGAAACGATATTATGAATTTTAAGCAACTTGATCATGAACATGTTGCACAAGCTTGGGAGAGAATTAAATTAATGATACGTAATTGTCCTACTCATGGTTTGAACTTGTGGATGATTATACAAAAAATTTATGCCGGATTGAATTTTGCTTCTAGAAATCTTTTAGATTCGGCCGCGGGAGGCAATTTTATGGAAATCGCTTTAGGAGATGCTACTAAACTCCTAGATAATATTATGGTTAATTATTCTCAATGGCATACCAGAAAGATCTACTAATAAAAAAGTGCATGCTATAGAAGAAATCAATGTTTTGAGTGGAAAGATGGATGAACTTATGAAGTTATTTACTAAGAGTGTTTCTTCTGATCCTAATGATATGCCTTTGTCTACCTTGATTGAGAATAATAATGAATCTATGGATGTGAATTTTGTTGGTAGGAATAATTTTGGTAACAACGCGTATAGATGGAATTTTAATCCTAGGCCTTATCCTAGTAATCCTTCTAATAATTATGGAAATTCCTACAACAACTCTTATGGAAATTTTAATAAGATTCCCTCTGAATTTGAGAGTAGTGTTAAAGAGTTTATGAATTCACAAAAGAATTTAGTGCTTTGCTTGAAGAGAAATTGCTTAAAGTTGATGATTTGGCTAGGAACGTTGATAGAATTTCTCTTGATATTGATTCTTTAAAGCTTAGATCTATTCCTCCTAAGCATGATATCAACTGAGTCCCTCAAAGCCATGAGAATTTCCATTGATGAGTGCAATGAAAGAACCGCTAGGATGCGTGCTTCCAAAGATGCCTTTATTAAAGCGTGTTCTTCTAATTCCTATGAAAATCAAGATGAAGATCTAAAAGTTATTGATGTGTTCCCTATTAAATCTTTGTTTTGCAATATGAATCTTGATGAAACTGAATATGATCTTCCTTTACCTAGAAGTCGTTCTAAGAATTCGGAGTTTTTAGATCTTGATGATGAAATTGATAAAAGTGGGATTGAAAGAAAAAGAAATCTAGATGTTGCTAAACCCACTATATTGGATCTCAAGGAATTTAATGATGAAAGTTGCTCTTTAATTGATTGTATTTCCTCGTTGCAATCCATGCTAAATTCTCCTCATGCTTATAGTCAAAATAAGGCTTTTACCGAACACATTGTTGATGCCTTAATGCAATCTTATGAAGAAAAGCTTGAGTTGAAAGTTTCTATCCCTAGAAAACTCCATGATGAGTAGGAACCTACTATCAAAATTAAAATTAAAAATTATGAGTTTCATGCTTTGTGTGATTTGGGTGCTAGTGTCTCTACTATTCCCAAAACTTTGTGTGACTTGCTAGATTTCCGTGATTTTGATGATTGCTCCCTAAACTTGCATCTTGCGGATTCCACTATTAAAAAGCCTATGGGAATAATTTATGATGTTCTTATTGTTGCAAATAGGAATTATGTGCCCGTATATTTTATCATTCTTGATATAGATTGCAATCCTTCATGTCCTATTATTCTTGGTAGACCTTTCCTTAGAACTATTGGTGCAATTATTGATATGAAGGAAGGAAATATTAGATTCCAATTCCCTTTAAAGAAGGGCATGGAACACTTTCCTAGAAAAAAAATAAAATTACCGTATGAATCTATCATGAGATCCACTTATGGATTGCCTACCAAAGATGGCAATACCTAGATCTATCCTTACTTTTATGCCTAGCTAGGGGCGTTAAACGATAGCGCTTGTTGGGAGGCAACCCAATTTTATTTTTAGTTTTTGTTTTTGCTTCTGTTTAGGAATAAATAATCCATCTAGACTCTGTTTAGATGTGGTTTTATCTTTTAATTAGTGTTTGTGCCAAGTTGAACCTATTGGATCTTCTTGGATGATAGTTATTTGATCTTGCTGTAATTTCCAGAATCATTGCGCTCAGTGCCCGAATTGTTAAAAATCACCAGAACGTGATAAAATAGTGATTCCAATTGCTTCTGATCAATAAACAAAGTTTCCAGGTCTTCTAATTTTGGTAGAATTTTTTGGGTTCCAGAAGTTTGCGTTAGTTACAGATTACTACAGACTGTTCTGTTTTTGACAGAATCTGTTTTGCGTGTGTTGTTTGCTTATTTTGATGAATCTATGGTTAGTAAAATAGTTTTTAATCCATAGAGAAGTTGGAATACAGTAGGTTTAACACCAATATAAATAAAGAATGAGTTCATTACAGTACCTTAAAGTAGTCTTTTGTTTTCTTTCTCTAACGAAGCTCACGAGATTTCTATTGTGTTTTGTGTTGTGAAGTTTTCAAGTTTTGGGTGAATTCTTTTGATGGATTATGGAACAAGGAGTGGCAAGAGCCTAAGCTCGGGGATGCCCATGGCACCCCCAAGATAATTCAAGGACACCAAAAATTCAAAGCTTGGGGCTGCCCATGGCACCCCCAAGATAATCCAAGGACACCAAAAAGTCAAAGCTTGGGGATGCCCCGGAAGGCATCCCCTCTTTCGTCTACTTCCATCGGTAATTTACTTGGAGCTATATTTTTATTCACCAACATGATATGTGTTTTTCTTGGAGCGTCTTGTATTATTTGAGTCTTTGCTTGTTAGTTTACCACAATCATCCTTGCTGTACACACCTTTTGAGAGAGCCATACATGAATTGAAATTTGATAGAATACTGTATGTGCTTCACTTATATCTTTTGAGCTTGATAGTTTTGCTCATAGTGCTTCACTTATATCTTTTTGTGCGTGATAATTTTTGCTCTAGTACTTCACTTAGATCTTTTAGAGCATGGTGGTGGATTTGTTTTAAAGAAACTTGATCTCTCATGCTTCACTTAGATTATTTTGAGAATCGTTAATAGCATGGTAATTTGCTTAATGTTAATATACTTGGTATTCAAGATATGTGAAACTTTCTTTTGAGTCGTTGAATACTAAGATAAGTTTGATGCTTGATAATTGTTTTGGGATATGGAGGTGATAATATCAAAGTCATGCTAGTTGAGTAGTTGTGAATTTGAGAAATGCTTGTGTTGAAGTTAGCAAATCCCGTAGCATGCACGTATGGTTAAAGTTATGTAACAAATTTGAAACATGAAGTGTACCTGACTTGTGCATCCTTATGAGTGGCGGTCGGGACGGCGATGGTCTTTTCCTACCAATCTATCCCCTAGGAGCATGCACGTAGTACTTGATTTTTGATGACTTCTAAATTTTTGCAATAAGTATATGAGTTATTTTGACTAATGTTGAGACCATGGATTATACGCACTTTTACCTTTCCGCCTTTGCTAGCCTCTTTGGTACCGTGCATTGCCCTTTCTCACCTTGAGAGTTGGTGCAAACTTCGCCGGTGCATCCAAACCCCGTGATATGATACACTCTTTCACACATAAACCTCCTTATATCTTCCTCAAAACAGCCACCATACCTACCTATTATGGCATTTCCATAGCCATTCCGAGATATATTGCCATGCAACTTTCCACCGTTCCATTCATCATCATCATGACATACATTACTTTTGTCATATTGCATTGCATGATCATGTAGTTGACATCGTATTTGTGGCAAAGCCACCATGCATTATTTTTCATACATGTCACTCTTGATTCATTGCACCATCCGATACATCACGGAGGCATTCATATAGAGTCATATTTTGTTCTAAGTTTCGAGTTGTAATTGTTGAGTTGTAATAGAAATAAAAGTGTGATGATCATCATTATTAGAGCATTGCCCAAAAAAAAGAGAAAGGCCAAAAAAAAGAAAGTCCCAAAAAAATAAAATAAATAAAAAGGGCAATGTTACTATCCTCTTTTTCCACACTTGTGCTTCAAAGTAGCACCTTGTTCTTCATGTAGTGAGTCTCATATATTGTGCTTCAAAGTAGCACCATGTTTTTCATATAGTGAGTCTCATAAGTTGTCTTGTTCATACTAGTGGGAATTTTTCATTATAGAACTTGGCTTGTATATTCCTACGATGGGCTTCCTCAAAATTCCTACGTCTTCATGAGCATGCAAGTTGGATGCACACCCACTAGTTTTATTTTGTTGAGCATTCATAGCTCTAGTGCATCCGTTGCATGGCAATCCCTACTCCTCATGTTGATATCAATTGATGGGCATCTCCATAGCCCGTTGATTAGCCTCGTCAATGTGAGACTTTCTCCTTTTTGTCTTCTCCACACAATCCCCATCATCATATTCTATTCCACCCATAGTGCTATATCCATGGCTCACGCTCATGTATAGCGTGAAGGTTGAAAAAGTTTGAGATTATTTAAGTATGAAACAATTGCTTGGCTTGTCATCGGGGTATAGAAGTTGGGAACATCTTTGTGTGACGAAAATGAAGCATAGCCTAACTATATGATTTTGTAGGGATGAACTTTCTTTTGCCATGCTATTTTGAGAAGACATGATTATTTTGATTAGTATGCTTGAAGTATTATTATTTTTATGCCAATATGAACTTTTGTCTTGAATCTTTCGGATCTGAATATTCATACCATGATTAAGAAGATTTACATTGAAATTATGCCAAAGTATCACTCCGCATCAAAAATTCTCTTTTTATCATTTACCTACTCGAGAACGAGCAGAAATTAAGCTTGGGGATGCCTGATACGTCTCCAACGTATCTATAATTTTGGATTGCTCCATGCTACTTTATCTATTGTTTTGGACTATTATGGGCTTTATTTTCCACTTTTATATTACTTTTGGGACGAACCTATTAACCGGAGGCCCAGCCCAGAATTGCCGTTTTTTTTGCCTATTTCAGTGTTCCGAAGAAACGGAATATCAAACGGAGTCCAAACGGAATGAAACCTTCGGGAATGTGATCTTCTCACCGAACGTGATCCAGGAGACTTGGACCCTACTCCAAGAAGTGCCGAGGCGGTCACGAGGGTGGAGGGCGCCTGGCGCGCCCGCCTCGTGGGCCCCGACGCCTCCACCGACGTACTCCTTCCTCCTATATATACCTACGTGCCCCCAAACGATCAGAAGAGGAGCCAAAAACCTAATTCCACCGCCGCAACTTCCTGTATCCACGAGATCCCATCTTGGGGCCTGTTCAGGCTCACGGAGGGGGCATCCACCACGGAGGGCTTCTACATCATCACCATAGCCCCTCCGATGAAGTGTGAGTAGTTTACTTCAGACCTTCGGGTCCATAGCTAGTAGCTAGATGACTTTTCTCTCTTTTTGGATCTCAATACAATGTTCTCCCCCTCTCTCGTGGATATCTATTCGATGTAATCTTCTTTTTCGGTGTGTTTATTGAGAACGATGAATTGTGGGTTTATGATCCAGCTTATCTATGGAAAATATTTGATTCTTCTCTGAATTCTTTTATGTATGATTGAGTTATCTTTGCAAGTCTCTTCGAATTATCCGTTTGGTTTGGCCAACTAGATTGGTAGTTCTTGCAATGGGAGAAGTGCTTCGCTTTGGGTTCAATCTTGCGGTGTCCTTACCTAGTGACAGAAAGGTTGCAAGGCACATATTGTATTGTTGCCATCGAGGATAACAAGATGGGGTTTTTATCATATTGCATGAATTTATCCCTCTACATCATGTCATCTTGCTTAAGGCGTTACTGCTTTTTAACTTAATACTCTAGATGCATCTTTGGATACGGTCGATGAGTGGAGTAATAGTAGTAGATGCAGAATCGTTCGATCTACTTGTTTTGGACGTGATGCCTATATACATGATCATTGCCTAGATATACTCATAACTATGCTCAATTCATCAATTGCTCAACAAGAATTTGTTCACCCACCGTAGAATACTTATGCTCTTGAGAGAAGCCACTAGTGAAACCTATGGCCCCCGGGTCTATTCTCATCATATCAATCTCCATCACTTTATTTACTTGCTTTGCTTTTACTTTTTACTTTGCATCTTTTTATAAAAAAATACCAAAAATATTATCTCTATCAGATCTCACTCTCGTAAGTGACCGTGAAGGGATTGACAACCCCTAATCGTGTTGGTTGCGAGTAGCTATCGTTTTGTGCAGGTACGAGGGACTTGCGCGTGGCCTCCTACTGGATTGATACCCTGGTTCTCAAAAACTGAGGGAAAATACTTACGCTACTGTGCTGCATCATCCTCTCCTCTCCGGGGAAAACCAACGCAAGCTCAAGACGTAGCAATTTATCACTAGTTTTAGAATGCTTGGTCGTGACAATCAACCGAAGCCACAACCAGAAGTCTCCATCGCGTAATACTTTACGATCGGTAGCACCAACGGATGGTCGGTCGGACCCGCGTCTCACCGTAGGGACACGCATCGGCTTGATATGACATGTACGACTAGTTACATCACTGACTTGTGTGACCGCATTTGAGCAGTGTAGTACTCCCTCTATCTCAGTTTACAAGTCCTGCACGTGTACCTAGGTCGTTAATTTGACCAACTTAATAAGAGGCATAGCTTACGAAAAATATATCATTACAAACTTCAAATATTCTATCTTTTAATGATATATTTTTTATGTTAAACAATTTATTTTATATAAGTTACATTGACGACCTAGATACACGTGCAAGACTTGTAAACTGAGATGGAAGGAGTACTTGAGATTTATGTTCCACTAAACTCATCGGGAGCCGTTTCGGGCCTCGAAACCAAAACCATCAATTAATCTTTACCTTGTTCCCATCACATTCGAAAGTACTAGTGCTACAATTAAGTGCAAGCCTGCTCACACCTACTAGTACATACCAAACATAAACGTGTTCCCACTATGCAGGTTTTAGTACTAGTGCTAGTACTTCGGTTATAAAAAGGGTAACTACCTAACAGAAAATTACTCTACCTTCCTCCTCATAAGTCCTTCTTCTTCGTCCGTCCTTGCCATGGCTGGTGTGCAGAGCTCTAGGCCGAGAACTAATCGTAACAAGGGAGCGGCAACCAAGGCTGCAAAAAAAAGAGAGGGCTCACCGCCACGTAGAGACCTCGAAAGATCTCTCACAGGCAGGCGATGGCTCCCAGGAGCTCCCTAGCCGCGGAGGCGAACATGCCGAGCTGGTGGCGCTAGAGTCGTTATCCCTCGACGACATGCCCGATCAGCTCAATAAGCACCTCAATAAGTAGAAGGAGTTCATCTAGGGCTTGGTGGACCTGCTGAAGGAGAGCCTCGACGACATGCCCGCTGAGCTCAATGAGCAGGGGGAGTTGACCGCCGGATTGGTGATGCTATTGAAGAAGAGCATTGCCTCGGAGAAGAAGGCGACCGGCGAAATCCTGCAACTTCAGGAGGACAAGGCGAAGCTCTGCCACGAGCTCGACCTGCTGAAGGAGAAGAACACCGCCTGGAAGAAGATGCATGAGAATATAGTAGTTCCTCGATGAAGATGCTGTAGGCCCTAGTCATGGAACAGAAGGAGGAGTTGGCGAAGCTCCGCATCGAGCACCCGGCCGCTGTCAAGGTACGTAATGCGGCCGTGGAACAGATGGTGAAGGCTCGCGTCGAGAAATCCCGCGTCATGGACAGAATGAAGAAGATGGCGGAGGAGACCGCAAGGAGATGGAGGTCGTGGAGGCGATGAATAAGAAGTTACGACTCCGCGGCCAGCAACCCATCATGTAGTGAGAGCAGCGCCCCAGACTTGTGTGTGCATCTTCCTTCTTTTTTTGGGGTGATAATCTTCCTTCTTATTTTGCTCATGTGTTTCTTCTTTTGCTTCGGGTGTTTCGCCGCACGTGCCACATTCTCTGCGAGGCATGAATAGAACAATGCTAACAATGAGATGACTAGAAAATTAGATCATTTTTATCGCCATATGGCACTGGGCTGCTGTGTTTCGTGCTCCTCCATCGTAGTACTACTCCAGTGGAAAACTTGAGTATACCACATAGTTCTTTGCTCCTCCTCAGGTCGTTGGCACATTTATACGAGCAGTCAAATCACAAGGCCCCGCCTTCCGTCAAATCACAAAGGCCCTCGCCTCTCGTGAAACCGACCAAGCTAGACTGCCCCACCCTCTAGCCTTTTAAAAAATGTATACTTTTGTACAGTAGTAGTATCGATGGATTGCGCCATGGAGTAAAACTAACAAGATGAAATTAAAGAAAAAAGGTGGTACATATAGAGAGCGCTCGTCGCCAAATTATGCATATAGTACTATTAAAAAAGCTAGTACATGCTTAAATGGGGTGCTAAATTCTATTAAAGAAATTAGCATACCTATTTAATTCTTGGGTTCTTATTATTTATGCCACTAGTTGTGTATCACTACTCAGTTTTTCCATTAGAAGTTACAACTACTCAAATGCCATCGATCCGTGGGATGCCTGCTCAAAATGCAATTAGATATCTAAAAAATGCCATCATTAAGTTAGATGTTTGCTCAAAAATGCCATTAGACATTGTTATTTTCACGTCAAACCCGTTGACCATGTTACATGACAAAAATAAGCCGATTCTCACAATGATAAGTGTGGGCCCGCTTGCCAGGAGTAACCAAGCGAATAATTTTACAGGAAAATAAGAACGTTGTTGGGATCAAGTAGGCCCCACACTTTTATTTTACTGTAGTGAGATAGAGGGAGAGCTGGCATGTTGGTCCATCGGTATTTATGTCATTATAACATGGCAAAAGAGATTTGAGTCACAATAAAGGTGTCCAGCACAACACACCCCTCAAATAAAACTAAGCACGCTGAAATTCTTTGACAAAACTAAGCACCCTGAAATTCTTTGACAACTAAACTGCTGGCTATATGATGTTGGCCATATATATTGTATGCATATAATGTGAAGAAACGAGTGGTAGTACTATACCAACTAAAAGATGAACTGTAAGAAATATAACGAGAAGAAACATAACAGGGTTCTGCTGGGGGCTCAGCACAACACAACCCTCAAATAAAACTAAGCACACCTGAAATTAAACTAAGCAACTAATCCGGTAGACACTGCATTAGAACCACCATGAGCAACAACACTGCCACCTTTCTCGGAGTCCTCGTCCACGTCCTCGACTTTGTCCTCGTCCCTCTTCCTCTTGGCCGATACTTCTTTGCTTGAACCGCATACTTGGCTATTGCTCTTCATCCAACCCTTGTAGATATTGAAACAAAGGTAGGCATCCATTGCAGTGTAGTGGATGTGGTCTATATATAGTACATTCCACTTCCATGCACGATGAAACGTGCATTGAGGTTTCTTCAGTTTACCTATGAAGGATGAACCATGGCTCTTGCTAGTGTCAACATTGAAGGCTGATCACGAAGGGCACCAACCCATTCTTCTGGAGGTCGAAGGGGTTGCCTACAACGAGGCCTATCCGACCCAGGACTGCTCTGTTGTTCGTAAAGTATACAGTAACGAATTTGACTAGGCCGCCCTTAAGGAAGTTCTTAAATTCCTTGCACTCAACGTCGGCATGGCATATGTGGTAGACCAAGCATAAGTCATGCACGCAAACCTGGATCACGGCGGGCATCATCTTCTCTTCCTCCTTTAAATTCTTCTCTTTGTCCAGGGTTGTGGTGTACTCAACATCTAGCCCAGCGACCGACTCATCATTTGAGTTTTCGAACATGCGTCTGAAGCGAGCAAGGCATCCTTTCACCGTCGCGGAAGAACGGGGGTAGATGACGTCGAACTCATTGCCGGTGATGGTTCTAACCTTGTACTCACCGCTGATCATGGAGATTTGGGACGCCATGGATTTGGGAGGAGGGTTAGGATTAGTGGAACTATCGTAATGTGAAAGGATGGGACGACTACGAGCAAACTGCCGTAATGTTAAAGGACGTCCGGGGACGAGTAGGAGCGAACTGCCAGCGGTTTTTCGATTGTAAAAATGCTGAGTGGGGCGTGCGAAAGGAAGGGTAGTGGCTTGCCTGGTGGATAAATGGATTCATGCACGATTACTATGGGGCCCAATTAGATGTCATGTCTACTCGACGCCCAATTAAATGGCTTTCGATGTCATGTCAAGCCTCGGGAAAATTACAGGTGATACGAAGCTTTCCATTCTCCCATGATACGGGCTTCCGAGAGCCCTTGGATCTGAGATCGAACGGTTGCATGGCGTGATTCTAGACCTATGGGTGAATATCCTATCCTGCAGGGTTATTCTACAAATTTTCAGCAACTCAGCATGCGACCATTCGATGTCAGATCCAAGGGCTGCCAGCAGCCCGTATAATGGTCGCGCCTACCACGCCCGTTGCCTCACTCGCGCAGACGCGCCCTTGGAGATTTAACATGGTGCATTAGGCTATCTGATGTTGGATTGTCATACATAGTCATCACTTAGTCACTCATACTACAACAAGGTTAGCTATAAGGTTGGCTATAAGAGTATTTTTTTACTTCTCTCTATCTCTTTGTTCGTAGTATTTATTGCATTTGCCAAGGAGTGACCTCTTCCAACGAAATAGTGCTTAGATGAGGTGCTAAGGGCATTAAATGGCTTAGCAACTCAAGTCCCAAATGAATAGGTGCTTAGTTTTTTGTTGCTAAGTTTGCTTCATTTAATTAGCTATAGACTCAAAGTTGTGTTTTCACCTAGGTACACGCGCTTAGCACCGTTTCTTCCTTGGGTCACCAAACTATTCTCTCTCTTCTTAATTAACTTGCCACATCAGACTTTATGCCTATGTGGCAGGCTTAGCACCTGTAGGAGCAAGCAAGTACAATAGTGGGCTATAAGCCCTCTTTACATGACATTTTTGCATATGTGGAGGAAAGAGGCAAGGAAAAAGTGGAGGAGTGGGCTCTCATGCAAGAGCCAACCTCTACATGGTGGAGCATTAGGAGAGGCACCTGTATGGAGGTAGTCAGGAATCAAGAGACTCACGCCGGTCATAGCGCCGCAGTTAAAATGATAATGACAAGTCAAATCATGGGGCCCCACCTGTCCAGCAGTAACTCGCCTGCCAAATCACACAACCCTACGTTTGCAGTAGCCTACTCCCTCATCTTCTCGCGTCTCTGTCGAACCGACTAGGCGGAACTGGCCCGCCTACCGCACGGTAAAAGACCCGCCCTCGAATTTTTAATAAGTATAGTATACTAATTTTGTATCCATGGATTGCGCCATGGAGCAAAGCCTCAATAAAACGGCGGTACACATGTATGGAGTATACAACATGCCCGTCGCGTTCGCGTCGCACACCAGACGGTCGGTCGGTCTGGCACACCACTCTCCAAATGAAACGTGCGTCATATTGCGTTTGCACACACATGTGGGACCGCAATTGAGAACCGACCATAGGCACACTCCCCGGCCCTGCAAGTCGGGTGAGTTAATAGAAGAGAGAGACGAGCGATAGTACTATAGAAGTGTTGTACAGACGTTGGTGCCTGGACGATCCCTGCAAGACACTGAAGATCAGTTTGTCCATGCATGTGACCAGACTCCAGCAGACACGCCTGGATTGGCTATCATCTACATATCGTGCAGGCTGTGTTGTACAGGGCTGTAGTTCTGGTGAGAAATCTAAAAAAAGGTTTCTTGTCATCTCGCAAAATTAGGTGTCATGTGCTTCGGATCACTGCGAGGGTTAAACAGCGACAACTGAGTTCCTCCAAGGGGCTAGTCATTGGGGGCACATGCACAAAGACTACTACAAATACTAGCATTAACGACGGTGCCCAAAAACTCTTGGTCGTTGAACCCCCGAGTGGAGTCCCCGCGTGGTGGAAACCCATCTATGTAATACGTTCAACAACCACGGGTCTCCCGTCGTTAGGTGAGCGGCCGTTAGTTATGGGGTTTGCAGGTACGTAGTACAAGTCTAACAAACTCCCTCTCCCTGTGTTCAAAAAAGAAAAAAACTCTTCTCTCCTTTATCTCTCCCCTGCAACATCCCAACTATTGTTGGCGGGTTCTCAAAACATTGGCGCTAAATCTCTCCAGCCCCAACTAATCTAATTTGATCCTACTCCTATTAGTTAGTCCTCCAGATCCTCAATTTTGCACAACATCCCGATGGAAGTCTGCATGGTCGTTCATGCCCCTACATCTCCGTCCGGCGCCACTGCTGAACCACAAAATTCCCCTGGCCACTGCGACTCCTCCCCAAAATGCTCGGTAGAGATGCACTTGATGGAGCAAGCAGATTCCATGGTTGAGTTTGCTCACCATACTACGGATGAAGAGGTACTTGACTTAATCATTAATTCTTCTCTAGATTCAATATAGTTCAATACATGCTGAGGTAAAAGAAGAACTGATTGTTGATTTTGCTCCTGATTCGAAGAACAAGAACGTGCAAGGAGACAGCATGGTTGAGTTTGTTCCAGATACAATTAATCAGGAGGTAGAAGAGTGTCCTGATGAAGAACGGAGCAGCGATGTCTCAATAACCGATGTCGATGAAGACTCTATTGAGTACCTGCGTAGGCAAGTTGTCGAAGACTCCGAGGAAGAAGACAAGCAAGATGAAGTATACCAGAAGGTTAGTAAGGAATTTAATGAAAGACGTGCTAGTGATGCTGCTTTGAGGAGGGAAGCAAGAGCCAGGAATGCATCTAGGCATAAGAGTAATCTGAACAAAATACGTAGAGACTTTTTGCGAATTTATATTCCTGGCTACTACAAGATCGTGGAAAAATAAATATTGTTTGCTAGAGAATTGTATTATTGTTAGTTTTTCAGTTTGGCTCATCGGCAGCAGAATTCAAGATTAGTGCCTTTTATTTATAACATTTGTTCTTGTCATTCATATGTCAGGCTATGAACAAGCGACTGACTTTTAAATATTTTCCTATCCATAAATGGATCTTCATATCCCCTGACATTGTATTATACAGTACAGACATATGAATGGGCTTAGAAATAGGCACTGTATTTTGGCGATGTGATGGACAGGTGCTTCACCGATGAATGTGATCTGCAGCAGTACCTTCAGAGCATCAGGCACTTTGGACGCCAAAGCATCACGATGTTAGCTTAAACCTGATTGTAGTCAAACAGTTCCTATTGCAATGTGAAGTGACTGTGGCAGATCGGCTGCAACTTACTGCAAGTTAAGTGCAGTTGTGCCCTGCGTGTACATGTTGGCGAAGCTAATTTCAGTCTTTTGCTTGCATTTGTTGCAGCAAAAACAAGTCGGTTGCTTGCAGTGCTGAGAAACTTATAAAAATAGGAGTTGTACCATTCATTGCTTGGCATAGTTGATGTAAGAGAAAAGAAAAGAGAAAAATGAATCCATTGTGTCAAAACTGTGTGCTTCTCTATCTAAAACTGAACCAGCACACTGAAACCACCACGCCTGCGTTCTTTATTTTCAACCTATGAACAGAAATTGTGCTTGATTCAATTGGTTTCAAAAAGTATAGCTGCAACTGCAAGTACAGGGAGGTAGAGTCCACCGTGCCTTTCGAAAGTTGAAATCCTCAGGATTTTTTTAAGATCTAATCCTCAGGTTTTGCAGCACAAACATAGGAAATAAATATTTTTGGTTCTCGAGTAAAGAGAGCGGGACGGCTGAATTTTTTTGGCGCAAACTGCTGGCAATTTCGACTAGATAACCCTCCGTAACAGGGAATAACTATTTAATCTGTTAGGATCTCATCTCCCTGCGCCTCTTTCTCCTCGCCTCCCCTGCCCTGCTCAATTCGACACCTCCATAGTCCATAGATCACATCTCCTCCCTTGTGTTCTACGCCTCTCCACGCTGCAGGTCGCACCTCGCCAGTCGCCTCGACTCCGGCGCGTACGCGATGCTACCTGCACGTCGCCGGTAGCCTCGACCCGCCCGCGCTGCCGCCAGCACATCGCCGGTCGCCTGGACCCCGGCGCGCCCGGGCTGCCGCCTCCACGTCACTGGTTAGCCTCGACCCCGGTGCGCCCGCGCTGCCGCCTGCACATCACCGGTCGCCAACGCAACTCCGCTGCAGCTTGGTTCGTATTCCTCCTTGCTCTGTTTTTTCTCTTGTGGAACCTTGATGCTCTGTTTTTTCTCTTGTGGAACCTTGATGCACTTTTGCTGATCCTGATTACAAAATATGTAGATAGAATTCGTTTGCTTATTACGATTTAGAATTTTGTTATGCCATGTTCAGTACAATCCATTCATCTATAGATCATACACAATATGATTTATTTTATAGTCTGATATGTCTTACATCAAATACCATAAATGCAGGATAACTACGTACTAAAACAGTAATATAATATCAGTGTGAGTTGTCTTACCATTTTGTTTCAACTAATAATAGTCACTTGCCTATGTTGAAACAGGGAGGAAAGGAAAACAAGCCACCGAGTATGGATAAACTATTTTCAGAGACACACAAGAAGGGTACAGACTTCCCTGATTCTACGACCTCCGCCAAACATGTAAGACTTAATTTAACGTTCATAACTTTCAGAATGAACATCACGTGTACAATTCCTACTTAGAGATATAAGTTTATGCAAATAACTTACTGTTGGCACTTCAGGCACAAATTAAGACCATCTTCAGTTGAATCCTGGTCTTTCAAATGATGAAGTCATGCAGAAATGTGACACATCTAAGCGGCGTGATCGCGTAGTTGGCTTTGGTGGTGGAATTAGAGCAAGAGATTTGCGAGGACCAGCATTAAGTAAGGCTGAATTAGTTTCTCAACTTCAAGCTTCTGAGCAAGCGAAACAAGTACTCGAAGAAAAGGTCAATGGCATGGCGCAAGATGTATCCGAAATTAAGCATCTTCTATCTAGTAGATCTCTAACTGATAGTTCTCATGAACGCCAACTTGATCAAGTAAGTTGTTCTCACACATTGGTTTTATTTGTCATTATACCTTGATGTCATTTATTTACATGGACTGACTTTCATAAACTAAGCAACATTTTGTAGGACTAATGGTCGAGCAGATATATAAAAGCATAAGGAGGCATTGTAATCGCTGGTGAAGAATGATATCCATTCAAACAACGATGGTGTCCCTCTATTGAAGACTAATAAATATTATCTTTTCTAGTTGTCTTGTGTCGGTGTACTAGAGTAGGGGTACCCTAGTATCCCGTACTCGTGCACGGACAGTTGCAGCACCCCGCGGCAGGGTTTGCCTCGTCACCGCCAAGATCCTCCGTGGCTCCTTTGGAGCCATTCAAGAACAAAGTATTTGATTGAGAAGACAAGGCCCCGACAAGAGGAGCTTGTCGGGAAGGCCACTCCAGGCATACGGAAGACAAGGCCCCGGCAAGAGGAGCTTGCCGGGAAGGCTCGGAGCGCGACAAGCCTCCGGGCGCGACAAGGATTCGGCCGCGGCAAGGCGCTTGCCGCGGCATGCACCCTCTCTCCCTCTCCGCTCCAGCTCACCCAGCGACGTGTCGCCATGGGACCGTTCTATGGGCGCGTGTCGAGAGGCATGCAGCCGGCGGAGAGCAGCGATAAGCGGCTGACAAGCTCGCCATCGTGGCGGCGGAGGCGCACTGACGGCCTCTCTGTTACCTTTGTTTGGCGACAATGACGGGCATTTATTGCTTTTGTCCCTTGCCGCCGAGTTAGGTATTTTGCATCAGTACCTTTGCTCGGTAGGTGTACCAACTCCTGTTTTTACATTTGTACCCTCATCCATGTTGCCACCTGTCGGAGACCCCTTGAGCATATAAAAGGAGGCCCATGCGCAACGTGGAAGGGGTTCGGCTGGTTCGGTTCATTCGACCCACAAGAGAATAGATACACTCACGCTAGGTTTTGTAGCCCGCATTGCTCCCTAGCAAGAACACAATACATTAGACAAGCAGCAGTAGGAGTTTTATCTCTCCGGAGAGCTCCGAAGCTGGGTAAACTGCTCGTGTGCCTCGCCTCGATCCGCTCTTCGTGCGATCTCCGCCCCCCTCCGAACCACAAGGGGCCTGCTCCGCCGGCCCCATAGGTGTCCGTGGAGTGCGATCAGCCTCCCGACATCTTTGGCGCGCCCGGTAGAAGCGTCGAGGCCGTGTGAATCTGATCCGGCGTTCACACGAGCAGCGTCATCAACATCTTCCTCAACATGCCACCGAAGAAGAAGGCTTGGCGGCAGCAGAGCCGTCGCGTCGTGCCCACCCTCACCGCAGCAAAGCGGGTGGTGGGGCGACGCTGGCGGAGGAACGGGCGCCGACGAAGGTGTTCGCGACGTTGCCAAGTCCAAGGACAAGGCACCGCAAACCTCGGCGTCACAAGATCCCCGCGCCCATCTCAGAGACGCGGGACCAACAACGTCATGGCGTTCACAACGCCATACGTTCGTTGGATCGAGACCCTCAAGACCAGCATGCGCGCCAACATATCGCACGAGTGAGATACGGTCGCCGGACGAGTGCTGCTCCTTCTAACGTAGTTAGAAGTCCGGCGTGTCCCGCTCCTCGCACCGTTCTCCAATGCCACCCACTACTCCAGCCGAGAGGCCTGGCGAGAGCTCAGCTGCTCTCGACTACCCTCCAACGGCCGACAAGGTCGGCGAGTGGAGGGCCACTATCGTAGCCTCATCGGCTTTGCCAACGGCGACGCCCTGCGACAACCAACGCCATCGTTGCCACGGCGAGACGACAAGGCACGAGCCGGTGGCGACGAGACTGTCGGAGGTGCAACCACCGTGCACTCTCCGCCAAGAAGGCCAAGATCACCGACTCACCGGATCCACCTCGACAGCGACTCCACTGCGTCGTCCGGATCCATGAGCTTCGCCAGCGATCAGCGCCAAGTTCTTCATGAGCGACAACAAGAGGATGCTCGAACTTCGCATCGGCGCCCGAAGAGAAGCGCGACGTCGATCCGACAAGCGCCTGGGCCTTCTGTTGACATGCGCGCGCGGAGGAGCAGGCGACTTACGTCTGCGGTAGGTTGCCCTGCGTTCACTCGTGAGCTGCGGCAAGTCCAAGGGCCCAGCCGGAAAAACTTCAAACCAGACGTGCGGAGAAGTATGATGGCAGGGCGCATCCGTCGGAGTTCCTTAGCATCTACACCATCACGGTCACGAGGCTGCGGGGGGCGGGGCGACAAGATCCTCGCCAACTACTTCCGCTCGTGCTCAAGCCCAACGCCGATCTTGGCTCATGCACTTGCCGGACAGCTCCATATCCTCTTGGGCGAATCTGTGCCATCGGTTTGTTAGGCGCCTTCACGGTGGCCACAAACCTCATGGCCAAGAGAGCGACCTTCACTTGCTCGCCTGAATGAAGGAGAGTCCTGCGCGCAAGTTCATTCAGAGATTCAGCCGTGTGCACTATAACATCTCGAGCGTCCACCACGCGGTGATCAGCACATTTCATCGTAATGTGCGGAACCGCAGGATGAGGGAGGAGATGGCGATGTGCAAAGTCAAGGACGTCGATGAGCTGTACGCCTTGGCCGACAAGTGTGCACGCACCTTGAGGAAGGGAGGAGACTCGGGAGAGAATGCAAGCAGGATCTCGACGGTGATGACACCGCCCGGCAAAGAAGGGCCGCGGCGAGGCAACAGGAAGAAGAAAGGCGAGAAGTGCTAGCTGTCGAGCGATCACGGCAATGGAGGTGGCGACAAGAACGTCAAGGCTGGTGGCTCCGGCAAGGAGGTTGCCACGACGCCAACCATCGATCGGTGGCGGCCGCCGACAAGCAGGACAACTCCGGCAAGCAGTACTGCAAGATCCACCGCACCAAGGGCCACGACCTCCAGAGCTGCAAGAAAGTCGAACAGCTTGTCGAACAACAGAGAGCTGAGTACGGGCGGCGCGACAAGGAGAAGGCCCAAAAAGGTGCTGGGGGAGCAAGCAAGAAACGTCCCGGCCGGGGAGGACACCGCGGCAAGGCCAAGCAGCGGCAAGGAGACAGACCTCCCCGCGGCGCGACAAGGATGAAGATGAGGACGGCGACGAAGATATGGAAGACGCATTTACCGCGATGGCAGGAGTTTCGTAAAGCCACAGAGGTTCTCTGCGTTGTGAGGTGCTTCAGCATACCTCCCACCGCCAACTCAAGCAATGGATCACGGGAGGTCAATGCAGCGGAACCATCCGTAGAGTCACGCAAGCCTCTCAAGTGGTCCAAGACGCCTATCATTTTTGATATTGAGGACCACCTGATCGCATAATCGCGGTCGGGTGCTTGCCGATGTTGGTCTCTCCAACCATCCGCAACCTCAAGGTCACAAAATGTTAGTTGACGGCGGGCCGGCTTGAATCTGATCTCCTCAGCGGTGCTCCGAAGCTTCAAATCCACGGCAATGAGCTCGAAGAGACCGGTACCTTCAAGGAATCAATCCGGGAAGGAGCAAGCCAAAGGGAAGATTACGTTGCGGTCACATTTGGCGGCCGAGCTGAATCAGAGGGCCGAGAGGGTCACATTCGGCGTTGCCGATTTCCGGTTGCCTTACAATGGGATACTTGGCCGTCCGGCACTCGCCAAGTTCATGGCGGCCTCTCACTCGCCTACAACCTACTCAAGATGCCAGGCCGATAAGCGTCATCTCTGTCCATGGCGACAAGAAGGATGCCCTTATCTGTGCCGACAAGATCTTCCGGGATGCAAAGCAGCGACAGTTGCCAAGCACTTGCCGCTGAAGCTCCCGGGGAAGAAGACCAAGTCCAAGTCCGGCAAGGGCTCGATGCTCACTCCGGCAAGCGCACCTCTTGAGTGCTGCGCTACCGTCGAGGACGCACCATCGAGCTCCACCGGCAAGTGCAAAAGATGGTGGCTCCGCCGAAGACCAAGAAGGTGCCGCCAAGGAGGACGGCATCGGTGGTACCTTCACCATCGGTGCCTCTCTCGACCCTAAATAGGAAGGCGCTCGTTGCTTTCCTGCGGCGAATGTCGGCGTGTTTGCATGGCAACCGTCGACATCCCCGGTGTTCCTGTGAAAGTGATTGAGCACCGCGGCCGTTTGTCCTCACGCGCGGCCCGTCAAGCAAAAAAGTCGAGAAGCAAGCGGTGTAGCGCCAAGAATTCTTATCCGAAGATATCAAGAAACTGGAAGCAGCAGTCCTTGTCAGAGGAGTGCTCCATCCTACGTGGTTGGCCAATCCTGTAGTCGTGCGCAAAGCAAATGGGAAATGGAGACTTTGTATTGACTTCACGGATGTTAATAAAGCTTGTCCCAAAGATCCATTTCCCTTGCCGCGCATCGACCAGATTGTTGACTCCACGGTGGATGTGATTTGCTTTCGTTTCTTGATGCATACTCGAGATACCATCAGATCTTCATGGCTGAAGAAGATGAAGAGAAGACCGCATTCATCACACCATGTGGCACATTACATTTCATACGGATGCCTTTCGGTTTGAAGAATGCTTTGGTTCAACATTTGCAAGGGTAGTCCATGGCGGCTTTTGAGCCGCAAATGCACGTAAATGTAGAAGCCTACATGGATGACATAGTGGTCAAAAGCAAGGACAAAGCAACTCTGGTTCAAGATTTGGACGAGACCTTTGCAAATCTGCGCAAGATCAACCTTAAGCTCAACCCCGAGAAGTGCGTGTTTGGAGTTCCTTCCGGCAAGCTTCTCGGGTTCTTCGTGTCTCAGCGAGGGATCGAAGCTAATCCCGACAAGATCAAGGCCATTGAGCAGATTGAAGCACCAAAGCGCGTCAAGGATGTACGAAGGCTTGCCGGTTGCGTGGCTGCTCTCAGCAGGTTTATTTCTAGGTCTGCTGAACAGCATACTGCTATTTTTCAAGATTTTGAAAAAGGCAGGTCCAATGAAATGGCTCCCGGCGGAGGCTGCACCGCAGGACTTGAAGAGATACTGTCCTCCACTCCAACACTTGTCGCACCTAAGCCACAAGAGAAGTTGCTGCTGTATATAGCGGCAACCAATCAAGTGGTTAGTGCTGCGTTAGTAGCGGAGAGGGAGGCGGATGACGAGCCAAGCAACCACGGCAAGCACATCCAGCGACAAGAAGGGGCTTCACGACAAGCTCTGGTCCCGACAAGGATGAATCCAGCGCAGACACATGAGCAGATCTGAGAAAAGGATGGTGCAGCGCCCAGTCTACTTTGTCGATTCCCTCCTGCAGGGGCTAGGTCAAGGTACTACGGTGTGCAAAAATTGCTTTTCGGCCTCCTCATGGCCTCGAGAAAGCTGCGCCATTACTTCCAAGCACATGAGATCACAGTTGTCACTCGCTTTCCGGCGAAGAGGATACTGCAGAATCCGAAGCGGCAGGCGGGATTGTCGAGTGGGCCTTTGGAGCTGTCAAGCTTTGGTCTCAAGTTTGAAAGCACATCAACTATCCAGCGGAAGCGTTGGCAGAATTCATAGCGAATGGGCGCCAACACCGGATGAAGAGATTCCGGAGACGAGCATTTCCGTCGAAGAAGCAAGCAAAGAGTGGCTGATGTACTTTGATGGTGCCTTCTCGCTGCAAAGGCGCTGGTGCCCGGCGTCGCTTATCGCACCCACCGAGAGCACCTCAAGCACGCCGTCCGGATGCACTTTCCCAAGGAGCAAGCGACAAACAATACTGCAGAGTATGAGGTTTGCTTGCGGTCTCGAGATCGCCGTGGACCTTGGGATCAAAAAGCTTATTGTCGGGGAGACTACAACTCGTCGTCCGCCAAGTCAACAAAGATTACCGAGTCCGTTGATGGAAGCCTACGTTGATGAAGTGAGGAAGCTAGAAGAGCACTTTGACGGCCCGCAAATGGAACATGTTCCAAGAGCTCGAGAATGATATTGCCGACGGCTGTCAAAGTGCGCCGCACTTAAGTTGCCCGTGGAACCGAGGATTTTCGTGCTCAAGCTAACTCAACCAATCGTAACACCATCAAGCTGGACAAAGCAAGAAGAGGAAGTTGGCCTCTGGTGACTACTTTCCGGCGAGCTTCCTGAAGCCGTCGTTGCAAAGGTCCCCAAGATCAACACCAGCAGTCTTTGAGGAGCGATGCTGCTCCGGCGAGGCCCTGTGGTTTGTTTCGTTGAAGCAGACGCTCCCGACAAGTCTTGCTCCGGCAAGCTTGTCGGGAGCATCAAGCTCCGGCAGGCCGCAGTTCTTGCCGTGGAAGCTGATGTTCCGCAGCAACAGATATGCCTTTAGTCCTTGTTGTCGAGCCACAAGCTCCAAAGATGGGCGCAGCAGATTGTCCATTTCCTTCGACAGAGAACTTCCCGAAGAGCAAGAGGAAGCGGAAAGAGTAGCCCGGCAGTCAAGTATGTACCAGTTTGTCGACGGATAATCGCATGTAAGAAGACTCAACGGTGTGAAATTGAAGTGTATTCCGGGGAAGATGGATGAAGCTGTTGGCGATGATACATGGAGGCATATGTGGTCACCACATTGGCGCAAGAAGAGCACTTGCCGCAAAGCTTTCCGGCAAGGTTTCTTCCGCCGACAGCCCTCCGGGATGCAATCGCACAAGTAACCAAGTGTGAAGCGTGCGGTTCCATTCCAAACAGATACACCAGCCGGCTCAAGCTCTCCGGGCGATCCCTTTATCCTGGCCATTTTCGGTGCAGGGGCTCGACATCCTCGGCCCCTTCCCCCGAAGTTGTCGGGGCTTTGAGTACTTGTACGCCGCCATCGACAAGTTCACAAAGTGGCCGGAAGTGGAAGCGATGTGAAGGTGACAACCGGTCGTGATCAAGTTCTTGGTCGATTGTTTGCCGTTTGGAATCCCTAACCGGATCATCACCGACAACGGCACACAATTCACGAAGTCGCACCTTCATGCAAGACGTCCAAGACCTTGGCGCCAAGGTCTGCCTTTGCTTCTGTTGCTCACCCGAGAAGCAGCGGTCAAGCGAGAGGGCAAATCTTTGAAGTGCTGCGGCGAACTCAAGACCGTAACTTTCGACAGGCTGCACAAGTGCGGAAGAAACTGGACCGAGGAGCTGCCGGTGGTTCTTTGGTCGATCAGACGACGCCAAATCGAGCCACCGGCGGACACCCTTTGCTCTAGTCTATGGAGCAGAGGCAGTTCTCCCCACGGAACTCGCATACGGATCGCCTCGAGTGCTCGCTTATGATGAGCTTGAGCAAGAGCAGCTGCGACAAGATGACGCGCTGCTCCTTGAGGAGGATCGTCTTTAGGCCGCTGTGCGAGCTGCTCGCTACCAGCAAGCTCTGCGTCGCTATCATAGCCGCAAAGTTAGTGCCAGAAGTCTCGAGGAAGGCAACCTTGTTCTTCGGCGCGTTCAGTCCGCCAAGAATTCAAACAAGTTGACGCCGAAGTGGGAAGGCCCTTATAGGGTGAAACGAGTCACTAGGCACTGGCGCTGTCCGCCTTGAGACCGAAGATGGCATTCCGGTGAGCAACTCTGGAACATTGAGCATCTTCATAAGTTTTACCCATAGGGCGCGGTTGTGGAACCGTTCAAGCAACCACCTTTTGTACAAGTCTTGCCGCTGTTGCATGTAATCCTTTGTACAAAGCCGGGCGCAGACCCCGTGCATCAGTAAAGCTCATGTGTTGCGCACAACTTGTCAAATTCATGCTTTCATCATCTATTGCATATTTAGGCTAACACTTTGTGCAGCAACCACGCCCGGTAAGCAAATCGAGCCGCTAGGCTCCATAACTTTATTTCCTCTTATACCTCTTTTCTCAAAGAAAGGAAGGCTCCCTCGCGCACAAGTTAACCAGGGGGGAAGGAGGAGATAATATTATGGACCAGGCACCGCTCGAGGAAGTTTCACCTCACCGGGAAGCAAGAGATGTAAAAGCTAAGTTGCCAAAGTTTGAGCAATCAATTTTAAATTTTTAAGTTATCTTCCTCGAAGCGATAGTACTTTGTATGGAGAACACATGTGAGAGGAACCAACTTCACTTGACTAGTCGCGCCCTTACTTTGTTTCGAGTCCGCTCAACAACTTAAGTGAGCTGCAGCTAGTCGTGACGAGGTTGCTTGTCGGAGGCGGCATCGCCGGCCGAAGTCATTGACGTTCACTTTTCGATTTCATGACAAAAGTGCCATGACAAGTCCCCCAAATGTGTAAGGCAGAAACGTACAAAGGAAAGAATCAAGTAGAGGAAATAACATTGCATTGATCGCCTAAGATAGAGTATATTACAAAATAACTTGTCGCTGATCTAACAAAGTGTTCTAAACATGATCAACAGCGACAAGGGAAAGATAAAGTTGGCGGCCTAGTCTACGCGGTCGCCCTCAATCCGCTTGATCTTGTTCACCTTGTCCACAATGGGTGCGACAAGGGCTTTGAGCTCCTCCACGTTGGCGCCGGGCAGCAGGGATCTGAGGACGCCGTTAAGGTTGAGGCCCGGATTGCGGAAGGCCACCTTGATCAACACCTTCTCGAGGGCTCCTGCACAGACCTGGCGTGATTCCTCGGCCAGCTGCTTTGGGACCTCCTCCCGGAGTCGCCGGAGGCCCGTCGCCACGCCTTTGAAGAATAAGCTGAGCTTGGCGCTGGGTTGGAGATGCTCGTCGGAGGAGTACGCAAGGTCCGCCATCCCCAGCTCCATCAGCTCGTTGTGGATGTCGGCGGCGGTGTCCACAAGACCTTCGATCCAGTGCTCCACGCTCTCCCTCAAGGTGTTCTGGACGGAGGCAGCATTCGCCAGCAGCTCCTCCTTGGCCTTGATCGCCTCCAACAAGCCCACCTCCCGCTCTCTATCGCTGTCCAACGTCTGCGTCAGGGTGGTCAGCTTCAGCTCCAGATCCGCCTTGAATCCTTGGCGGCGTCGAGCTCCTTGCCTCTATCAGCGAGACGACTCTGCAGCTCACCCAGAGTGTAGGCGTCCTTCTCGCGCTCACGCTTGAGCACGGCAAGCTCTTCGCCGCTCTTCTTGAGGGTGGCCTCCAGCTGTGCCACCTTCGCCTTCAGCTCTTCCTTGGCAGCCTCGGCGGCTGCGGCAGCGTCCTTCGCTTCCTGAAGCGCCCCGCCAAGCGACTCCTCGTGCGCGGCAAGGTCTTCTTCGTGGCTATCCAGGTTGACCTTCCGCTGCGCCAACTCGCTTTCCTGCGTGGCGAGCTTCTCGGCAGCCAGCCGCTGCTCCTCCTCAGCTGCGGCCTTCTCAAGGATGAAGGCCGTGCGCTCTTCTGCGAGTTGCCCCCGCGCTTCCGCCACGTCGCGGAGGGCTTCTTTGTTGGCGCTCCGGAGCTCCTCGACGCGTTTCTCCATGTCCGCTCCTGCCCTCGCGACAAGGGCTTCCCGGGTCTCTAACTTGGCCTGCCGGGTGCGGTAGAGCGACAGCAGCTTCTTCAGCAGCTGCTCCTCCTCGAACTTCGCCCGCTCTTTGCTGCTTGGCGCGTCCACCAGCGTCGGCCAATGGAGGCGAGTAGCTTCGCCGTCGAAGGTTTCTCCCTCGACCGGCGCCACGAGCTCGGCTCCCGGGGAGCTTGATGAAAGCATACGCCCGCCGGCCTTGAGGTAAGCACCGGCTGGGGCTCCTCGGGCAGCCGCCTTGGCGGTGATGGGGAAGTCGGCTGTCGGTGTGGCGCTTGCCGCTCCTGCGGCCTCGGGGCCGTCGGTCTGATCGCCCGACCCCTCGCCCGGCCTCCGTCGGCAGCCTCGGTGGCCTCCTCGCCATGAGCTCGTCGGCGACGACCTCTTCTTCCACGACGATGACCACTTCTTCCTCGACGGCGGCCTCGTCGGTGTTGCCGCGCACTTCCTCCTCGCCGGCGGCCTCGACCTCCATCGGCTCTGCGTCAGACGAAGAAAGGGCGATCAGCGAGCGTTCAAAAGAGAAACAAAAGAAAGCAAACCCAAGGGAGATTTTCGCGTAAGGGAATTACCTGCAACGGGGTCCACAACCATGGCCTCGACCACTGGAGGGTCGCTGGCGCTGTCCTTTGCTGGGGTAGCCTCCCTTGCCGGAGTGGCCTCCCTTGCCGGAGTGGCCTCCCTTGTCGGAGGGCGCTCCCTTGCCGGAGAATTCTCCCTTGGCGGCGTAGTAGCAGCGGGCAGGATCTCGGAGGCGGCTTCCGAACCCTCCTAATGAGGCTGCTCTGCTCCTACACAAGCAAACAATCAGATATCAACGCAGAAGGGGCGCCCCTACACACCCAATAGTAAGAAGAAAACTGCACACTTACTCTGGGGGCTGTCTTTGAGGGCTGCTTTCGGAAGGAAGGGTTGCGGGTCCGGCAAGGGAGTCTCAGACGCGTCCCCCGTCGCCACGGGAGAATCGTCCTCAACGACGACCGTCGGGATCTTGGCCCTCTTCGCCGCTCTCTGGGCCAGCGTCCTGAAAAGGAAAGAGTCCAGAACGAAGCAAGTCAGATTCAAGATAAAGCAATAAAATTGAAGAAATACAAGCACAATCTCGAGAAGCTTACTCTTCGCCTTCCTCCTCGGAGCTGAGCGCGGAGAAGTCAAACTCCGCCTCGCCTCCGGTGCGATGAGGCGGGGGAGTGGGCTCCCTTGGCCGCTTGGCGGAGGCGTCGGCGGTGGCCTGAGAAGATTTCGCCCCAGTTGTCGCTGCAGATTGGGGTGCTCCCACGGCAACCTCGCTTGCCGCGGTGGAAGCAGCGTCATGTGGCGCTACTTCTTGTGGGCAGTCTGCCGCCCCGACTCGTCTCCAACCCTGCGGAGGCACCTCTTCGGCAGAGCCGGGGGCTCCGCTGACGGCAAGTCGCTTGGCGGTGGGAAGAAGCGCCCTCGGCGGGTCCACTCGACCCGACCTCGGGCTCGACATGCTCGTCCTCGCCGGCGACCTTCCCTCGCTCGGCCAGGCTTGCCACCTTCGCCGCGGCCGCCACCACCACGGTGAACCCGAAGGCTCCGGCGGCGGCAGCTGCTGCCGCCTCCTCCACCTGGTGGCGATCCTCGCCATCTCCTGGTCGGTGGTGTCGCGGGTGAGCCTCTTACGCTTTCGTCGGGCGGATCGGCACTTCTTGCAAATCGTCGAAGAATTGCTGCACAACCTCGTCGGGGCTCCTGCCAGTTGGGGCGATCCGTGGGAGTCGCATGTGGCATCATGGCGCGGATGCGGTCGGCGCCGAAGTTGTTGCACAAAGGGACGACCCCGCTGCAACCTAAACCATTACGGATGGTCGGGTCGTTCTTGAACAGCTCGAGCGATGTCGAGTCCAGCTCCAAGACGGTGAAGTTCCAATTCAGGCCCGGGCGCAGCCTCATGATGTCCGCCGCATTTTGGAACTCCCAAGCAGGCCTCCTCCTTTCCTGCAAGGGAGCGATGCGGCGGCGAAGGAAGTCCGCGCCAACTGCGCCTACGGTCAGCCCGGCAAGCCCGAGGCGCAGGATTCGGGTCACGGCTATCTTCAGCTTCGCATCCTCCCGTGCCAAGTTACTCCAATCCCTGCCGCGCACTATTGGGGTTTGGCGCACGGCGGTGAAGGGCTGCGGATTCTCCTCTACGACCCAGCACCAGTTGGCTCTCCACTCCTCCCACTTGTTGCGGAACTCTTCCTCTAGGTAGGCCTCTTTCTTGCCGATCCTAGAGACCCAGGCTATCCCTCCCAAGTGGCTCTCCTCTCGACGCTGGGAACAAAGAAATGGCGGAAGAGTGCCACGTTCGGTGGACTCCGACAAAGTTTTCGCACAATGCGCCGAAAACTGCCATGGTCAAGATGGCGTTGGGGGTGAAATCAAGGAGGCGGAGGCTAAAGGTGTTCATTATGTCGCATAAAGAACTTCGGAAAAGGCGGGCAAAGCCCGCAATAGAAGAAAAGGGCGAAGAAAGGGTACCTTGTTGGGGCCAAATCGGAGGCGAGGCGGGAGCACCCTCCTGCGCGGATGCACACCAGTCTCCGTCGACCAGAAGAGGTAGAACACGTCCCGCAGCTCCCTTGCGCCGAGCTGCGGGGGGAAGATAGCTCGCTCCTTGCGCAACGCCGCGAGCCGCTGTGCCTCGGCCGACTTGACGCCCTTCTCCTTATCGGCTTTCGGAGCCATGGCGGCGGAGGAGGCCGGCGGTGAGTGTGCTTGTGGCGAAAGGCGGGCGCTCTCTTCGCACCGGAGAAGAAGAGGGGAGCGAAGTGGTTTCTTGACAAGACAGCAATAGCAGGGGTGGTCGGCCTGCCTGCTTTCCTCCGCTTATAAAGGGGAGGAGGGGCGGACGTTCGCTTATACTAATAAAGAACCCCACGACCGCGCCCACGATCTCTCGCCGCGACGCCACGTCCGGTGCGTGCCGTTAGTGGGGATCGTGGTGGGTCCGGGCGAAGGCGGCGTGGTCGAGGCGGCGTGTGTCCGTGCAGTCTTGGGACTGGCCCGACAAGCGCTTCGGCACCGTGTCTGCCCAGCCGGGGGCTCTGCCGGTGTACTAGAGTAGGGGTACCCTAGTATCCCGTGCACGTGCCGCAGACGATTCTGACACCAGCGGCGAGTTTGCCTCGTCACCGCCAAGATCCTCCGTGGCTCCTTTGGAGCCATTCAAGAACAAAGTATTTGATTGAGAAAACAAGGCCCCGACAAGAGGAGCTTGTCGGGAAGGCCACTCCAGGCATACGGAAGACAAGGCCCCGGCAAGAGGAGCTTGTCCGGAAGGCTCGGAGCGCGACAAGCCTCCGGGCGCGACAAGGATTCGGCCGCGGCAAGGCGCTTGCCGCGGCATGCAACCTCTCTCCCTCTCCGCTCCAGCTCATCCAGCGACGTGTCGCCATGGGACCGTTCCATGGGCGCGTGTCGAGAGGCTGTGCAGCCAGCGGAGAGCAGCGATAAGCGGCGTGACAAGCTTGCCTTCGTGGCGAGCGGAGGCGCACCTGACGGTCTCTGTTACCTTTGTTTGGGCGACAATGACGGGCATTTATTGCTTTTGTCCCTTGCCGCCGAGTTAGGTATTTTGCATCATACCTTTGTTCGGTAGGTGTACCAACTCCTGTTTTTACATTTGTACCCTCATCCATGTTGCCACAGCCGGAGACCCTTGAGCATATAAAAGGAGGCCCATGCGCAACGTGGAAGGGGTTCGGCTGGTTCGGTTCATTCGACCCACAAGAGAATAGATACACTCACGCTAGGTTTTGTAGCCCGCATTGCTCCATAGCAAGAACACAATACATCAGACAAGTAGCAGTAGGAGTTTTATCTCTCCGGAGAGCTCCGAAGCTGGGTAAACTGCTCGTGTGCCTCGCCTCGATCCACTCTTCGTGCGATCTCCGCCCCCCTCCGAACCACAAGGGGCCTGCTCCGCCGGCCCCATAGGTGTCCGTGGGTACGATCAGCCTCCCCGACATCTTGTTTTTCATATAGATATGATCAAGTACATTCGTCATATAAGGAGTCCTTTTGACTCAAATTTGTTACAAGATATTTTAATTTCAGAATTGTATGTCAGAATATTGGTACTTCTATTAATAAAAGAGGCTATGTTCCTTTCAATTAAGATTATTTTGTTTCTATATTAATGTGGATGTATATATTGAAATGTTGGATGCTGCATAAAGTGATTGTTGAAGAAATGTTATAATATAAGTGGTTCTGAAGGATATAGAAGTGTGAAGAGAGTGGTCGGTAATGATACTTTGGCCACCATGGTAACATTATTAGCGATGACAAAAGTGGTCGTTATTGCCTTGGGGTCCACACACCATCCCACTATTAGCGACGACAAAAGTGGTTGTTATTGCCTTGGGATCGACGATGACACACCATCCCGTCGTTATAAGAATAACGACCACGAAAGGTACGTGGTCGTTATACTTTTAACGACGGAGCTTACTATGACCAGCAGATTGTGGTCGTTACGTGGTCGTTATACTTTTAACGACGGAGCCTACTACAACCAGCAGATTGAGGTCATTATTCACCTTTAACGACCACAATCCAACCTTTAACGGCCACATATATAGTCGTTAAAAACCGTTTTCCTAGTAGTGCTGCCATCTAGGTAAAGCCGACTATGTTAATTAGGACATCTATCGAAGGACCCCTTTTCTACGAGTTTATTTTTAATTTGAGCTTTGATCCTCGTCTAGTTTGTCCGTCGGGATTCATGTTGTCTCCTTTGGGCAGTGAGGTTATGATTTCTTGTCATGTGACATTTTTTCATGTTATATGTTATAATCCGGTGCTTCAGATCAAAATGACGACAACTGTGCCTCCGGGGCACGTGCATGAAGACTTCTTGACAGTCATTGACGAGGTCAAGCTGGCTCCGGTAGACAAAAGAAAACGAGTACTCCAATATATAGGTAGGAGCCTCCGCGCTTGCTTGCTAGTGTTGCTCTCTTCACACTGTCTCGTCCTCTCCAGATCTAAACACGACAGTGATGGCCACACTCTCTCTCTGCTCACCGCTGGTCACAGATCCAGCCGGATCCTCTCCGTCGGGGAAGGTGAGAAGGTGCAACATTCACGCGATCATCCTTGGCAATGGCTCTTACCCACTGCCGGCGCGTCCCGATCAACGTGCCTTGCTGTTCTCTCCCAAGCACCACTGGTTAGGGAGGGCCTCCGACCCCTTCTTCCTCGCTGCCGTAGTGTGGCAGATCCGGCCTCCCGCCGCCCACCTAGCGACATCCCGGCGACCCTCAGGTATAACTTCCTTCGAAACCGGCCTTGATCTACTTCCCGAGCTACTAACGTCGCTGCATTTGTATCTTTTACTGTTTCTCAGGCCCCCTCATAGATAGGATCGATCGGCTGTTCGAAAACCACCTAAAATTTTACTCTTAAGAGGTAAAACTAGTTCATGCACTCGAATCTAGTACTACTTGGTTCAAACAAGGAAGAAAGGGGGTGGTGGTGGGGGAAGATTTGTTACCTAAATCTAGGACTTGGTCGAAAGTGGAAATAATGGGGGCAAAAAGTAGCAGAGACTCAATATAAACTTGATATATTGGTTGAAAAAGGAAAGAAAGTGGGGATTGGGGGACAAGTTAACAGAGTAAGTCCAGACTAGATTTGCTAGCCTCACACAGTATAAGGTGGCTATACCGAACGATAATTGGACCAACCCAGATATCCTGTTCTGATGTTTGTTGCCCCGAGCCACTCTTATGTAATGCCACTGGTAAAATGTAGCAGTCGCACTGTTAAAAGTAAGGACACGTTAAACCAATGTTGTTTTCAATGTAATGCCTCTAGTAATATGAATCAATGACATTTTTTCTCATTTCCTGCTAAATTTCGCATTAAGATAAGTTGCTTATTTTCGTTACAAATGCAACTGTCCTGGTCCGCCTACTCTCCCGTGCCCAAATACAGACTCTGTTGCAGCTGTTAATGTAATGTTGCTGGTAAAATGAAGCAATGGCACCATTAAAGTAATGTTGTATTTAACGGTTGTCATAGTTAATCCTAATGCCAACACTAATATCTAGCAGTGCTGCTACTTTAGAAATTGCTACTGTCCTTGTAGGATTGCCATTCAGATAAGGAACATGCTTCTTTTCATTTGATGCATGTTTCATCACTTGTTGGTCACCCTCCTTTCCACATTTTTTGTGCAAACAGAGATATACATTTCATGCTTGATCTTAGTTGAACTGCACAAATGATATCCAAATTATAGTTGAGCATTCCAGGAGCTTCACAACCAACCTTGATGTTGCTCAATTTATTGCAACTAATGAAGAAGAAGCTTTGTGGGTTTTGTTTTCTGATGGAAATGGAACCGGGGTTGGAGCCCTTTTCTTAAAAAAAGAAAGAAAGAAGAAGCTGCTAGCTCATGGGACATTGCTTCATTTTAGGTGAACTGCACCAAAAGGTCCCATGAATTGAATCATCCATGTTGGTGACTGGTGTCATCCCTTCTACGATGGCATTGACTGCAGATATGGTTCCCATCACAAGGTATGTTCCTTTTTGGTTTGACCATTTGCCAAAGATCCTGCATGTTGAGTCTGCTCTTGTGCTACTGTTTTGGCACTGCCATGATAAAGCAGTAATGTTATTATTTTGCACCTTAATCTAGTGGCACTATTAATTTGAGGCAATGTTTTGGCACCGCTAGTGCCACTGATTTTATATATATCGAAAGAGGGGGTTTCCTCTGATTTCATTAAAGAAACCCAACCATAGAGAACCATTATCCGACAACATCTCAGTGTAAACGGGCAGTTATGCAACTACTACTAGAACGAACTGAGTACTAGCAGGAGACAAGTTCGCCACATTAGCTAGGCAGGTAGGGGGACGCAGCACCAGCTCGACCAAGTTTGGATTACAACCCAAATGCTACCACAGAAACATCAGGGGGGAAGATAGGGACTGAAAGAGCCAGCTTCAGCATCCCAGTCTAAGCACCCCCGGCCTCCATCCTTGTGACGCACGGTACACCTTGTTTGCCACCTGCTTGACCCTAGTGTCACTGATAAAATGAAGTAATAATATAGTTGAAATAGAGCGAGTGTCCTCTCTATCATTTCATTTCCAATGTAGATAAATAAAGTGCTTCTCTTTGTTAGTATATGTTTCATCAACTAGTCCCATTGTTAATGTTTAAGCGTTTCTGCAAACTGGGGTGCTTAATTTTAGATGATCTGCACAAAAATAGATATTGGAATGTCTCAAGGACCCTCCTTGTACTAACGTTGTACACTGATGTTCATCACTGGCAGAAGGTGTATCGGGGAGACTTGGGTCGATTTCCAGTATGAGGCGTACTGTATGAGGCGTGTAGGGCCCATCTCGCCCTCGCAGCATGGCATACTATGATAATATCGCAATATTTTCTTCTATTTATTAGTGTATGTTTCATCAACTAGTGCCAACATAATGTAATCACGCTTTTTCATTATTTGTGCAAACATGGTTATTCAGCTGCATTTTGGTGGAACTGCACAAATGTATGGATGGAACCGGCATATATACAAAGTGCGAGGTGTGACAAGTAAAAATTACCAACACCAACCATGCTCCATGCATGCATCGGCATCCACCACCAACAGTGGGATGTGTGGCGCTCTCTGTGGACGGATCTTTCTCGGCAGCAAATCCTCTAACCAAATACTAGTAGCTTATTTTGGCAGTTTTCTAGGGAGTACTCTTTTTTGAAAGAAGCACCAATGTATTTTTCTTTATTTGTACACAGTGTCACAACTTTGACCCAAAGGTCCAAAGCTATTTTAGGGTGATTGGCGTAGTACTCGGAGACTGACTGTAAGGATGATTTTCATTAGTTGTCACACTGATTGTAAGCATGAGCAGATGGAAGATTAGGTTAGTGCGAAGCTTACGTTAAACCCTACCACCTTCGTTGAAATGAGGCGAGCATCAAGGGAACCGTGGAGAATGGCGGGGAAGCGGTGTCGCGCCATCCGGGCTCCTCTTGCGGTGGGAGAAAGAATACTCCTGTGGCTCCGGCTGGCTCTGCACCCTCACAAATGGCACACCGTACTCGATTGATTCGTTATCCTCTGGGTGCTCGACCTTCGACCTATACGCCCACCACCTCCGCTTGACTTTCGCCTCGGGCGAATCTGTCTGCTCCATCGCCCAGAGGAGATACTTGATGAACTCGAAGGACTGTGGCATGACTGCCGCCGAGGAGTACATCGCCGCCCTCATCACCGCCGTCTCGCTCTTTCGCATACAGTGCCACATGGCCCTCATCGTCCTTGAAATCTCCCACTCATTGTCAAACCAATTAAGGATCTCCTTCAACCTGGCTAACTTTGCTTGGTCGCCGCCGGCGATCTGCCTGATTCGCTGCTGCATCCTCTCCATAGATGTCCTTCTGAGTGGTCCGGTGCTAGCTTTGGAAGATGGGAGGAGAGACGGTGGTCTTGCAAAAGAGAAGAGGGAGAGGCGAGACATTGGTTTTGGAATGGAGATGATGGAGAGGAGAGGGGGTGGTTTTGCAATGGAGAAGAGGGAGAGGCGAGACGATGGTTTTGGAATGTAGATGATGTAGAGGAGAGGAGGTGGTTTTGCAATGGAGAAGAGGGAGAGGAGCGAGCGACAGCGATCTAGGATTGGACGATAGGGCTGGCGCGCTGTGACTGGATCAAAATCAAAATCAGTTTACCCTTCAAAGAAAGCGACCCCGCATTAACTAGTCTCCCTTTTATTCTAGGTCATAATTGACCAAGATTTTCACAAATAAAATATATGTTATACATTGCAAAAATAATATAATTTGAAAATACATTCAGATACGAACCAAACGATACAATTTTTGGTGACATGCATTCACATTTTGCTTGTCAAATACAGTACATGGTCAAACTTTGTCCCAAAATACATAAAACAAAAAAAAAATACTTCCAAGACCAGTGCTGCTCTTCCGCTCTTCTCCTATTAAACCACCGCCGCTCCTCTCCTGTTCCAATATAATTCCAGCGCCGCTCCTCTCCTCTTCCATTTCAAAACCACCGCCCCTCCTCTCCTGTTCCAATCCAAAACCAGCATCGCTCCTCTCCCGTTCTAATCCAAAACCAGCGCTGCTCCTCTCCTCTTCCATTCAAAAACCACCGCCGGCGAGTGAAGGTGCTGTGGAGAAGTAGATCGATGTAGGAGTACAACCGATACGTGAGGATCGCAGACGGCGACCCTGTGAAGCTAGCTAGGATGTTGGAGATACAGTCTTGGTTTGACAACAAGGACCAACTAGCGGCGACGACGACATCCATGGCCAAATATCTGCAACAGAGTGAAAAGGCGGCGATACTCCCAGAGGGAGTTGAGGGAGTCCTAGATTAGGGGGTCCTCAGATAGCCGGACTATGTATTGTGTCCGGACTGTTGGACGATGAAGACACCAGATACAAGACTTCGTCTCGTGTCCGGATGGGACTCTCCTTTGCGTGGAAGGCAAGCTTGGCGATTAGGATATGTAGACTCCTCTATAACCGACTTTGTGTAACCCTAGCCCCCTCCAGTGTCTATATAAATCGGAGGGTTTAGTCCTTAGGACAACGATCATAACCTCATAGGCTATACTTCTAGGGTTTAGTCATCACGATCTCGTGGTAGATCAACTATTGTAATACTCATATCCATCAAGATCAATCAAGCAGGAAGTAGGGTATAATCTCCATAAAGAGGGCCTGAACCTGGGTAAACATTGTGTCCCCCGCCTCCTGTTACCATTAACCTCAGACGCACAGTTCGGGACCCCCTACCCGAGATCCGCCGGTTTTGACACCGACATTGGTGCTTTCATTGAGAGTTCCGCTGTGAAGTCAAAGATAGGCTTGATGGCTCGCCTTGTTATCAAGGACAACATCACCTCCAGAGGAGCCCTGGCCTCAAGCCAAACCCTCCGGCTGGGCGGCTTTACCATGGTCGTCCGTTCGGCCATCGGGCCGACGATGACTTCTCGTGTCATCGAAAATTGCCTCCGCGTCAGCTCAGAATACTCCGAACAGATGAATCCAACGGAGTTGTCGTCTTTAAACGAACTCCTGGATCGCATTGCCGCCTTGGGAGTCGCTACGGACTGCGATCGGATTGGGCATAAACCCGATCAGAGAGAAATTGAATCTCCGCCGATCACCCATCAGATAGCGGTACTGGAAGAGCAGTGCGACGACTCTTCCCCTGTGTTGAGGACGAACTATGTTCGGATCTCCGAGCTCACAGAGCCGGATAATCACCCACAGGAAGACGTGCCCTACACTCCAAACTTAGAATCGGACTATGGGCCTAAAAAATTGGTTGATATCCCGGAGCCTGAACTGTTAATCTCGGAAGTTTCTCAAGCTCTGGATCTCATACGAGGTCAGGGTTCAGACTTAAATCCACCCACCCACCCAGATATAAGCGATCTTACCCACATCAGACAGCAGTCCTGAGAAACGGTCCATCACTTTTGGGCCAGATTCCTCCTTGTCAAGGACAAGATCAAAGCCTGCCACGATGAAGACACAATCTCATTATTCTGCAAAAATTGCACGGACGAGGGAATCCTCAATGCAATCAATCGCTGTCATGTATAACACTTTGCTGACTTGGCAACCATTGTACAGAAGTACTGCACAATGGAAAGCGCCTGGAAAACTCAGGCAGAATCTTGGGAGCCACCTGTTTCCACTAAACCCCTCGTCCGGACAAAAAGGATGCACCCCCGTCGTTCGCCCGATCCAACAAAAAAAAATCAAGAGCATGTTGGATACTCCGGCAGGTGGCCAAGAGCGGCGAGGATCTCCTCATCAAAAATACCGCAGAGCAATATCCCACGGAAGACAACAACCATACAGTGCTGACAGTCTTCGAGACTTTCGCCTCAAACAATAGGCGCAAAAGGGCACTCCGTGGCCTTGCCGAAGTCTGCCGAGTTGCAGCAATAAACTCCTGGAACGACACGGCCATAACTTTCAATGCGAGTGACGAACCAAAATTCAGAACAGTCCGGGCAACTTCGACACTGGTCCTCAGTCCAATTGTGGACGGTTTTCGGCTTACCAAAGTTCTCATGGACGGCAGCAGCGGACTAAACCTCATTTACGAGGAAACTCTCAACAAAATGGAAATAGACAGGAGCCGCATTGAGCAAAGTAATACGACCTTCCGAGGAATTATTCCTAGTCGGGAGGCGCGATGTGTGGGAAAAATCACACTCAATGTGGTATTCGGCACGATGGAGAATTTTCGGACAGAACAGATAACCTTTCAAGTGGCCCCTTTTAATAGTGGATATCATGCCCTTTTAGGGTGAGATGCATTTGCGAGCTTCCAAGCTATACCCCATTACGGGTACATGAAGCTCAAGATGCCTGGGCCCAATGGAATCATCACTTTCGCCAGTGATCCAGACATAACACTACGCGCCGAAAACAAGACCGCCGCCTTGGCCCTCGAGGCATTGTCTGAAGCCCTTGTGGCCGAAGAGTTAACCGCGTTGCGCTCCACGGTAAATAGGGACGACGTGATACTTGATAAGCTACCCAAATCCACCTCCTTCAAACCAGCAGACGAAATAGTCAAATTCCAGGTCCACCCAACGGACTCCACGAAGACAGCATCCACCGGGGCATAGCTGGACCCCACGATCGACGCTGCACTATGGGCGTTCCTATGCGAAAACTGGGACATATTTGCCTGGCACGCTTCTGATATGCCAGGAATCCCACGTAGGCTGGCCGAACATAGCCTAAACATATTGGAAGGATACAAGCCGGTCAAACAAACATTACGACGCTTTTCCAAACCCAAACGACAAGCCATGGGAGAGGAGCTAGCCAAGTTACTCGAGGCCGGATTCATCAAAGAGATAAAACACCCGCACTGGCTGGCAAACCTGGTGATGGTACCAAAGAATGATAAATCCTGGCACCTATGCGTCGATTTCAAAGACCTCAACAAGGCTTGCCCTAAGGATCCTTTTCCCCTCCCCTGCATTGATCAGATCATCGAAGCTACTGCAGGACACGACTCACCGTGTTTCCTCGACGCATACTCCGGGTACCATCAAATTAAGCTGAAGGAGTCCGATCAAGCCGCAACGGCATTTATCACCCCATACGGGCCTTTCTGCTTCAACACTATGCCTTTCGGGCTCAAAAACACTGGTGCCACCTATCAACGCATGATTCAAACATGCCTTGAGCAACAAATCGGCAAGACCGTTGAAGCATACGTGGATGACATAGTCATCAAAACTAGGCACGTCGAGTCCTTAATAGACGATCTGCGTCTCACATTCGACAACCTCCGAACATATGACATCAAGCTCAATCCGGAAAAGTGTGTTTTCGGCGTTCCCGCGAGAAAACTTCTGGGCTTCATCGTTTCCAATAGAGGAATTGAAGCAAACCCAGCTAAAATCCGAGCTTTGTCACAGTTGGCTACCCCAACAGGTCCAAAAATTATACGGATGTGTGGCAGCTTTAAGCTGCTTTATCTCCAGACTAGGAGAAAAGGCATTGCTGCTGTATCGCCTTTTCCGATGCACCGAACACTTCGAGTGGACGGACGCGACAACGGCCAGATTGGAAGAAATAAAGGCTCTCCTGGAAAGCAACCCAATCCTGGCCGTGCCAAATGTCGGCGAACCCATGTTATTATACATATCAGCCACACACCAAGTCGTGAGCGTGGTGCTCGTTGTCGAGCGAGAGGCAGCCGGACACAAATTCCCGCTCCAGAAGCCGGTATACTACGTATCCACCATCCTCACACCATGCAAATCCCGGTACCCTCATTACCAAAAAATAGCATATGCGGTTTTCATGGCATCCCGGAATCTACGACACTACTTTCAAGAGTGTTCAATTACCGTGGCCTCCGAAGTACCACTCAATGACATAATAAACAACCGCGATGCTACGGGCCGGATTGCCAAGTGGGCCATTGAGCTCCTTCCATTCGACATATCATACAAACCGTGCAGGGCCATTAAATCTCAAGTTTTGGCTGACTTCGTTGCCGAATGGACAGAAGCCGAACTCCCTAAAGAGTACGACACATACTCCAACTGGATCATGCACTTCGACGGCTCCAAAATGCTGGCAGGCCTAGGGGCAGGCATTGTCCTAACATCCCCTACCAGAGATAATGTTCAGTACGTCCTACAACTATTGTTCATGGACTCTAACAATGCAGCCGAAGACGAAGCCTTATTGCATGGTCTCCGGATGGCCATCTCCATGGGCATACAACACCTGGAAGTGCGCGGGGATTCAAACCTCGCAATATCTCAAATAAATGGAGATTTCGATGCCAAACACCCGAAGATGGCGGCTTATCGTAATGCTGTTCTCAAAATGTCAGCTCGGTTCGAGGGGCTCGAGTTTCACCATGTGGCTCGAGAAAGTAATCAAGCGACGGATGTCCTTGCTTGCATCGGCGCCAAGCGCGACCCCGCCCCACCTAACATCTTCCTGGAAAGGCTTTTCAAGCCATCCGTGGTGTGGCAAGGGGAGAGCGGCACTACAAATCCAGACCCGAATACAACTCCAGAATCCGAACACACCAAAATCGTCGGGGGCTCAGCCACCAAAATTACACCATCGGCCCATCTCATCATGGCGGTCATCGCCCCATGGACTGAACCCTTCTTGGCCTACCTTAATAGGCGAGAGCTTCCTGAGGACCAGAATAAGGCACGCTGCATTGTGCGGCGCTCTAAAGCCTACAAGGTTCACGAGGGAGAACTCTATAAGAAAAGCACTACCGGAGTACTACAAAGATGTATCTCCGAGGAGGAAGGGCGGCAGCTCTTGGATGATATTCACGCCGGTCTCGGCGGTCACCACGCCGCGGCTCGGGCCCTTGTAAGAAAGGCCTTCCGTACAGGTTTCTATTGGTTGATGGTCCGAGAAGACGCACAGGACCTTGTTCAACATTGCGTCGGATGCCAGCTTTTCGCCGAACAAAGCCATATGCCACCCACCGCTCTACAAACAATCCCTATCACATTGCCTTTTGCGGTCTGGGGGCTTGATATGGTCGGACCCCTTAAAGGAGGAAGCCACAAGAAAAAATACATGTTGGTCATGGTGGATAAATTCACGAAGTGGATAGAGGCCAACCCAGTCAAAACGGCCGAAGCCGGGCCAGTGATAGATTTTTTATCAGACATTGTGCACCGTTATGGTGTTCCGCACAACATTATCACTGACAACGGCTCCAATTTCACAACCGATGAGGTGAAAGCCTAGTGTGCTAATCTGGGCATCAAGCTTGATTACGCCTCTGTATACCACCCACAAACCAACGGTCAAGTCGAACGAGCTACCGGTCTTATTATGAGCGACATCAAACCCAGATTAGTGCGGTCTTTGAAAGAATCAGACAAGCACTGGGTGGAGGAGCTCGACTCCATACTCTGGGGGCTGTGGACCACGCCTAATCGTTCTACCAGATATACACCTTTTTTCATGGTGTACGGCGGAGAGGCTGTGTTACCCTGCGACATTATTCATGACTCACCTCGAGTGCACATGTATAAAGAGAGAGAGGCCGAGCTGGATCGGCAGGACAGCTTGGATGCCCTGGAGGAGGAGCGCGACGTCGCTAAGGCCCGTTCCGCATTCTACCGACCACAGGCTCGCAGATATCAAAGCAGAGAAGTACGGGCCAAGACTTATAACATTGGCGAACTGAAGCTTATTACTATTATTTGCCGAGCATCAAGGTCACCACATATGTGTCTTTTCCACGTATGTACCTTTTCTTCGCCATTATATGCATCGATATGACTTAAGTTTTGGCCAAGCTGGGTTGCCTGGCTCCTGTGCTTATGCCCTACGTTCCCGTTAGTTCAGCTAGGGCATAAAGGGAGCACCTCTGCGATTGTTACTGCCGGGTCATCCGGATGTGTACCTCAGACTGGGTGAAACCGAAAGCTAGCGTTCTTAAGAGAATATTCGGTCGGCGGACTAAAGATGTTGTCTACTTGTCGCATTATGAACCCCCAGATGTTATGTATGCTGTGGTTTTTTCAAATACAGTTCGGACATGCACTTTGATGCATGCTTACCCAGGGAAAGGAACCCTTAACGGAACTATTCTCTCTGGAAGATGTTTCTTGTGATTAAAATGTAATATAACATAACTAGCCGGATACTTGTCTGTTCAAGTAACTATGACCCCTAAGCATGGCTTCCATGCATACCCCGGTTTATATTACCGAGCGGGTATTCGGAAGCACTTCGCACCATAGGGTCCATAGGTTGATGCGAAAAGGTCTGCCATGACAAGCTTTTTTTACAATTCAGCTAGAAGACATAATCTGTCAAATGAAGTACATAATCACTTAGAATCAAACACTTCTTCCTCTATGCCATTGATACGTCTCCAACGTATCTATAATTTATGAAGCATTCATGCTATTTTATTATGTGTTTTGGATGTTTACAGGCTTTATTATACACTTTTATATTACTTTTGGGACTAACCTACTAACCGGAGGCCCAGCCCATATTGCTGTTTTATTGCCTCTTTCAGTATTTCAAAGAAAAGGAATATCAAACGGAGTCCAAACGGAATGAAACCTTCGGGAGCGTGATTTTTCGAAAGGATATGACCCGGGAGACTTGGAGTTGAAGCCAGGGAAGGTTCGAGGAAGCCAGGAGATAGGAGGGCGCGCCCCTGTCTCCTGGGCCCCTCGAGGCTCCCCCGACCGACTTCTTTCGCCTATATAAGTCCATGTACCCTAAAAACATCGAAGACGAAGATAGATCGGGAGTTCCGCTGCCGCAAGCCTCTGTAGCCACCAAAAACCTCTCGGGAGCCCGTTCCGGCACCCTGCCGGAGGGGGGATCCCTCACCGGTGGCCATCTTCATCATCCCGGCGCTATCCATGACGAGGAGGGAGTAGTTCACCCTCGGGGCTGAGGGTATGTACCAGTAGCTATGTGTTTGATCTCTCTCTCTCGTGTTCTCTCTATGGCACGATCTTGATGTATCGCGAGCTTTGCTATTATAGTTGGATCTTATGATGTTTCTCCCCCCTCTACTCTCTTGTGATGAATTGAGTTTTCCTCTTAAGGTTGTCTTATCGGATTGAGTCTTTAATGATTTGAGAACACTTGATGTATGTCTTGCCGTGCTTATCTGTGGTGACAATGGGATATCACGTGATCCACTTGATGTATGTTTTGGTGATCAACTTGCGGGTTCTTCCCATGAACCTATGCATAGGGGTTGGCACACGTTTTCGTCTTGACTCTCTGGTAGAAACTTTGGGGCACTCTTTGAAGTACTTTGTGTTCGTTGAATAGATGAATCTGAGATTGTGTGATGCATATCGTATAATCATGCCCACGGATACATGAGGTGACAATGGAGTATCTAGGTGACATTAGGGTTTTGGTTGATTTGTGTCTTAAGGTGTTATTCTAGTATGAACTCTATGATAGATTGAATGGAAAGAATAGCTTCGTGTTATTTTACTACGGACTCTTGAATAGATCGAGCAGAAAGGATAACTTTGAGGTGGTTTCGTACCCTACCATAATCTCTTCGTTTGCTCTCCGCTATTAGTGGCTTTGGAGTGACTCTTTGTTGCATGTTGAGGGATAGTTATATGATCTAATTATGTTATTATTGTTGAGAGAATTTGCACTAGTGAAAGTATGAACCCTATGCCTTGTTTCCTACCATTGCAATACCGTTTACGCTCACTTTTATCATTAGTTACCTTGCTGTTTTTATAATTTCAGATTACAAAAACCTATATCTACTATCCATATTGCACTTGTGTCACCATCTCTTCGCCGAACTAGTGCACCTATACAATTTGCCATTGTATTGGGTGTGTTGGGGACACAAGAGACTCTTTGTTATTTGGTTGCAGGGTTGCTTGAGAGAGACCATCTTCATCCTACGCCTCCCACGGAATGATAAACTTTAGGTCATCCACTTGAGGGAAATTTGCTACTGTCCTACAAACCTCTCTGCACTTGGAGGCCCAACAACGTCTACAAGAAGAAGGTTGTGTAGTAGACATCAAGCTCTTTTTGGTGCCATTGCCGGGAGGCCGGAGTGGCGGCACTCACACCCGTCAACTAAGCTCTTTTAAGCACCGTTGCCGGGGAGGTGAGTGCTTGAAGGTATATCTTTAGATCTTGCAATCGAATCTTTTTTTTCTTGTTTTATCACTAGTTTCATTTACAAAAAAAAACTACAAAAAATGAAGTTAAGTTTGTCTCATACGCTTCATCTTTTTAATATCTTTCGTGAGTTTGATGAAAAGGAAAGTTGTGCTCAAGTGCTAGAAGAAGAATTACATAGAATGCTTGGCATGAAGTATGTGAATGATGAGCATGATTGCAATGTTGTTAGTATGAACTCTTTGAATATCCATAGTACTAATGATGATTGCACTAGTTATGATGAAAATATCTCTTATAAGCATGTCGATTTTTGTGGAGTAGATTGGGTTTGCAAGTACACACCAAATAGGGAAAATAGATATTGCAAGAGGCATAAGTATTTAGAAACTAAAGGTTTGCAAGAAAGTCTTGATGATTGTGCTGAAAGATTCAATATTTTTTGTGCTCCTTGTGAACTTTGCAATGAACATGGTCATTTAAATCTCCAATGCAAATTCTTTCATGATCGAATCGTGTCCAAAAATTGTGATAGCTCGATTACCCTTGGGCATCATAAAGAGCTTAGTCTTCTTTTGGGGTATGAAGAAATGAAACGTATAACTGAGGGTATTCCATAATTTAATCTTGATAGATTTCTTTATTTTGATCTAGTGAAGATTTATATGTATTGTGCGGTGAATTGCATTGAAAATCCTTATATTGCCAATTACATAAAGAAAAGGAAGCAAATAGAAGATGAAGAGAATACTAATGAAAGGGAAGAGACTTCCCAATCTCCTCCTATTATTTCTTATGATGAATCAGGTAACGAGGAGGAAATTTCTATTCAACCAATCTCACTAATAAAGAGCTCAAAGAAGAAGGTTGAACCCACACATAATGTGAATAAGAAAAAGAAAAGAAGGAGCAACAAAGGTAAAAAGGTATCTCTCTCAAATGAAGTTGCTCCTACTACTCATTGTGATGATGATAATTGCTTACTATTGGTGCTATCCATACTATTAATGATGAGTATTAATGATGAGAGTGACTATGCTTATGATATGAAAATGCCCAAGCTTGGGGAAGCTATGTTTGATGAGGATGACATATTTGAGAATATATTTGCTGAAATTAATGTTTGTCCCAAGGTTGGGGATGCTACGTTTAATGAAGATGATATTTTTAGCCTCCCATGTTTTGATATGCAAAGTTGTTATGATGATAGCATGCCTCTTACTTATGATTATATTGATAAAAGTGGGTTTGGAAGAGTGTCAACTTTAGGAAGTAGTGATCCCACTATTTTGGAGGATGTTGAATCTTATTATGATGAATATGAAAGTGGATTTGGAAGAGTGTCAACTTTATTTAGTGATGATTCCACTATCTTGGGAGAGGTCTCAATCGATTATGATGAGAATGAAGTTGCTACTTATGATGATTATTGTGATGAAACTTATGCTATAAAAAGTAGTGATGATTATATTTATAAAACTTGTCATGATTATGATTACCCTTTTTCTGAACATTACTCTTTTAATGTGGAAACAATTTATAGTATTCAAGTCTTTTATGATACTCCCACTATTCCGAATGAGAAGAATTTTGCTTATGTGGAGAGTAGTAAATTTTCTATGCTTGTAGATCATGAAATGAATGCTTTAGGTTCCGGTTATATTGTTGAATTCATTAATGATGCTACTGAAAATAATTATGAGGGAGGAACTTATGCTTGTAGGAATTGCAATAATATCAAGTTTGCTCTCTATGTGTTGAAAATTTCGAAGCTATGCTTGTTTTACCTTCCTATGCTAGTTGATTATTGTTCCCATAAGTTGTTTGCTCACAAAATCCCTATGCATAGGAAGTGGATTAGACTTAAATGTGCTAGTCATATGCTTCATGATGCTCCCGTTATGTTCCAATTCTTATCTTTTATGTGAGCATCATTGTCATCATCATGCCTACCTAGAAAGGCATTAAAGAAAAGCGCTTGTTGGGAGACAACCCAATATTTACCCTTACTGTTTTTGTGTGTCCACATGATTATGCTATTGTAGTAATCATGTTTTATATCTTTTGTTTCAATAAAGTGAAAAGTAAGACCTTTAGGATAGCTTACGGTGATAGTTGTGTTGATCCTGCTGAGAATCAGAAACTTTTGCACCCAGTAAATTAGTTTTGTTAATTCACAGAAACATGCTTCTGATCTGATTATTTTTGCCCTGGATTAGTACACAAATTGCTTAGGACTTCCTAATTTGGTAGGATGTTTGGAGTTCCAGAAGTATACTTTTGATATAGATTACTACAGACTGTTCTGTTTTTGACACATTCTATTTTCTATGTGTTGTTTGCTTATTTGATGAATCTATGAGTAGTGTCGGAGGATATGAACCATAGATAGGTTGGAATACAGTAGATATTACATGAATATGAATTTAGAATGAGTTCATTATAGTACCTAAGTGGTGGTTTATTTTCTTATACTGACGGAGCTTACGAGTTTTCTGTTGAGTTTTGTGTTGTGAAGTTTTCAAGTTTTGGGTAAAGATTTGATGGACTATGGAATAAGGATTGGCAAGATCCAAAGCTTGGGGATGCCCAAGGCACCCCATGGTAATATTCAAGGACAACCAAGAGCCTATGCTTGGGGATGCCCCGGATAGCATCCCCTCTTTCGTCTTCGTTCATCGGTAACTTTACTTGGAGCTATATTTTTATTCACCACATGATATGTGTTTTATTTTGGAGCGTCATTTGCTTTTGTTAGTATTATATTTATGTTATTTAGAATAATGTTTTGCATCTTTATTTTCAATAAAAATTTCAAGGATAGCCTTTGCCATGCTTATTTTGCTAGTATACATGTTGCTGTTTGAAAACAGAAAGTTTACCGCTGTTGCAAAAATTCCCTAGAAAAGTAAGAGAATGGTATAATGTTGAAACCTTTTGAATAATGAGATCTGATAAATCTTCTACAGCGTAGTATTTTTCTCATATTTTTGGAGTTAGGGAAGTATGATGAATCTTGCATTCTTTACAGACTATACTGTTTTGGCAGATTGCTGTTATGGTTGCATTGTTTGCATATGTTTGCTTGTTTAATGATTCTATTTCAGATAGGAGTATTAAATATGCAGAGGAATTTAGTATGCAATTTTGAATAATAATTTTAGTGATTTGTTACAGTAGAAAATGATAAGGTTTTGCATTGGTTTATACTAACCTATCTCACGAGTTCTTGTTGAGTTTGGTGTGGATGAAGCTTTTGATAAAAAGAGAAACCATGATATGAGAGGAATTAAGGAGACACAAAAGTTCAAGCTTGGGGATGCCCAAGGCACCCCAAGATAATATTCCAAGCAGTCTCAAGCATCTAAGCTTTGGGATGCCCGTTAGGCATCCCACCTTTCTTCTTCAACAACTGTCGGTTAGTATCGGTTGAACCTAAGTTTTTGCTTCTTCACATGAGTTGTTCTATCCTTGCATTGTCATTTTATTTTGCTTTTCTTGCTGTTTGAATGAAATACCAAGATCTGAAATTCTTAAACGAGAGAGAGTCTTCACATAGTTACATAATTATTTAGCTACTCATTGATCTTCACTTATATCTTTTTGGAGTAGTTTGTCATTTACTCCCGTGCTTCACTTATATCCTATGAGTAAATGGTTGAATGAGTTGAATGTCATAAATCTGAAATTATATATGTCTCATTTTCTTATACCATGGGGAGTAATGACTTCACATCTAACAAGTAGAGGTTGTAAATTTATTGAAGGTTAGCAAGCATTGTATTGGTCATTTGAATAATTCATGAAAGAATATTGAAGGAAGAGAGATTTCACATATAAATATACTATCTTAGACATCTTTTATAATTGTGAGCACTCATTAAGTATGACATGCTAAAGAGTTGATGTTGGACAAGGAAGACAACGTAATGGGTTATGTTTTCTCACATCTCAGTTAAAGTATATTGTCATGGATCATTCAAACATGTTGAGCTTGCCTTTTCCCCATCATGCTAGCCAAATTCCTTGCACCAAGTAGAGATACTACTTGTGCTTCCAAATATCCTTTAACCCAGTTTTTGCCATGAGAGTCCACCATACCTACCTATGGATTGAGTAAGATCCTTCAAGTAAGTTGTCATCGGTGCAAGCAATAAAAATTGCTCTCTAAATATGTATGATCTATTAGTGTGAAGAAAATAAGCTTTATACGATCTTGTTATGGAAGCAATAAAAGGGACGTACTGCATAATAAAGATCCATATACAAGGGGCAATATAAAGTGACGTTCTTTTGCATTAAGATTTTGTGCATCCAACCATAAAAGCGCATGACAACCTCTGCTTCCCTCTATGAATGGCCTATCTTTTACTTCATGTTTTTTACTTTATGCAAGAGTCAAGGTGATCTTCACCTTTCCCTTTTTCATTTTATCCTTTGGCAAGCACCTCCTGTTGGAAAGATCCTGATATATATATCCAATTGGATGTAAGTTAGCATGAACTATTACTGTTGACATCACCCAAAGGTGAATACGTTGGGAGGCAACACTATAATCCCCTATCTTTCTCAGTGTCCGATTAAAACTCCATAACCATTAATATTGCATGAGTGTTAGCAATTGTGGAAGACTATATGATAGTGGAGTGTGTGAAGTTTGCTAAATCAAAGCTCTGACATTGACCCTTCCTGAAAATAAGATGAATTGCAATTGTTTGATGACTGAGAATGAAGTTTGCTAGTTTTCAAGAAAGTTTATGGCCTATGCTTTAACATGTGAATTGCTTGTTACTTGTTCGTGAGAAGTTTTATGATATGAACTACTGTTATGACAAATAATCATGCTAGAACAGGTGATTGAAATTATAAATGATGAAACTTGTGCACCTTCTAGCATTCACACTTCATAAATTCTTTCTTTTATCATTTACCTACTCGAGGACGAGCTGGAATTAAGCTTGGGGATGCGGACACGTCTCCAATGTATCTATAATTTATGAAGCATTCATGCTATTTTATTATGTGTTTTGGATGTTTATGGGCTTTATTATACTCTCTTATATTACTTTTGGGACTAACCTACTAACCAGAGGCCCAGCCCATATTGCTGTTTTATTGCCTGTTTCAGTATTTCAAAGAAAAGGAACGGAGTCCAAACGGAATGAAACCTTCGGGAGCGTGATTTTTGGAAAGGATATGATCCAGGAGACTTGGAGTTCAAGCCAGGGAAGGTTCAAGGAAGCCGGGAGATAGGAGGGCGCGCCCCTGTCTCCTGGGCCCCTTGAGGCTCCCCCGACCAACTTCTTTCGCCTATATAAGTCCACGTACCCTAAAAACATCGAAGACGAAGATAGATCGGGAGTTCCGCCACCGCAAGCCTCTGTAGCCACAAAAATCCTCTCGGGAGCCCGTTCCAGCACCCTGCCGGAGGGGGGGATCCCTCACCGGTGGCCATCTTCATCATCCCGGCGCTATCCATGACGAGGAGGGAGTAGTTCACCCTCGGGGCTGAGGGTATGTACTAGTAGCTATGTGTTTGATCTCTCTCTCTCTCTCTCTCTCTCTCTCTCTCTCTCCCGTGTTCTCTCTATGGCACGATCTTGATGTATCGCGAGCTTTGCTATTATAGTTGGATCTTATGATGTTTCTGCCCCTCTACTCTCTTGTGGTGAATTGAGTTTTCCTCTTGAAGTTGTCTTATCGGATTGAGTCTTTAATGATTTGAGAACACTTGATGTATGTCTTGCCGTGCTTATCTATGGTGACAATGGCATATCACGTGATCCACTTGATGTATGTTTTGGTGATCAACTAGCGGGTTTCGCCCATGAACCTATGCATAGGGATTGGCACACGTTTTCGTCTTGACTCTCCGGTAGAAACTTTGGGGCACTCTTTGAAGTACTTTGTGTTGGTTGAATAGATGAATCTGAGATTTTGTGATGCATATCGTATAATCATGCCCACAGATACTTGAGGTGACAATGGAGTATCTAGGTGACATTAGGGTTTTGGTTGATTTGTGTCTTAAGGTGTTATTCTAGTATGAACTCTGATAGATTGAACGGAAAGAATAGCTTCGTGTTATTTTACTACGGACTCTTGAATAGATCGAGCAAAAAGGATAACTTTGAGGTGGTTTCGTACCCTACCATAATCTCTTCGTTTTCTCTCCGCTATTAGTGGCTTAGGAGTGAATCTTTGTTGCATGTTGAGGGATAGTTATATGATCCAATTATGTTATTATTGTTGAGAGAATTTGCACTAGTGAAAGTATGAACCCTATGCCTTGTTTCCTACCATTGCAATACCGTTTACGCTCACTTTTATCATTAGTTACCTTGCTGTTTTTATAATTTCAGATTACAAAAACCTATATCTACTATCCATATTGCACTTGTATCACCATCTCTTCGGGAACTAGTGCACCTATACAATTTGCCATTGTATTGGGTGTGTTGGGGACACAAGAGACTCTTTGTTATTTGGTTGCGGGGTTGCTTGAGCGAGACCATCTTCATCCTACGCCTCCCACGGATTGATAAACCTTAGGTCATCCACTTGAGGGAAATTTGCTACTGTCCTACAAACCTCTGCACTTGGAGGCCCAACAACGTCTACAAGAAGAAGGTTGTGTAGTAGACATCAACCATCCAACAGGCTGTCCAGCCTACAATCCTGTTGGGAATACTTGGCAGCTTCTCGTACCTGGTCATATACCAAGATAACGAGAATTTCTTCTCCATTCGACCCTACACGTCCAACCCGGGCCATGTGATTGGCTTGAGCTTGGTATAGCGGGTCTTCACCATTGCCCAGGCTTCTCGCGCACCTTCACGGCAGGCCGATATCTTCCATAATCGGAAGCGCCGCCGCGCTCCCTGGAATAGATGTACAAGCCCCTCCATACTTCCTGGAGGGGAGGCCGATGGCCATAAAGCCTTAGCAACACTGTGCATCGCTTGCCGAGCTCACTCGTGCATTTGCGACAGCTCTTGTAGCAGATCGCTCGATGATCCGGACACCTCCTCTTCGGGAAGACCCGCAAATATACCTAAAAACATAATTCTGTTAGCACCTTCACTTGCCGAACTATATAAAGTCAAGTCCGAACACATACCAAATATGCCGCCTCACAGCTTCTTATTTTCCTTAACGGAGTCAGCTAGCTGGGCTCGCACATCTTTTAGCTCTTCGCCGAGCTTGGTGTTGGCATCCTGGAGTTTGTTCTTCTCCACTCTGACCTTTGTCAGGACGCGTTCGCCTGCGGCCAGTTGCTTTTGAGCTCTTGAATCTCCCGCTTGTGCGACATCCCGTGCTTCTGCTATAAGAGTTGCGCCTGTATTAATAATCTTGGTATATGATCATGTTTTCTCAATAGAGGGGAACATTACCAGATGCCTCCTTCTTGGATTTCTCTAGTTCGGCGGTAGCTTTAGTCAACCGGTCCTGGCACTTTTCCAGCTCTTGAGACAACAGATTGTTCTTCTCGGTGAGCACCTGGTCATATAACAATCCTTAAATCAGTTGTACCAACTGTCTCAAGTCTCGGGGGCTACTGGTATATGATTATTAGTTCGGCACAAATGTGTACTTACCCGCATATCTTTCAAATACTAATCTGTGGCTCTGGAAAGCCCATCTCGAGCAGCTCGGATGTATGCATCACCCGAGTTGAAGGCATTGAAAGCTTCTTCTGAAAAACCAGGGTCACGAAGAGCGGCCCGCCGGTGCCGATGATTCATGGTGCTTTCCACTTCGGAGTTTGTGGTGAATCCTTTATCCGTATCCTCCGCAGAAGGACAATCCAGTGTTACTTCTGCGTTGGCCTCTGTCCCCGTGACAGGGTCCGGAATCCGGCTAGTAGGGGCTAGATCGGCAGGATCCTTGGACATATTCTGGCGAATATTCTTCCTGTTAAGAGGCCAGGGGTAGTGTCATATTTTAAGATGACTGCCATGGGGCGTATTTAAAACCATACATCTTCAATGAAGGCTCAGCCATATTTCTATTTGCCTTCCTCTTCGGAAGCCTGCCTGTCGTAGGTGCCGCCTTCTTGCGCGCCGATCGCCTCCCCTTTAGCGCATAATATAGTGCGGTGGGTAAGGCAGAAAGAGGGAATTTCATCAAAGGACAAGTCTCCTGATTACTTACATGCGTCGCAGGGAGAAGGCCGGGATAGTCTGCAATGATGGCCACTTCGGAGCCATCACAGCTCGCCTACGAAAACCCCCCTTCCCCGAGCTCCACGAGGATGTCCGGATCCTCTTCAAATCCGGGGTCAAGAGCCCAGTTGTGGTCCTCTGGCTGTGGTGCGGGGCTATGGATCTCCCTGGTGACCTTCAGCCATTCCTGTTATAAATGATGGATTAATATTTATGAAAAAGGATTCAGGGAGTTGATGGAGTAGAGTAGTGGGACGAAAACTCACCCAGCTGGGAGGATTGTACATGTAAAATCCATCCATGGGCTTAATGTGGATGAACTCCTCCTCCTCCCCTTTATATAATCCGGATAATGTTTTCGCCAAAGAGGCGTGAGTGTCCGGACCCTTCCGACCATAGCAGGTGGCATCGTCTTCTCCATTGAAGTGCCACATGGGACACCCTCGGTATTGGAGTGGCTGAACCCCTCACATTATGGATATCGCCATAACCTCGACTATTGACAATCTAGATTGAGCAAGCATCTTTATCTTGCTCATCAGCTGATGAACCTCCATGCTATCTTCCTCCTGGGGGTTCCGAGGACGCCAGCTGAGGCGCTTCTTCAATGGAGTATTTGAATATTCAAGAAGACCCATTCAGATTGGATCAGGAAGGGAGATGTCTTCAACATAAAACCATTCGGATGGCCATTCTTCGGATGCCTTCTTTGGCGTGCCGGATAGGTATCCGGTCCCGGCAATGCGCCATATCTCAGCTCCGCCTACTTGGAATATTGATCCCTCCTGGTTACGAGGGACGAGGCAAGACAACTTCTTCCATAACTCGAAATGGGCCTCGCAACCCAGAAATAGCTCGCAAAGGGCAACATAACCCGCAATGTGCAGGATGGAGGCAGGTGTGAAGTTGTGCAGTTGGAGACCGTAGTACTCCAGCAGTCCTCGGAGGAATGGATGCATTGGAAATCCAACGCCTCTCAGCAAATTGGGAACGAAACATACCCGTTCCCCCTGGATGGGTTGGGGAACTTCTGCGCCTGCTCCCCATCGTCAAAGGAAGCCAGTCCGTCTCGGACGGGGACTAGATCTGCGGGGAGAAATCACACGGGTCTGCAGCTTCACCCGCTTGGACGTGGGATACAAACACTTTTCCCAATCACCCTGCTTGGGGCCGTGAGGGCGTGAGGAGGAGCTGCGAGCGCTAGCCATGTTGGGATGGTTTCTGCGGGCAAGCTCCGAGTATTTCTCGTTTGGGGAGATGGTGTGGATTAGATCTGAAGATCCCCGTATCTTTAAATAAGAAAATTTTCTCATGGTCAGGGTGGCAAGTGTAAAAATGCCCCGACCTATCGTATTCACTCGACACGTGGAAGCTGAAGTCATGAAGGTGAGGAAGCCGATGAGCGTGTCATTAAATGAAAAGTCGAACACTGCCATTTAAGTCAGGTACTTTGAAGTATTCGGAGAGGGAACCCGCCTTGCAATGCCGAAGACAATCGGCGCGCCGGACTCATCATCATTGAAGCCTGGTTCAGGGGCTACCGAGGGAGTTCTGGATTAGGGGGTCCTCGGACAGCCGGACTATGTATTGTGGCCGGACTGTTGGACTATTAAGACACCAGATAGAAGACTTCGTCCCGTGTCCGGATGGGACTCTCCTTTGCGTGGAAGGCAAGCTTTGCGATTCAGATATGTAGATTCCTTCCTCTGTAACCGACTTTGTGTAACCCTAGCCCCCTCAGGTGTCTATATAAACCGAAGGGTTTAGTCCTTAGGATAACAATCGTAATCTCATAGGCTAGACTTCTAGGGTTTAGTCATCACGATCTCGTGGTAGATCAACTCTTTTAATACTCAAATTCATCAAGATCAATCAAGCAGGAAGTAGGATATTACCTCCATAGAGAGGGCCCAAACCTGGGTAAACATTGTGTCCCCCGCCTCCTATTACCATTAGCCTCAGACGCATAGTTCGGGACCCCCTACCCGAGATCCGCCGGTTTTGACACCAACAGGAGTCGTGCGGGAGTACATAGAGCTGCTCCTCTAGGCCATGGAGCAAACAGATTCACCGAATCTGATCGTGAGGGAGCGGTGGTGGGAGTATCGATCCCAGATGGAGCATCTACCAGAGATTGAAGGATCAAGCATCTACAGGGTGCCGTTTGTGAGGGTGCCGTGCCAGAGCGAGCCGGTGGAGTCTTCATCGACTGAACCCAATAGCAAGAGGAGAAAAGCAGTTGGCCCGACGACGCTTCCCCGCCATCCTCTCCCTCGTCGTTCACATTGTCTCACGGGGCGTCTGTCTGCCATCGAGGAATAGGAGGGGACTGCCCTCCCCCCAGCCCAATAGTCGGGCAGGTTCTGAATTGTCAGGAGGAGCTTAGGGTTATCAGTATTTGCAGGTTGTGAATTGTGTTTTGTGTTGTGTATTTTGAGAGTACTTTCAGATATGATTGTCTTTTGAATTTCAGATTTGCTGTATTGAGCATATGAAGTATTTTATGGATTCTAGAGATCGATTTTTAGCTCTAAAAAAATGTAGTTTCATAGGAGTATAAAAGTGCAGAAAATGTGATTCTCAGAGAAGAAACTACAAGTTTCAGTTTCAGACAACAAACTGCAAGTTCAGTTTTAGATAAGAAACTGCAACTTTCAGAGGTAGAGCATTTATATTAATACAGCCTTTTCAAACAGGGTTAACATCATGTTGGAAGTTTTATTCATGGTCGAAAATGGAACTACCACCCAGTTAAGATCATGCTGATCAACATTCATGCATAACACATCTTCATATGATGCACAGTCAAAAAGATATGCTATTTTCAAAATGCCCACACAATGTCGAGTGTGCGAAAAACAGAGAAAACGAGGGACAAAATTTTGGCAAGTGTTGGACGTGGTGTGCTTAGATGACAATGGGGACCCACATGTCAATAATGGCAGAGGCAAAAAATTTGGAGATATTTTCCCCGCATTAGGTGGAATAGAACCCGGGCGGAACAGTTGTCGGGTAATGTCACTTGGCCACTGGGCTAGTTCAGTACTTTCGTTACAAATAAGGCACTTCCTCAGGTGGCCGGATCTTCTCCCGCGCCTTTGTGCGCTCGCCGCGGTGCCGCTGTCTGTCGTTGTGAACATGCTAAACAAACGAGAGGAATCTGGAGAGGGCTGTACATGGAGAGGCAGACAGTCGGGACCCACCAGGTCTATGGCTGTACGCAAGCAAGTGCCTCATCAAAAAAATACTTCCTCCTAATGCTATACTGAGGTTGGGGCCCCATGGACGCTACATTATTTGTTCACCCAGCCCAACTAATGTACTGTAATTCTAAAAAAAAGATCAAATTGACTGTAAATTCTAAAAAATGGGTTGAATACGTGCCACATTTTTTAGGATGAAATGTGGGCCAATAGGTCGAAGCCAACACAAGTCGTTGTCAACTTAGTCAACAAATGATTCTGACATCGTTAGCCGTTGGATTTACATCCAACGACCGACATCCATCTTCAATCTCTTCTCTCGTCTTCTTCCTCCAAGGCCACCGGGACCACCTGCTCCCGCCTCCTGCTGCTAGCAGCTCTGCTTAGCACGCTTCCCTGTGAAGCACTACCCCACCATTGGCCAAGCCATCCCTCCACCCCTCCACAACTCCTGTTCTTCTCCATCGCCTACCGAACCACACCGCACCAGAACCAGTTAACCGTCGTACACCTCTCCGTCTGCGACTCTACTCCCGCGTTTTCCCATCTCCAGCTCGTTGCTGTCCGGGGCCTCACCGTCATCCACCACCTTGGATGCGCTCGGCACGGAGTGGTCAACGAACGACATCCGTCGGAAGTAGACTGTGGGTGGAGAGGCTGACAACTGGGTCAACGGCCGCACGCAAGGAAATGCCTCCTTATTACGCGCAAAATAATGATTCCTCCACCTGACAGCTGGGACCCACCGGAAGGGCCTCTGTATTTTGCAAAAAAAATGTCCCCCCCCCCCCGCGCTGACAGGTCGGACGCACCAACTATATCTTCGCATGCAAGGAAGTGCCTCCTTATTACGCATAAAAAAAATGAATACCCCCTGCTAGTTGGGACCCACCATAGTGGGAGGCTGACTTGTGGGCCTACTAAGTTGATGGGGACGGAGGGCTTTGTCTAGTCAATATGAATGATTCTAGCTACAGTGACCGTACGATGTCCATCCAACGGCCGTAGTCCTTCTTCAACCTCTGGTCTTCTTGCTCCAGCCGCCCAAACCAGCGCCTGTCGTGCGGCGTGCTCCTGCCTCTCGTGGCTGGCTATGATGCCGCGGAGGCCTCAACGCTCCTACTACTCCCACCGCTGGCCAGTCCATCTCTCTACTCACCCACACCCCCTGTTATTCTGCGGCGACGGCAGCCTCACATCGCAGCCGAACCACTGAACCCTCATACTCATCTCCGCATGGGCATCCACTGCCGCGTATTCCCCGACTCCACGTTGTCCCCTTCCTAGGCCTCACCGTCGTCCACCGCCCTGGTGCTCTCGGCGCAGCGTAGTCAACATGGTCAACGAACGACTTCCATCGGAAGAGTACTGTATGTGGAGAGGCTGACAGCTGGGTCCACGGTAGCCGCAAGGAAGTGCCTCCTTATTGTGTGCAAAATAATTATTCCTCCACCTGACAGCAGAGACCCACTGGACAGGCCATCGTATTTCACGAAAAAATGTTTCCCCCTGGCTGCTGGGACCCACCAGCTACATCTTCGCATGCAAGGAAGTGCGTCCATATTACGGGCAAAAAAATGATTCGCCCCCCTGACTGCTGGGACCCACCAGCTACATCTTCGCATGCAAGGAAGTGCCTGACAGTCGGGACCCACCTGGTCGAAGCGTACGTAGCGTTGTCATTCTGGTCGCAAACGTGTACGTACATACTGGTCGATGTAGAGGCGCGCACGTGTCGTAGTAGAGGCGCACACGTAGCATGTACACATACGTACTGCGAATAGGGTGCAAGAAAGTAAATACAGCCACGTACGTACATATGGGCGGGGTCTCAAACGCCTACTCGCGCGTACGTACGGCCAGGGCTCGTGTACATGGCTGGGTTGGAACGGAGAAACTGTGTCATCGTCGTGTTCATGGGGAGGCAACAGAATGCGTCGTTTTCATCGCGAGGCAACGGAACGCGTGCTGTTCATCGGGAGCCAACCGTCTTGGACGGAATAGCCGATGGAAACGAGTCCCAGCGTACCGCAGAATGGAGGAAACAACCTTGTGTTCGACTGGCCACGGTCGAAACGGGATCCTGTTCGTCAGGAGGGGTCTTGTGTACCGCATAACAAAGGATACGGACTTCTGTTGGACCTCCTACGTTCGAAACGGGGTCCTGTTGATCGGGACGGGTGTGGCGTACCGCAAAACGGAGGAAACAGACTTGTGTTGGAGCGCTACGGTCGAAACGGGGGTCCTGTTATCGGGGTGGCGTCGCAAAAGCAGGACTCGAGGATACTGTTCATCTCCACCGTCGACCTCATCCAGCCTCCACCCGTGACTGTTCATCCACGGGCTCCTGTTCATCTAGCCTCCACCGCATGCTCCTCCACCGACTACTGTTCAACCAGCTCTCTCCACGGGGTCCGTTTCAACCACCCCTGCACGGGCTACTATTCATCCAGCCCTCCACCGGCTACTGTTCAACCAGCCCTCTACCGGCTACTGTTCAACCTTCCCTCCACGGGGTCCTGTTCATCCACGCCCAACCGGCTCGATCGATCGGGGTCCTGTTCATCTAGCGGCGACACCACGGGGTCCTGTTCATCCAACCCCCCACCGGGAACTGTTCATCCAACCCACCAACAACGCTCACCGTTCATCAAGGGAAGGAGGCAGTAGGTTCGATCGGCTTCAGTTAGCAGCAGTAGCAAACAAAGGAATCGCTCGATCGGGTTCAGTAACACGTAGCCTGCAGTGCAATCGCTTGGCTTCAGTAGGCGAACGCTTCGCTCGGGTTCAGTTAGAGCCCAACACCTCACACCCACGCGCGTACGTGTACGAGAGAAACGCGCATCGCTCGGCCCCCGACCACCCACCGTAACCGGGAACTCCCCGATATTTTCCTCGCCCTCGCTTCTACCACGCTTTTTTCCGTCATGCACGGCCCAAAGAATGTCATGCAGCTGCGTCTCCGGCCCACCCAGGACGAAAAGCCCATTTTCTATCATGATTTTTTGTCATAGAAGTAGGAGCCCACCACATCTATGATGATACCGGGTTTTGTCACAATTATCGTCATAGAAGTGTCATAAGTATGATAGAATTTTTTTGTTCGGTCCAAAATGTCACGGATGTGTCTTTTTTTGTAGTACTTCCTGCTTCCTCTGCTCCTCCTCCAACTTCCTCTTCTTCTCCTCCTCCATCTTCCTTCTGGCACGATTTCTGTAGTTGGTGTTCCAGTCTCCAAACCCCTCATACCACGGAACAACGCCTTTGCCTCATGTTCTTCCCAGGTGTTCAGGATTTCCCAGGGCATGCGTAAACTCGTCGTTCTCTCTGTTGGGCGTGAACACCTCCGTTCGAGCCTCTTCTATTGCAACAAGTAATTTGTCCTCGGCTCCTTTAAGACTTGCCTTCTTCAAAACCTGGCCTATCTTTGGGTCCAACACCCCCCATGCGCATAGAACCAAGTCCTGCACCTGGGGGGCAGCTCAATGTAATTGGACTAACCCCTGCAGCCTGCATCTCTTCCTCAGCCTTATCCCACTTAGGCCGAGCCACCGCGTAGCCACCTAGCCCCAGCCTATGGAAATGCTCCTTTGGCATTGATCGTGTTTATTCTCGACTGTTCCTTAGCTAATTCCGATTCCTTGAATTTCACAAAAGCTGGCCAATGATCTCTTTGCTTCTCCAGTGTTCCCGTGAATTCTGGAGTCTTCTTTCCTCTGACGTACGTGGCCCATATATTTTTATTTTGGTTGTTGAATGCAACCGCCATCTTCCTAAGAGCAGCGTTCTTGACTTTCTCCACCTCTTCAACTATGAAATGATCTGGTAGCATGAAATGTGACATGAGAGCTTCCCAAAGCAGTTTTTTTGGCTCTATCGTCAACAAAAGTAAGATCTGGAGGTGGCTTTGCTGGCTTTTTCCATTCCTGAATGGAGATCGGGAGTTGGTCCTTCACAAGAAGTCCGCACTTATGAACGAACTTGCCCGCATTCTTCTTAGGCGCGACCGGTTTGCCATTATTTTTGATGGCATCGATGTTGTACTTTATGCCTTCCTTCAACTTTTTGGCTGGGCCTCGCACTGTCCTGCTCCCTGCAGACGATTTGCTCGATACAGAGGGCTGAAAGAAGAAAGATCGATTTGTTAATATATATATATATATATAATCATTTAAAACACGTGATGATCACCAGATGCCTGCTTCTATAAACATACCTCGCCGGTATTTGCTATTTCAAGATCATCATCATAGTTCTGGAATTCATCAATTCGTTTGTCTTGATCGAATATCATCTCACCCTCCCCGGTATTGTTTAGATATTGGGAGCCATCATGTGCTTCATTCTGATCATCTAGCCGGCTCAGGGAGCGTATTAGCTCGAACATAGTCTCTTCTCCTTTGTCTCTACCGGTATTGTACGCCATAACTTTTATTTAACTAATCCATAAGAAATATAAAACAATTTAGTATGCATCTTAAATAATAGTAGATAATTGATATGTATCTCGAATAATAGTAGATAATATATGTGCATCTCGAAAGAATAAACTGAATCATAGTAGATTAATATGCATCATCGAATATAATCTCGAATACATTGTCTCGTATATTATCGAACAATATATATAATCTCGAATACATCGTCTCGAATATTATTGAATACATCACTAGCTAGCTAATATAGATCGAATACTATCGAATTATCTAGTTCACTCGCGGTTCCTAAGGCGCCGGCGGTGGACACCCAGAGAGAAGGAACCATCACATCATCATAGCTCGGGTGAGACTCCCAAAGAACCTGCCAGGTATTGGAGAACCTGACTTCCATAGCAGCCATGTAGAGACGGATGTGCTCGTCTCCTTGACATGGCAACGTACCACCTCCAGCGGGGCCGACTACCTCTGCACCGAAAGTGGATCACGTGAATGCCACCAAAGGAGCTCCGGGTCGACGATAGGACTCGGGGCCGGGTTCCTCACCAAGCAGCGCCCCCTGAAGGTAGCACCTCTGCCCGGCAGAGCCCATTCCCGGACATGGCTCCTCTAAAGTAGGACGTCGTCGCGAATGGGTCGACGGTGAGGATGCGGGCCGGGCATCATTGGCGTCGAGAACAAATACTATATGCAAATTAATATATATGATCAAATGTTGATATGTCAAAATTCATATCTAGCTAGCTAATTCATCTAGCTAACATTTGATATATATGATCAATAATCTAACATTTCTATCTAGCTAGCTAATTCATCTAATTCATCTAGCTAACATCTGATATTAATCTAACATTTCTATCTAGCTAATTCATCTAATTCATCTAACATTTGACATTAATCTAACATTTCTATCTAATTCATCTAACATTTGACATTAATATATCTAATTCAATCATCTAATTAACAATTTTACATTAATCTAATTCATCTAGCTAGCTAAAACTTTGACATTAACAATTTGACATTAATCTAAAAAACAGAAAACATAAAATAAGTAAAAAAAATGTGTGTGTGTGTGCGCGCGCGAGTGTGTGTGTGTGTGTGTGTGTGTGTACGGGCGGGGGTGTGGCCATGGCGCGCGCAGGGGGCTCACAACACGGGGCGACCGTGGCGGCGGCGATCGACGGGCGAGAGGCGGCGGCGAGACGTGGTGACGACGGGACGGCGACAGACGGGCGAAGCGGCGACGGGACGAAGGCGGCGAAGGGGACGGCGACGACAACGACGGGAGACGGGGACGGCGCAAGACGGGGGTGGCCATGACGTCGAAGCAAATGAGAGGAAGTGGAGATGAAACTACAAATTTTCGTAAGTGCTATATATATAGGAGGGGCCTTTATTACCTGTTGAAGTCATGACCCGGTACTAAAGGTCAAATTTGGCCAGGCCAAGCGGCAGGAAGCAACCCCCTTTAGTACCAGGTCGTGGCTGCAACTGGTACTAAAGCCCCCCCGCTTTAGTACCGGTTGGAGCCATGACCCGGTACTAAAGGGGGTGCGATGGCCCATGTGCGGTGCGCAAGTTTAGTCCCACCTCGCTAGCCGAGGGGCGACCGCACTGGTTTATAAACCCTAGTGCAGTAGCTCTCTCGAGCTCCTCTCTAAGCAGGCCCTTGTGGCCTAAACAATCTGTGTTGTCCTGTTGGGCCTACTGGGCTAGCGGGCCTGCATCCTGGCCCAACTACAGGTTGGGTTTCTAGTCGTATGCAGGTCGATGTGGCCTAGTAGGCAAGCTTTTTTTAATTTGTTTTTTTTTCTTTTTTCTCTTTTCTGCTTTATTATTTTGTTTTATTTATTTCTGAGTTGTTTTTGATGTATTTAGAATTTCTTTGTGAATATTTTTGCTTAGGTACCAAAAATTACAAACTTTCTGTTAGTGTCAGTAGTTTTCAAATTTTAATAGTTTAAATTTGAATTTTTTGAAATTTGTGTGAATCACTAGTTTGGGAATAACTTTACTTTAAAAATAGATTTTCCAGTGAATCTTTTTTCTTATGTTTAATATTAGCGTGTTTTATCATTATATTTAATTTGGTAATACTTAGGTTATTTAGAAAAATGAAATGCCTTTGTAACACATGAGTTTTCGTCCGAAACCCTGATACTTTGAAAGAGATTGTCCATTTTGTACACGAAGTGGATCCAGTTTTTGCCGTAACCCTCTCTACATTTTTGCACATGCTATGTGGGTGAAATGACGATACCATGCCAACTTTCAACCTTTTCAGAGTTCATTTGTAGTGTTTTTCAATTTCAGGGTCATTTAGCTCAAAAAATCAGTAAATGCATGAAAAATAGCAAATGATGTCATAAAGGGTTGAAAGTTGATGACGTGGCTTTGAATGGTGGATACTAAACGCACAAAAAGTCTGGAGTTGTAATAATTTAAAAACATGAATTGCCTTTGTAACAAATGAGTTTTTGGTCGAAACCCTGATACTTCGAAAGAGATTGTCCATTTTGTACACGAAGTGCATCCAGTTTTTGCCGTAACCCTCTCAACTTTTTTGCACATGCCATGTGGGTGAAACGTTGATACCATGCCAACTTTCAACTTTTTAAGAGTTTATTTCTAGTGCTTTTCACTTTCAGGGTCATTTAGCTAAAAAAAAATCAGTAAATGAGCTAAAAATTAGCAAATGAAGTTAGAAAGGTACACGTTTGCCCGAAGCACAAAAGTACACGTTTCAAATGCAAACACATAAGCACCCTAACTATTACAAAGATTCCCTACTGTCTTTGGCTGTGAAACTTTTTCTTCGCGTGTGTCCCGTTGCGCTGTAATCATGGAGAATCTTCATCATTTAACTGGATGCTTGTGTCAATATTCACTGTGAAGGGAGCAATTTCATGAAAATTTTCATAATCTTCTAACATGTCTGTCTTGTCATCCACCCCACGATGTTTCTTTTCCCTGAAAGAACTATGTGGCGCTTTGGCTCATCGTATGATGTATTCACTTCCTTATCTTTTCTTTTTCTCGGCTTGGTAGATATGTCCTTCACATAGAAAACCTGCGCCACACCATTGGCTAGGACGAATGGTTCGTCTACGTATGCAAGATTGTTGAGATCCAGTGTTGTCATTCCATACTGCGGGTCTTCCTTTACACCCCCTCCTGTCATATTGACCCATTTGCACTGAAACAAAGGGACCTTCAAATCACGTCCATACTCAAGTTCCCATATCTCCTCTATGTAACCATAATATGTGTCCTTTCCCCTACTGGTTGCTGCATGAAAGCGGACACCACTGTTTTGGTTGGTGCTCTTTTTATCTTAGGCGACCGTGAAAAATGTATTCCCATTTATCTCGTACCCTTTGAAAGTCATTATATTCGAAGATGGTGACTGAGACATCAAGTCCAGGTCATCTTCAATATCGGTGTCATGCAAGGCACGTGTCTGCAACCAACCGGCAAAAGTCCTCGTTTGTTCATGTGTAATCCAGTCTTCAGACTGCTCCGGGTATTTGGAGCTTAGAATATTCTTGTGTTCCTCCATATACGGAACCACCAAGGAGGAATTTTGTAGAACTATGTAGTGTGCTTCAGTGAGAGAATGCTCGTCCATACATATTATTTGATCCGGTCCTAGCGTGCCATTTCCACCCGATGCGCCCTTATGCATGATTCAGGAACACCAATCGGCTTAAGGTCCGGAATAAAGTCAACACAAAACTCAATGACCTCCTCATTTTCATGGCCCTTGGAGATGCTTCCTTTTGGCTAGCATGGTTATGAACATATTTCTTTAAGACTCCCATGAACCACTCAAAGGGGAACATATTGTGTAGAAATACAGGACCCAGAACGGCAATCTCTTCGCATAGGTGAACTAGGACGTGCGTCATGATATTGAAGAAAGATGGTGGGAACACCAACTTGAAACTAACAAGACATTGCACCAAATCATTCTCCAACCTTGGTATGATTTATGGATCGATTACCTTCTGAGAGACTGCATTAAGGAATGCACACACCTTCACAATGGCTAATCGAACATTTTCCGATAGAAGCCCCCTCAATGCAACTGGAAGCAGCTACGTCGTAATCACGTGGCAGTCATGAGACTTTAGGTTCTGAAACTTTTTCTCTGCCATATTTCTTATTCCTTTTATATTCGATGAGAAGCTAGACAGTACCTTCATACTGAGCAGGCATTCAAAGAAGATTTCCTTCTCTTCTTTGGCAAGAGCGTAGCTGGCATGACCCTGATGTATGTCGTCCTTTCCGTACATATGTTGCTGGTCCTCCCGTGCCTCCGGTGTATCTTTTTTCTTCCCATACACTCTCAAGAAGCCAAGCAGGGTCACGCAAAGATTCTTCGTCACGTGCATCACGTCGATTGCAAAGCGGACCTCTAGGTCTTTCCAATAGGGCAGTTCCCAAAATATAGATTTCTTCTTGCACATGGGTGTGCGTCCGTCAGTGTCATTCGGAACAAATTGTCCACCAGGACCCTTTCCAAAGATTACCTTCAAATCCTTGACCATATCATGTACATCATCACCGGTACGGTGGTGACGCTTCGTCTAGTGATCTGCCTCACCTTTGAAATGCTTGCCTTTCTTTCTTATAGGATGCCTGCTCGGAAGAAATCGACGATGTCCCAGGTACACATTCTTCTTACAATTATCCAAATGTATACTGTCGGTATCATCCAAACAGTGCGTGCATGCGCGGTATTCCTTGTTTGTCTGTCTTGAAAGGTTACTGAGAGCAGCCAATCATTGATGGTCACAAACAGCAACACATGTAGGTCAAATTCTTCCTGTTTGTGCTCATCCCACGCACGTACACCTTTTTCATTCCACAGCTGTAAGAGTTCTTCAACTAATGGCCTTAGGTACACATCAATGTCGTTGCCGGGTTGCTTAGGGCCTTGGATGAGCACTGGCATCATAATGAACTTCCGCTTCATGCACAACCAAGGAGGAAGGTTATACATACATAGAGTCACATGCCATGTGCTATGGTTGCTGCTCTGCTCCCCAAAAGGATTAATGCTATCTACGCTTATGCTACGTCTTGAGCTTGCGTTGGTTTTCCTTGAAGAGGAAAGGGTGATGCAGCAATAGTAGCGTAAGTATTTCCCTCAGTTTTTGAGAACCAAGGTATCAATCCAGTAGGAGGCTCCTCAAAAGTCCCACACACCTGCACAAACAAACAAGAACTCACAACCAACGCAATAAAGGGGTTGTCAATCCCTTCACGGCCACTTGCGAAAGTGAGATCTGATAGAGATAATATGATAAGGTAAATATATTTTTGGTATTTTATGATATAGATTGGAAAAGTAAAGATGCAAATAAAAGTAGATTGAAAGCTTATATGATAAAAGATAGACCCGGGGCCATAGGTTTCACTAGTGGCTTCTCTCAAGATAGCATAAGTATTACGGTGGGTGAACAAATTACTGTCGAGCAATTGATAGAAAAGCGAATAATTATGAGATTATCTAGGCATGATCATGTATATAGGCATCACGTCCGTGATAAGTAGACCGACTCCTGCCTACATCTACTACTATTACTCCACACATCGACCGCTATCCAGCATGCATCTAGAGTATTAAGTTCATAAAGAACAGAGTAACACATTAAGAAAGATGACATGATGTAGAGGGATAAAATCATGCAATATGATATAAACCCCATCTTTTTATCCACGATGGCAACAATACAATACGTGCCTTGCTGCCCTAACATCCTTTGGGAAAGGACACCGCAAGATTGAACCCAAAGCTAAGCACTTTTTCCATTACAAGAAAGATCAATCTAGTAGGCCAAACCAAACTGATAATTCAAAGAGACTTGCAAAGATAACTTAATCACACATAAAAGAATTCAGAGGAGATTCAAATATTTCTCATAGATAAACTTGATCATAAACCCACAATTCATCGGATCTCGACAAACACACTGCAAAAAGAGTTACATTGAATAGATCTCCTAGAAGATCGAGGAGAACATGGTATTGAGATTCAAAGAGAGAGAAGAAGCCATCTAGCTAATAACTATGGACCCGAAGGTCTGTGGTAAACTACTCACAACTCATTAGAGAGGCTATGGTGTTGATGTAGAAGCTCTCCATGGTCGATTCCCCCTCCGGCGGAGCGCCAGCGAAGGCTCCAAGATGGGATCTCGCGGATACAGAAGGTTACGGTGGTGGAAATAGTTTTTCGTGGTCGCCTATGATGTTCTCGGGGTACGAGGGTATATATAGGAGGAAGAAGTAGGTCGGTGGGCCTTGAGGGGCCCATGAGATAGGGGGCGCGCCCAGTAGGGGGGGCGCCCTCCACCCTTGTGGCCTCCTCGATTGCTTCTTGACTTGCACTCCAAGTCCTCTGGATCACGTTTGTTCCAAAAAGATCGCTCCCGAAGGTTTCATTCCGTTTGGACCCTGTTTGGTATTCCTTTTCTTCAAAACACTGAAATAGGCAAAAAAAAAACAGCAATACTGGCTGGGCCTCCGGTTAGTAGGTTAGTCCCAAAAATGATATAAAAGTGTAAAGTAAAGCCCATAAACATCCAAAACGGGTAATATAATAGCATGGAACAATAAAAAATTTATAGATACGTTGGAGACGTATCAGGTTCGACCAAACCATACGTTCCTTGCATCACCTGCAAAGTCCTCCGAGTACTTTCTCTAGATTTTTCTCCACTGCGACCCGTCAGCGGGTACTCTCAACTTCCCATCTTTCTTACGGTCTTCTCTGTGCCATCGCATCGACTTGGCATGCTCTTTGTTTTGTAACAAACGTTTCAATCATGGTTTTATAGGAGCATACCACATCACCTTGGCAGGAATCTTCTTGCTGGGGCTCTCGCCCTCGACATCACTAGGTTCATCGCGGCTGATCTTATAGCGCAATGCACCGCATACCGGGCACACGTTCAAATCCTCATACTCACCGTGGTAGAGGATTTAGTCATTAGGGCATGCATGTATCTTCTGCACCTCTAATCCTAGAGGGCAGGCAACCTTGTTTGCTTCGTACGTACTCTCGGACAATTCGCTGTCCTTTAGAAGCATCTTCTTTAACATTATCAGCAACTTTCCAAATCCCTTGTCAGATACACCATTCTCTGCCTTCCATTGCAGCAATTCCAGTGTGGTGCCCAGCTTTTTCTTGTCAGTTTCGCAATTCGGGTACAACAATTTCTTGTGATCCTCTAACATGCGCTGCAACTTCTTCTTATCTTTTTCACTTGTGCAGTTTCTCTTTGCATCGGTAATGGCCCGACCTAGATCATCAGCGGACTCATATTGATACCTCTTCTTCATCTTCTTCCCGCATTGTTGGCTCAACTTCTTCCCCCATTGTTGTACCATCATATTCAGGGAATCCATGGCCAGGATAGCTGTCGTCGTCCTCTTCTTCTTCATGTTCTTCCATCATAACCCCTCTTTCTCCGTGCTTGGTCCAAGCATTATAGTGGGGCATGAAACCAGACTCAAACAGGTGGACATGAAAGGTTCTTGACTTAGAGTAATTCAGATAGTTCTTACAGCCAGCACATGGACAAGGCATAAAACCATCCGCCTGCTTGTTTGCCTCGGTCGCAAGCAGAAAAGTATGCGCACCATTAATGAACTAGGGAGAGCATCGGCCATCGTACATCCATTGCCGGCTCATCTTCATTTACACAGCACCGAAAAGACCAAATTAATACAAGTTCATACATAAAGTTCATACAACACTTATTCTCATAAAACAACATACAAATAACTTTCTAACTAAAGCATTTAAATGCAACAACAAATGCGATCAAGATCGCAACGAAGGTAACAATTGATCCAACAGCATAATGATACCAAGCCTCACTATCGATGGCATATTTTCTAATCTTACTAATCTTCAAGCGCATTTTCTCCATCTTGATCTTGTGATCATCGACGACATCGGCAACATGCAACTCCAATTCCATCTTCTCCCCCTCAATTCTTTTCAATTTTTCTTTTAAATACTCGCTTTCTTTTTCAACTAAATTTAACCTCTCGACAATAGGGTCGGTTGGAATTTTCGGTTCACATACCTCCTAGATAAAAATATCTATCTCAACTTGATGTGCATAATTTGTCATAAACACGAAATGCAACAAATAGTTATAAAAGAGAATATACCACATCCGGATCATAACCCGGACGAGGGCCGACGGGGACGGATATCAAAACCATGACACTATGTATAACAAACAACGTACGGGTAAGATAATTATACAAGTAACTATATATCTAAATCACACAAACATGATTTTTTCTAAAAAGATAAGAACAAGAGGCTCACCACAACGTGGAGCCGGCGACGGGATGGTGCAGGCGATCGGTGGTGGTTAGGACGGAGACGGGAAGGCACTAAGTAAACCACACCTACATATGCAAACTAAGAGTTATTTTGACCTCAAATTGCATATAAATCAAATACTACCACATATAATTCCTCCCAAAATAAAACCCACAAGTCACTATACTTATAGAGCATTGCAAGAGCTAATCTAGCAATGAGAGATGAAATGACAAAGTTACTAACCTTTGTCATCACTTGGATGGATGGGGTGCCTTCAAATCTTCACAAATTTTGGCAAAAATGGAGTGTGAGCTCGAGAGGAAGAGGAAGAAAACAGTGGAGAGGAAAAAGGGAAGAATAGAGCGCTCGGGCTGGACGAAGGGGTTTATATAGGAAGACCTTTAGTACCGGTTTGTTAGATGAACCGGGACTAAAGGTGAACTTCTAGTCCTGATTCGTGGCTTGAACCGGCACTAGAGGTCATGGTGGGGCCGCAACCTGACACCAGCTTGCCACCACCTCTTTAGTACCGGTTCGTGGCACCAACCAGTACTACAGGTTAGCCACGAACTGGTACTAATGAGCGCCGCCCGCCTAGCCATTGTAACCAACACTAATGGTCACATTAGTGCCGGTCCAGTTACAAACCAGGACTAATGTGCTTCACATTAGGCCTTTTTTCTACTAGTGATGTCGCTGACATCATCATTACCCCCAAGGTAGATTGGAGGTGGGGAATGGCAGCATGCAGGTTGATTGGTGATGGCGGGGCGTGACGGCGCTAGCGACGAGGCATTGTAGGCCTTGGATGGGCCGGGATATAGTGGCGCCACCGGTGAAAATAGCGGGTTGACGAACTCGCGGTCAGCGAGAATGGTAGTTGGGGGGAGTAAAGTTCTTGCGTGCGCAACTAGGGATTTGGGGAGGGGATTGGGAGGTAAAGCTTGATCCATATAGTTGCATGGAAGCGTCAAAATAGATCTTAGTTAGTACGCACGTGGGCAACCATCGCTAGGGTTTCTGCTACCTCCCGCCGCACAGCCACCGGCCTGCCTCATCTCCTGTGGCCTTAGGGCCACCGAGATGCGGTGGAGCCCGGTCTTTGCCGGCGGGAGGGCTCCGTTTTTAGGCGTTTCCTTGAGTTTTGATGGGGTTTGTGTGCTGCTCAGGAAGGCGGGACGGTGGCGACTTCCTGAAGATGGAATAAGGTTCTCACCACCTAGTCCCTCGTCCCTATGGTTCTTCTGGCATCGTCGGAAGGCGTGTGAAGATTTTTCTCCGATGAATCTCGCAGGATTCGGTCGGCGTTTATCTTCGGTGGATCCGCTTGGATCCGGTCTTTGTTCATCTACGTTCGTGTGTTTACAAGTTGGATCCTTCCGATCTACGCTTCTCTTCATCGGCGGTGGTTGCTATTCTGGTGCACTGTCCCCTGTGGCCTTAGCATGACTATTTTCCGACTGTCTACTACAACAAGGTTTGCCCGATTCCGGTGATGGAGGGGCAATGATGGCGGCGCGTCTTCGGCTCGCTGTACTGCTTGTAGTCGTCGCTAGGTGGTCTAAGAACTTGGATGTAATTTTTACTTTGGGTGTTCTTTGTACTACTTTGACAGTTGATGAATAGATTGGAAGTTTTCTTGCAAAAAAAAAAGCTTGCTCCCTATATATTGGGAGGGGAAGGATGTTCTTTTTGGCCAGCTCAAAAAGCCTTTGGGAGTTATAACCGATTAAGTAAAAACAAAGTCTCTAGGAATGAGAGATTTGCTGTGCTTCGACCAGATATGCTGTTGCACAGCTATAAATAGAGCCTCTACGCCACCCAATCTCGGCAACAACCATCAGGTTAGAGTTCCTCATTCCTCAAGGCTTGTTTAGCTCGTGCTTCTACTACTAGCAGCTTGGTAGCCATGGCTAGGGTGCGAAACCCTCTCGTCGTCGGAAAGGTCATCGGGGAGGTCATTGACAACTTCAACCCCACGGTGAATATGTCGGTGACCTACAGCTCCGACAAGCAGGTGTCCAACGGCCAGGAGTTCTTGCCGACGGCGGTCGTGTCCAAGCCACGCATTCAGGTCCCGGGTGGCGACATGAGATCTTTCTTCACTCTGGTTTGCGCTTCCTCTCCTCCTTGGCCACCTGACGCGTACACAAAGTAAGCTAGCTAGCATCCAGCTGATAACCGAGTATATTGCTGCTCTTCAGGTCATGACGGACCCAGATGTGCCAGGGCCTAGTGATCCATACCTGAGGGAGCATCTCCACTGGTAATTGTACTAACCCAACCTAGCTCAATCGGTCAGAAGTCAACCATTACAATTACCATGTATATATATATATATCGAATGCTCAGTCCAAGTGATCGAGCACAAATTAATTGTCTGGCGACCCATTAGTTGCTATCCCATGGGCATCAGTCCTGTTTTTCGTCTAGCGAGCATAAATTGGCACAAATTTATACGATCAGCTATACATAAGAATATGTTTATCAGGCTATGAGCTTTTGTGTACATGCAGGATCGTCACTGATATTCCTGGAACCACTGATGCTTCTTTCGGTCAGTGCCCTTTTTTCTGATTGGCTACATCCTTAATTTGTCTGGATAAACATGCACTTGAATAACGCATGCAGGGAGCGAGGTGGTGAGCTATGAGAGCCCGAAGCCCACCATCGGCATTCACAGGTTCGTCTTCGTGCTGTTCAAACAGAAGAAGCGGCAGGCTGTGAACCCTCGAGCTCCCTCCACCAGGGACTGCTTCAGCACTCGCCGCTTCGCCGACGAGAACGACCTCGGCCTCCCGGTCGCCGCCGTCTACTTCAACGCGCAGCGGGAGACAGCTGCGCGCCGCCGCTGATGTGGAAAATGCAACAAGCCTATGGATCAAGCTATAGCTACTGGTATTAGCTATATGGCTCCGTTCGAATAATAGTTTGCTTGTGGTCTTGTGTAGTCTTCCCACTGTTCAGCTCTTCGGTTAATTTAATTAGTTGCTCCACTAGTCAACCTGTGAGCTTGTGTACGCCACTAGAGTGAATTTAGTTCAACTCCTATTTTGTACGTGTTCACCGGGACTCTGGGAGCAGAATGATAGCTAGCAGAAGACCGTCGACGTGTCTGGTAGTAGTAGGCGAGTGAAAGGTGGAAAAGGCAATGGCTGTGGCCCACCTACCTGCGCTACTGTTGTTGCCCTCAGGGCCTATAATCTTACCCGTTTTGAACCTCGTACTATTTTCATTCCTGTAAGGACCTCATCTTTAAGGCCGGGCAAGCGTCTCCGCTCTAAAAAATATATATGCCTTGGTTGATCTTCATTGTCTGAGTATATAGATACTAGATCTTGCCGTATCTGTTGTGTGTGTGCAATTTGTAATATTAATTGATATGGCTGGTTGTGGCTGGTGTGAAGAGGCATCAGTTCTTGGCCATCCTTTTCCCACCATTTTGGTGTCCCGGCCCCTTTGGTCGATTTGGCAATCTTTGATCATTAGCATATATATATGCGCCTACGTATGCCTTCCTTAATTAAGTTTGTGCACTTTTTGGGTCAACATGCCTAGCTATAGTTTATATACATGAAAAACTAATGTTAATATATATGAGTCATAATATCTATCATGATGCATAATAGAAGATTTAATAACCTACTGGTTATAGAAGATGGCTAACTAAGACAATCAACAAACATGGAAGGTACAAGTAGTTTCAACGGATGGAACAATTACACAAAGTAGATTGGAGTGGTTTACAAATATCCAACATATCATTTAATCATTACCAAAAGTTCAAGTGTGCTCACATGGTCATTCACAGGGGCAAAGAGTTATGATCAACCTCTCGTAGCAACTAGCAACTAGTGCGCCTCCACCTATCGAATAAAGATCAAAATTCGAGTAATATAATCTAGGCATATATGCATCTGCTAACTGGGCACTGGGGTCTAGCCTCCTATTCGAAAAGGAAAAAAATGCATCAGCTAAATATATCGTATTTATGAAGACATTAAAGTGTAATATAAGCTAGGTGTATATGTACCAACTAAATCTCTCATAGTGGGCCGGGGTATCATAACCGAGTATATGTATCAACAAAGCATAATATTGACATGGCATAGTTGAGTATTAAATTAGATAAGAAAGGATACTAATATCATACCATGATACCGTGACATAGTATTGGAATACTAATATGATTAATCTAAAATAATAAATGAAGTCATTTAAAATACCAGCACATAATATTATGCACTCCCTCCTTTTTTATTTACACCATATATTAGCTTTGTCTTAAGTCCAACTTTGTAAACTTTGACCAGGTTTTATAGAAAAAATATTAACATCTACAATACGACATAAATACCGTTGGATCCTTCATTGAATATATTTGTTATAGTAAATGTTCATATTGTTTTCTGCAAACTTTATAAAATTTGAATTAGAACAAAGCTATTATGCACAGCAAATACAAACTGAGAAGAACTATGAAGGTACAATATCATACGCAAAGCTAATGTTCATATGATATTCTAGTGCTAATGTAGGAACAGCCTTACGAGGCATCTGTTATAAAGACAAAAAGTCGGGTAGCTGATTCGGCCAGTCATCCACATTGTGAAGCATGTCTGACCCAACAACCGGTCATGCATGCATATATAATAAGGAAGGCTCATGTTCACCTAAAGGCTACATGTAGGGATGCAAATGGGGACGGCATATATCCTCAACTTCACGTTATGATCAATCATAGGAAAGGGAACAAGAAAATGGATCCCATGCCTTTTGAGTTTTGTCGTTTCGTGGTCTTTGGTAATTGTTACCTGAGATGAGATTAATCATGTTCAAGAAGAGTAATGCTATACCTACGTACAACTAATTATAGGATTAAGGTAAGAAGCAACGTGAATAATTACTTATTGGAGATAGGGGGAGGAAGGGCCCACCCCAGTGGAATTCAGGGGGGGAGAGAGATTTAGTTAGGAAGTTTCTTTCGTAACCCGTAGATGTAGGATTATCCGCTCAAGAAAGCCACTATCACAAACTGTATCAAGGAATACTTCCAATTACAAGATATAGGATGAGAGGGGACATGGGGTGCAGTTTAAGCTTAGGATGACCACGAACATGAATAACAAGTTGCTTCCACACTACAATCGTAAACATAGTTCGGTTTCAAAAAAAAAAAAAAAACAAGCATAACATAGTCCGTTCAAAAAGTTTATGTATATGTATCTCAAGCAAATAGGAATAATTACAGAAACGTCTTCAGCTCAGAATCACATATCCAAATGAGCCATAGAGATTTGTGCAAAAAAAAAGAGCCATAGAGAGAGAACTGGTAAATCTAAGAGCCAACCAGGTCGTGCCTGCCCTAAACTACTTACGATTTTATCACCGTCACCCTCTCATCTTATATATAGTGGCTATTGCTAGTGTTTTTCACTCATAATGCATTCAAGCTCTCCATAATGATTTTCACCATGACGTCTCAACTCTCAACTTCTCAGCTCTCAAATGACCTGGTTCTTACTGAAAATTTGGCGGCCGGAGCACATGCCTGACGACAGGCGTGGTACAATCCATGCATGCACGGTGACTGAAAGTGTCAATCTTCTTCAGAGCTTCAGATTGGGTTCCTTACAGATAAGGACACACACAGTGCCGACAAGACTCGGCCACAAACAGGATACTAGTCAGTCTCCAGCGCAGTAGCCTCGTCGACGTGTCGAATACGGGAAAACGTCTCGGCCCTGAGAACCTAACCCCCACTCCCACGGAGCCCCGTAGAAGCAACAGCCGTGCTCGCCGGTGGAATCTAACCATGAGTAGTGAGCATTTTCCAATTGTATAGATAATACCTCCCGTACTAGCAAAAGCTGTTATTCTCAAGCCCTTATCACATGCATCATTACTCACAACTCTTGCATTGATTGATATTGTACCAGGATTCCACCGGTCCATTGAATAGAACCTATCACATGGAGAAGTGTATGGATGAACCCGGATATATATGAACCCACTTTAAAAAACACATTTTGAAATGTCACAAAATTCTGAAAAAAGGTGCGCGTGGACATCTCGATATTCTATGTGTGAGCAGAAAGTTTCACAGAAAAACAAATTTTTTTTGTAGCCTGTGAAAAAAGACAAAATTTTGTGTCGTGAAACGCTATTTAGAAGCAGTTAAATTTGTCTTTTTTACTGAGACAAAACAAAAATACTTTTTTACACAAAACTTTATGCTGTGGATATACCTTTGCCAACATGTATGCATAATTTATTTTTAGAATTTTTAAATATTACAAAACGCGTAAAAAGTACAATTTTGAAAAGCGGGTGTAGCCGTGTGCAGATCGTCCACTCTCACATCACATGCATCATTACTCACAACTCTTGCATTGAATGATATTGTACCAGGATTGATCGATCACGTCCGTGTTTAACTCTAACACTCCCAACCTCTCCCCTAAAAAAATAGGATTCCTCCGCCTCCTCGCCTCGTCTCCCATGACCTTAAGGCCATGGAGGCGCGATGGATCCCGGTCCTTGCCGGTGGGAGGGTTCCGTTTTTAGATGTGTTTTCGAGTTTTGTTATAGTTTGTGTCCCGCTCAGGAAAACGAGACGGCGGAGGTTTCCTGAAGATGGAATAAGGTTCTCCCTGCCTAGCGTCGTCCGATGGTGCATCTAGCATCGTTGGTGGGTGTGTGAAGGTGTGTCTTCGGCAGATCTGGCTTTGGTGGATTTGCTCGGATCTGCTCGTCGTCCGTCTACGTTCATGTGTCTTCAGGTTAGATCCTTCTGCTTTACGCTACTCTTCATTGGTGGCGGTTACTGTTCTGGTGCGCTGGTCCTATGGGGTGGGGTCTTAGCACGATAACTTCTCGACTATCTACTATAACAATTCTTTTTTGGCTCCGGTGAGGGAGGGGCGATGATGGCGGCACGCCCTTGGCTCGCTTCAGTGCTTGTAGTCGTTGCTAGGTGATATATAATTCTGAATGTAATCCATTGTACTGCCATGATTGAAAATGAATAGATCGGATGTTTTCCCGCAAAATAAAATGATATTGTACCACATGTAACTTTGTCAGGTGTGAGGGTTAGGGCATCTCTAAAACGGACATCTAAAACGGGTACAGTATCCGCACGCACGCATGCGTTTGCCGATAGTGGTATGGGAGCCGCTCATCCAACCGTGTATCTTAAATGTTTGCATACATTTCAAATGAAATTTTAACAAACCGAATGACTTTCATGCCAACGGGATGATTTTTATTTAAATCGGATCACGTTCATTACATTTTGACACATTTCACTAAACAAAAGCATCCACAAGTTAACCTAGTGTAAATCTTTGCCCACGTCCGTGCTCCAAATCCTTATCCAAATACTACTTTGTCCTGGTTTATAAGTCCTTTTATATTTTGTGCCAAATTTTAATTAGAGATTTAACAAATAAAATATTAATGCATGTCACCAAAACTTATATCATTGGATTCTATTTTAAACATAGTTTCCAATTATATTATTTTAATGACATGCATTAACATTTTGTTAGTTAAATTTAAGGTCAAAATTTGGCATAGAATACCAAGGGGGTTAATAAACCAGGACAGTGGTAGTAGGTTGGAGTTATTTTTGCTTACTCCTTTCCTCGGTGTTCTCCATGACCGGTAACCCCGATGGACGTGAGGCACGGGAAGTGAAATTGTGGGTCGCTGGGAAGGAAGAGTAAGACATGGGACATGACGCCTTCGTCTCCCATGTCCTACTCTTCCTCGTCAGAGTCCGCAGCCTAGACATCGCCGATCGAGGTGAGGTCCACGATGGACGTGGACGTGCCGACCTCGTGCTCGTACCAGCCTGACATGAACGATGCGCAGCTATCGACATCCTCGTCCATGGTCGCTAGCGTGCCTCCGCGTCCTACAATGTCGCGACCGCATTGCCGATGACGTGAGCGCCACATGCAGCCTCACAAAGAACCCACTACTCAGCGACAATGTTCTGCGGCCATGGCCGTCACGGCCTCAATGCTCGTGAACTCGCTATAGATTTGGCTCTCCGCTAGCGTGAGATGCGCAAGGAGGGTGAGGTTGTAGCACCGCTCCACCTGCGCCTACCAAAATGTCAACAGGGGTTAAGACACCAACTGCTCCTTCGTCATGACAACATTGAAGTGCGCCTCTATCCCATGGAGAAGCCGACCTGGATAGGCACGGGCGGTGGAGCCGGCTCATTGTTGAGTGGCTCCTCCATCATGGGGTCATCATTGTGTAACACCCCCAGTATCATGCTACAGTAATCTCCCCCTAATGTTTGCCATGTCATCATAATTACATTGCTAATTGCCACTTTCCCAGAAATCAAATTCAAAATCCAATTTGAAATGCAAGTCAAATTTTTACATCTTCAAAAATGCAAACAAAATAGTTCATAATTTTGCAAAAAAATCCCTAAGTAATTATTTTAAGAAAAAAACATCACTAAAAACTCCAAATTGCCCCTGGAAATTTAAACAGGACCAAACAGCACCATTTTAGCCCCATATAAATGTAAACATATTTTGGATAAATTCAAATAGCCCCCAAACTTTTTGTGGTAGCCCAAAATATTACCATGTATTTACATGACACTTTTCACCATTTACATAAATCATTTGGTGGCTCTACTTAATGCAAAACAGTAGAGAAAGAAACGAAAAAGAAATAAAAAAAGAGAAAAGGCCACCGGTCACTGTGCACTTAGGCCTGCACAACAACAGCGCGGCCTGGCCCGGCCCGCCTCGGCCTTTCATCCACCTCACGGGACGCTGAGGCCGAGCACGCTCCATGGCCTCCCGACCGGTGAGGCCGCACGTGTCGGCCACCCCCCGCCTCCCCGTCGAAGATAGGGATGCCCTCGACGCCTAGGGTTCCGCCCGCGCCCACTCCCTCTCGCACATCTCTCCCTCTTCCTCTGGACCCGCCTTTGCGAGCTCACCCGAGCTGGCTCGTCGCCGCCGCCTCAACATTGTCGTGGCCACCGGCCTCCCCTCGCCTATCCAGCATGTCCAGAAGACGCATGCCTTCATCCTCTTCGTCTACCTAAACACGCGCGAGCAGGGACGTCCTCACGTCGTCGCAATCGTCGATCACTACAATCGGCCATCACTTCTGCCTTGTTGTTGATCCGCCACTGCCTGCGCTCCCGTTCACTCGAAGACTTCGTGAACTCCGTCGGTGAGCCACGTCCCCTTTGCCTCTCTTCCCGAGCTCCGGGTCTTTCCCTAGCTCACGTCGCCATTGTTGTTGCTCCCGTCGCCGCTGCCTAGCTTGCTGCTACTGCTGCAGTGCTTCTTCAGCTCAACCGAGCATGCCGCCATGCTCGTGGCCTCTCGTAGGTGTCGTCTGGCCCACTAGCTCGTCAAACCCGAGCCCCTGTGCTTGTTTTGTTCGACGTCCGAACTCCGACGCCACTCCGCTCATCACCGGCAATGCTATAGTCCGTCCCCGCTCGAGCCAGGACCACCATTGCATGTGCGCTGCTTCGCTGGTTTGAGTGCACCCAGCCACGCTCGGAACCGCGTCCCTAGCCAAAACCCACGGTCTCTGATACGTCTCCAATATATCTATAATTTTTTATTGTTACGTACTGTTATATTATCATTCTTGAATGTTTTAAAATCATTTTATAGCAATTTTATATCATTTTTTGGGACTAACCTATTGACATAGTGCCCAGTGCCAGTTGCTGTTTTCTGCTTTTTTTACTTCGCAAAAAATCAATACCAAACGAAATCCAAACGCAACGAAAATTTTTAAAGATTTTTTCTGGACCAAAAGACACAAGTTGGGCCAAGGAAGTATTAGAGGGGGCTCCAAGGGGAGCACAACCCACCTGGGCGCGCCCTGGTTGGTTGTGCCCACCTCGGCCGCCTCCCGCACCGCCTCTTTGCTCTATAAATACCCCAATATTCCAAAAACCCTCGGGGAGTCGACGAAACACAATTCCAGTCGCCGCAAGTTCCAGAAAGCATAGATCCAATCTAGACACCATCACAGAGGTGTTCATCATCCTCGTTGGTGCCTCTTCGATGATGTGTGAGTAGTTCATTGTAGACCTACGGGTCCGTAGTTAGTAGCTAGACGGCTTTCTCTCTCTCCTTTGATTCTCAATACAATGGTCTCTTGAAGATCTATTTGATGTAACTCTTTTTGTAGTGTGTTTGTTGGGATCCGGTGGATTTTGAGTTTATGATCAGATCTATTTTATCCATGAAAGTTATTTGAGTCACTGGTGGAAAAACAGGCTTCCGTCCAGCCCCATAAGTCGCTGAAGTCAGGAACTGGCGACTAATGGGACCTTTAGTCATGATTACGGAGGTGAATCTGCGACCAAAGGCCTGGGCCTGTGGCGCTCGGCCAGTGGCGCACGTGAGGTCTTTAGTCGCGGTTTGCCGGGACAACCGCGACTAAAGGCCTTCGGCACCTTTAGTCACAGCTTGCCGTGCCAACCGCAACTAAAGCCCCTCCCCTATATATACCCATCCAGCAGCCAACACTTAGCCATTTGGAGCCATTCTCTTCACAAGTGGGTGTAGGTTTGCTTTTGGCTCCGATTCTCATCTTCTCCGATTCCGATTCTCGCTTTGTTCGTCTCTGCCGCGCCCTCGGCGCGCCCGCCGTCGCCCTCGCCCTCGGCGCCGCCCGCCCGTCGCCCTCGCCCTCGGCGCCGCCCGCCGTCTCCCTCGCCTACAGCAGCGCGCGCCGGCGGCCTCGTACTGCCGCCTCGCTTCGCCCGCCCTCAACGCCGCCCGACCGGCCTCCCTCGCCCACCAGCGCGCCGCCTCGCTTCGCCCGCCCTCGGCGCAACCTGGTAGTGCATCCGGCCAAGGCCACCTCCGGCTACTTCACATGCTGCGCTCTCCAACGCCTCGACCCATTCTTGGGCTCACGCGGCGCTTGACGCCCAGCCATGACGCATCACCCTTCCTTGGCTTCTCCGGCACGCCGGGCGGCAAGCGGCGGCGCGTGTTCGGCGGTGGAGGCCGGCAATGGATAAGTGGCGATGATGGCGGCAATGGATAAGTGGCGATGGTGGCGGGGTTTTCTATAAAAGAAATAAAATAAAGCACAAAACAATACAAATTAAACAGAAAACAGGTTTAGGGGGGCTAAAACCCTAAACCTGTGGCGGCCTTTAGTCGCGGTTGGCGAAGAACGCGACTAAAGGTCCTCCGCCCGACGGTCACTGGCGCCCACGTTGACGGGCCGTTAGTCGCGGTTCTTAAGCAGCCGCGACTAAAGGTGGGGGGCATTAGTCGCGCTTATTTGGTCGCGGTTGCCCAACCGCGACTAATGGCAGTTGCGAACCGCGACCAAAGGCCTTTTTTCCACCAGTGAGTTTTGATCTCTTATATGCATGATTACTTATAGCCTCGTATTTCCTCTTCTAATCTTTGCTTTAGTTAGGCCGACTAGATCGATTTTTCTTGCCATGGGAAGAGGTGCTTTGTGATGGGTTCGATCTTACGGTGCTCAATCCCAGTGACAGAAGGGGAAATGACACGTATGTATCGTTGCAATTAAGAATAACAAGATGGGGTCTATTCCTACATGAATAGATCTTGTGTACATCATGTCATAGTTCTTATTGCATTACTGTGTTTCTCCATGAACTTAATATACTAGATGCATGCTAGATAGCGGTCGATGTGTGGAGTAATAGTAGTAGATGCAGGTAAGAGTCCGTCTACTAATCTTGGACGTGATGCCTATATAATGATCATTGCCTGGATATCGTCATGATTATTTGAAGTTCTATCAATTGCCCAACTGTAATTTGTTTACCCGCCGTATGCTATTGTTCTCGAGAGAAGCTACCAGTGAAATCTACGGTCCCCGGGTCTCTTCTTTATCATATTTGCCTTCGAGATCTATTTTTATTCACTTTTATCTTCAGATCTATTAATCCAAAAACCCAAAAATACCTTGCTGCAATTTATTTATTTTATCTCGCATTCCCGCGAGATCTATTTATCCAATCTACTACAATTTTATCTATCTTTTTTACCAGAGAGGGATTGAAAACCCCTCTTTTACGTTGGGTTGCAAGTATTTGTTCTTTGTGTCCAGGTACCGTTCATGTAGTGTTGCGTGGTTCTCATACTAGTTCGATAACCTTGGTCTCATCCCTGAGGGAAATACCTACCGTAGTTGTGCTGCATTATCCCTTCCTCTTTGGGAAAATACTGACGTAGTTCAAGCCGCATCAAAAGGAATTTCTGGCGCCGTTGCCAAGGAGACATCATCAACATCTACCAGGTTCCTAATCACAAATCTCATCACCTTGAAATTTACATTATTTGCTATTTCCTCTCATTTTCATCTCCCCCACTTCACAAAAATTTGACGTATTATTCGCCCTCTTTTTCATTCGCCGTTTTCTCGCCAGATCTGTTTTTGTTTGCAATCTTGTTTGCGTAGTTGCGATGTCCCAAGATAATACCAAGTTGTGTGTTTTTTCCAATACCAATAATAATGATTTTATTGCTCCTCCCACCACTAGTGCCGAGTCTTGTGATATTAATGCTATTGTGTTTAATCTCGTTATGAAAGATCAATTTTCCGGTACTCCTAATGAGGATGACATGTCCCATCTTAACATATTTGTGGAATTATGCGATATGCAAAAGAAAAAAGATGTGGACAATGATATTGTGAAGTTTAAATTATTCCCGTTTTCTTTGCGTGATCATGCAAAAAATTGGTTTTCTTCTTTGCCTCGCTATAGTATCGATTCTTGGGATAAGTGCAAGGATGCTTTTATTACTAAGTATTTTCCGCCCGTGAAAATTATTTCCCTTAGGACAGAAATCATGAATTTTAAGAAACTTGGGATGAACATGTTGCGCAATCTTGGGAAAGAATGAAATTCATGCTAAGAAATTGTCCTACTCATGGTTTAAATCTTTGGATGATTATACAATTTTTTTATGCGGGATTGAATTTTGTTTCTAGAAATCTTTTAGATTCCGCCGCGGGTGGTACTTTTATGAAAATTACTTTGGGTGAAGATACTAAATTGCTTGATAATATTATGGCAAATTATTCACAATGGCATACCGACTGAGCTCCTACTAGTAAAATAAGTTAATTCAGTAGAAGAAATAAATTTTTTGAGTGAAAAAGTTGATGCTCTTATGAAGATGGTTTCTAATAAACATGCTCCTATTGATCTTAATGATGTGCCTTTGTCTACTTTGATTGAGCAAAATAGTGATGCCGTAGATATGAATTTTGTTTCGTGAAACAATTTTAATAACAATGCTTATAGAGGTAATTTTAATCCTAGACCTTTTCCAGGAAATTCCTCTAATAATTATGGTAATTCCTATGGTAATCCTTCTTGTAATAATAATAGGAACACCTCTGATCTTGAGAATAATATTAAAGAATTTATCAATGGTCAAAAGAGTTTTAATACTACGATAGAAGAAAAGTTGAGTAAGATTGATGGTATGTATAGAAGCATTGATATAATTTCTCATGATGTAGAAAATCTTAAGATGAAATTTTTTGTGCCTAAGGTTGAAGAATCAATTAAAGCTTTATATGTTTCTATGGATGAAAGTAATAAAAGAACCGCTATGCTTAGGGCTAAAAGGGAATTTTAGAAAAAGTGTTTTCTAGTGATTGCTTTCATAAAAATGATGAAGATCTTAAAATTATTGGTGTTTCTTCTATTGATTCCTTATTTGGTAAAATTAAAATTGATGATAAAGGGACTGAAGAAGATTCAACTTTAGTTATAAGGCGTCTCGACAAATTGGAGGGTGAAAATCTTGTTGAAAAAATTGATAAAAGTGGGTTTGGAGAGGTCAAAACTTTAACTAGTGATGTGCCCACTCTTTTAGATTACAAAGAATTTAATTATGATAATTGTTCTTTCATTGATTGTATTTCTTTTTTGCAATCCATGATAAATTCACTCCATGCTTATGAACAAAATAAAGCTTTTACTAAACATATCATTGATGCTATGATGAAAGCTTTGGAAGAAAAGTTGGAATTGGAGATTTCAATTCCTAGAAAATTACATGATGAATGGGAACCTACTACCAAAGTCCAGATTTAAAATTATAAGTGTTTTGCTTTATTTGACTTGGGTGCTAGTGTTTCTACAATTTTGAAATCTTTATGTGATGTGCTTGGTCTTACTGATATTGAAGAATGTTTTTTAAATTTGCACTTGGCGGACTCTACTATTAAAAGGCCTTTTGGAAGAGTTAATTATGTTCTTATTCCCGCAAATAGGAATCATGTGCCCATAGATTTCATTGTTCTTGATATTGATTGCGATCCATCTTGTCCAATTATACTTGGTAGACCGTTTTTACGTATTATTGGTGTCGTGATTGATATGATAGAAGGCAATATTAAATTTCAATTTCCACCCAGGAAGGGTATGGAACACTTCCCTAGAACAATAATTAAACCAACATATGAATCAATCATGAGGGCATCTTATGGATCAGAAATAAAGATGACAACACTTAGATCTTTGCTTTATGCCTAGCTAGGGGCATAAAACGATAGCGCTTGTTGGAAGGCAACCCAATGAATAATTTTTTTGTCTTTTTTCTTTCTATTATTGAGTGTTTGCACAATTATGCTACTGTCATGATTGTGTTTTTTTATGTCTTAGTTAGTGTTTGTGCCAAGCAAAGCCTTTGGGATCATGTTGGGTGATAGTTGATTTGATCTTGTTCGAAAACAGAAACTTTGTGCGCCAGTCACCAAATTTTTAAAAATCTAAGAAGCGTGATAAAATTCTGATTTTTTACACAAGATTGATATACAAATTGCCTATGTTGTCCTAACTTTTCAGAATTTTTGGAGTTATGGAAGTATTCGAAGTTTTTAGATTGCTACAGATTGTTCTGTTTTTGACAGATTCTGTTTTCTTTGCGTTGAGTGCTTATTTTGATGAATCTATGGACTCTATAGGGGGGTATGAGCCATAGAAAAGTTGGAATACAGTAGATATAATGCAAAAATAAAACATGAATGGGTTTGCAACAGTATTTAGAGTTGTAAGTTGCTTTGTTATACTAACGGATCTCATGAAGGTTTTGTTGAGTTTTGTGTGATTGAAAATTTCAAGTTTTGGGTGAGATCATGATGGATGAAGGAATAAGGAGTAAGAAGAGCCTAATCTTGGGGATGCCCCATGGCACCCCGAGGTATTATCTAAAAGAGAAGCAAGCAACTAAGCTTGGGGGTGCCCGAGTGGCATCCCCTCTATCTTCTAATGACCATCGGTATTTTACTTGGAACTATATTTTTATTCGTCACATATCATGAGTTTTGCTTGGAGCGTCTTGTATTATATGAGTGTTTGATTGTTTTTTTATTTTTAGTTTGTGTCATCTATCCTTGCTGAATGCACCTATTTAAGAGAGCCAACTTTGTGCTATGATTTGTTAGAATTGCTCTTTATGCTTCACTTAAATCTTTTTGAGCTATGCAATTGCTCTAGTGCTTCACTTATATCTTTTTGAGCACGGTATGCTTTAGTATTTTTGAAGAAATGCTATCATGTTTCACTTATATTTATTTTAGAGTTAGTAAATTTTTAAAAAATTCTCTCATGCTTCACTTATACTATCTTGAGAGAAGAATTTTTTTATGCTCATGTTCTTCACTTAGATTTGTTTGAGATATCAAAAGCAACATATGAAACTAGTCCCAAAGTGATAGATATTCAAGAGGGATATAATAAAAACTTTCATGAAGATCATTGGACAAAATAAACTTGATTCTTTGTAGTAGTTTTGTGATATGATGATATAGTATGTGAGTCATGTTGATGAGTAATTATGCTTTAGTAAGAATATTAGTGTTAAGGTTTGTGATTCCCTATGCAAGCACGAAAGTCAATAGTTATGCAATGGAATTAAATCCTACTTATGGTGCATTATTCGGTGTTAGTTATGCTTAATGCTCGCTTATGAGATTTTTCGTTTCTTGGTTGGATGCTTCTCAATCTTTTGCTAGCCTTCACTTGTACTAAGTGGGATTAATACTTGTGCATCCAAAATCCTTAAACCAGTTTTGCCATATGAGTCCACTATACCTATATATATGCAGTATTCTTTTGCCATTCTAAGCAAATTTGTATGTACCATCTCTAATCTTCAAAATAAATTTCCGTTTTGTGTGCTCGTACCACTCATGAAATGGTAGGGGGTGGCTGATATTTTTTCATGCTAGACGTGTTATTCTCAAGATGATTGTTTATTCACTTGTCATTGCACGAGAGTACGACAAAGGTATTAGGGATGCCCAGTCACGAAATGAAAAATGAATTTACTTTATGTTGTCAAATAATAAATTCCTTGGAAACTGTTAGTATGGACGACACCCGTGGATTAGGTTAGCCGTGGAATGTGAAAGTATGGTGGAAAAAGGAATAAACTTTATTTTCCGTTTGGGAACCGCCTATGATATATCTAGCATGGAAAGTATTGGGAACTACTCAATCATTTTCGTTGACAGGAAAAGTATGCCACCCAAAATGTTTTATCTCTTTCTTTTTTGCTTTGAGCTCTGGCACCTCTACAAATCCCTACTTCCCTCAATGAAGGGCCTTTCTGTTTACTTTATGAAATTTTCATTTGAGTCTCCATCTTCTCTTATAAAGCACCATCTAAGGGGCACTATGATCGTACTTGGGCATTGGGTGTAGCTAATATGCGAGTGTGTTTCATGAATGGATCAATGACTGAGCATAATGGGCTAGAGATAACTTGCTTTAGTCTTGATATTTTGAAAGACATGGTTGCTTGTTAATATGCTTGAGTATTGAAATCTTCTTGTCAAAACTAGACTATTTCTTTGAATCATATAAAAGTCCAAACGTCCATGCTACAAAACAAAATAATATGTGATGAACATGTTAGGCAGCATTCCACATCAAAAATTCTGTTATTATCATTTACCTACTTGAGGACGAGCAGGAATTAAGCTTGGGGATGCTGATACGTCTCCAATGTATCTATAATTTTTTATTGTTCCATGTTATATTATCATTCTTGGATGTTCTACAATCATTTTATGGCAACTTTATATCATTTTTTGGGAATAACCTATTGACATAGTGCCCAGTGTCAGTTGTTGTTTTTTGCTTATTTTTTACTTCGCAGAAAATCAATACCAAACAGAGTCCAAAAGCAGCGAAACTTTTTGGAGATTTTTCTGGACCAAAAGACACAAGTTGGGCCAAGGAAGTACCAGAGGGAGGCTCCGAGGGGAGCACAACCCACGTGGGCACGCCCCGTGGCCCAGGCGCGCCCTGGTGGGTTGTGCCCACCTCGGCCGCCTCCCGCACCGCCTCTTTGCTCTATAAATACCCCAATATTCCAAATACCCTAGGGGAGTCAACGAAACACAATTCCAGCCGCCGCAAGTTCCATAAACAACAGTTCCAATCTAGACACCATCACAGAGGGGTTCGTCATCCTCATTGGTGCCACTCCGATGATGCGTGAGTAGTTCACTGTAGACTTACGGGTCCGTAATTAGTAGCTAGATGGCTTTATCTCTCTCTCTCTCTCTCTCTCTTGATTCTCAATACAATGGTCTCTTGGAGATCTATTAGATGTAACTCTTTTTGCGGTGTGTTTGTTGGGACCCGATGAACCTTGAGTTTATGATAAGATCTATTTTATCCATGAAAGTTATTTGAGTTTTGATCTCTTATATGCATGATTACTTATAGCCTCGTATTTCTTCTTCGAATCTTTGGTTTAGTTAGGCCAACTAGATCGAGTTTTCCTGCCATGGGAAGAGGTGCTTTGTGATGGGTTCGATCTTATTTTGCTCAATCCCAGTGACAGAAGGGGTAATGACACGTATGTAGCGTTGCTATTGAGGATAACAAGAGGGGGTCTATTCCTACGTGAATATATCTTGTGTACATCATGTCACCGTTCTTATTGCATTACTCTGTTTCTCCATGAACTTAATACACTAGATGCATGCTGGATAGCAGTCGATGTGTGGAGTAATAGTAGTAGATGCAAAGGTGAGTCGGTCTACTAATCTTGGACATGATGCCTATATAATGATCATTGCCTGGATATCGTCATGATTATTTGAAGTTCTATCAATTGCCCAACAGTAATTTGTTTACCGCTGTATGCTATTTTTCTTAAGAGAAGCAACTAGTGAAATTTACGGCCCCCGGGTCTCTTCTTTATTATATTTGCCTTCGAGATCTATTTTATTCGCTTTTATTTTCAGATCTATTAGTCCAAAAACCCAAAAATACCTTGCTGCAATTTATTGTTATTTATTTTATCTCGCATTCCCACAAAATCTATTTATCCAATCTACTAGAATTTTATCTATCTTTTTTACCCGGGAGGGATCGACAACCCCTCTTTCACGTCGGGTTGCAAGTATTTGTTCTTTGTGTGCAGGAACCTGATACATCTCCAACGTATCTATGATTTTTGATTGTTCCATGCTATTATATTATCATTCTTGGATGTTTTACAATCATTTTATATCATTTTATGGGACTAACCTATTGACATAGTGCCAAGTGACAGTTGCTGTTTTCTGCTTGTTTTTTACATCGCAGGAAATCAATATCAAACGAAGTCCAAATGCAGCGAAACCTTTTGTGGATTTTTTGTGGACCAAAAGACACCAAATGGGCCAGAGAAGCACTTGGGGGTGCCCCGACGGGGGCACAACCCACCAGAGTGCGCCTGGGCCCCCAGGCGTGCCCAAGTGGGTTGTGCCCACCTCGTTAGCCTCCTGCACTGCCTCTTTGCTCTATAAATACCCCAAATATTCCAAAAAACCTAGGGGAGTCAACGAAAATCAATTCCTGCCGTTGCAAGTTCCAGAACCACCAGATCCAATCTAGACACCATCATGGAGGGGTTCATCATCCTCATTGGTGCCTCTCCGATGATGCGTGAGTAGTTCATTGTAGACCAACGGGTCTGTAGTTAGTAGCTAGATGGCTTCCTCTCTCTTTTTTCATTTTCAATACAATGGTCTCTTGGAGATCTATTTGATGTAACTCTTTTTGCGGTGTGTTTGTTGGGATCCGATGAACTTTGAATTTAGATCAGATCTATGTTTTTATCCATGAAAGTTATTTGAATTCTTTGATCTCTTTTATGCATTATTACTTATAGCCTTATATTTCTTCCACAAATCTTTGGTTTAGTTAGGCCGACTAGATCAATTTTTCTTGCCATGGGAAGGGGTGCTTTGTGATGGGTTCGATCTTACGGTGCTTGATGCCAGTGACAGAAGGGGAAATGACACGTATGTATCGTTGCCATTAGGGATAACAAGAAGGGTCTATTTCTACATAAATAGATCTTGTCTACATCATGTCATCGTTCTTATTGCATTACTCCGTTTCTCTATGAACTTAATACACTAGATGCATCCTGGATAGCGGTCAATGTGTGGAGTAATAGTAGTAGATGCAGGCAGGAGTCGGTCTACTAATCTTGGACATGATTTCTATATAATGATGATTTCCTGGATATCTTCACGATTATTTGAAGTTCTATCAATTGGCCAACAGTAATTTGTTTACCCACCGTTGTTGTTTTCTCGAGAGAAGCCACTAGTGAAATCTACGGCCCCGGGTCTCTTCTTTATTATATTTGCCTTTGTGATCTATTTCTATTTGCTTTTATTTTCAGAGCTATATTATCAAAAATACAAAAATACCTCACTGAATTTTATTTGCTTTTATTTGCATCTATCAATCTACTACAATTTTATCCCATAAACTTGACAATTTCTCGCACCGTTACCCGAAAGGGATTGACAACCCATTTAACACGTTGGGTTGCAAGTATTTGTTCTTTGTGTGCAGGAGCTGTTTACATGGTGTTGCGTGGTTCTCCTACTGGTTCGATAACATTTGTATCATCACTAAGGGAAATACCTACCGCTGTTGTGCTGCATCATCCCTTCCTCTTTGGGGAAATACCGACATAGTTCAAGCCGCATCGGTACCTGCTACCTCTTGAGCTTGCGTTGGTTTTTCCCTTGAAGAGGAAAGGGTGATGCAGCAAAGTAGCGTTACTATTTCCCTCAGTTTCGAGAACCAAGGTATCAATACAATAGGAGATAACGCACAAGTCACCGAATACCTGCACAAACAATCAAGAACCTTGCAACCAACGTGATAAAGGGGTTATCAATCCCTTGATGGTCACTCGCAAAAGTGAGATATGATAGAGATAGTAAAGTAAATATTTTTGGTATTTTTGTTGTATAGATTGGAAAGTAAGGTTTCAAAAATAGTAAACGAGATTTAAAGAGATGCAACATAATGGAAAAGAGACCCGGGGCCCATAGGTTTCACTAGTGGCTTCTCTCGAGACAGCATGTATTACGGTGGGTGAACAAATTACCGTCGAGCAATTGATAGAAAAGCACATAATTTTGAAGGTATCTAAGGCAATGATCATGAACATACACATCGCGTCCGTGTCAAGTAGACCGAAACGATTCTGCATCTACTACTATTACTCCACACATCGACAGCTATCCAGCATGCATCTAGAGTATTAAGTTCATTAGAACGGAGTAACACATTAAGCAAGATGACATGATGTAGAGGGATAAACTCAAGCAATATGATATAAACCCCATCTTTTTATCCTCGATGGCAACAATACAATACGTGCCCTGCTGCCCCTACTGTCACTGGGAAAGGACACCGCAAGATTGAACCCAAAGCTAAGCACTTTTCCCAAGGCTAGAAAGATCAATCTAGTAGGCCAAACTAAACCGATAATTTGAAGAGACTTGCAAAGATATCAAATCATGCATGTAAGAATTCAGAGAAGAACCAAATAATATTCATAGATAATCTTGTTCATAAATCCACAATTTATCGGATCTCGGAAAACACACTGCAAAAGAATATTAAATTGAATAGATCTCCAAGAACATCGAGGAGAACTTTGTATTGAGAATCAAAGAGAGAGAAGAAGCCATCTAGCTAATAACTATGGACCCGAAGGTCTGTGGTAAACTACTCACGCTTCATAGAGAGGCAATGGTGTTGATGTAGAAGCCCTCCATGATCGATTCCCTCCCAAGATCGCTTAAAAGGCCCCAAGATGGGATCTCACTGCATGTAAGGTTGTGGCGATGGAACAGTGGTTTCGTGGCTCTCCCTGATGTTTCTAGGGTATAAGAGTATATATAGGCGAAAGAAGTACGTCGGTGGAGCTATGAGGGGCCCATGAGGGTGGGGGCGCGCCTACCCCCCTGGGCGCACCCTCCGACTTGTGGATGCCTCGTGGCGTTTCTGACTTCAACTCCGAGTCTTCTGGTTTCCTTTTGGAACAAGAAAGGTCATCGCGAAGGTTTCATTCCGTTTGGACTCCGTTTGGTATTCCTTCTCTACAAAACTCTAAAATAGGCAAAAAAAATAAACTGGCACTGGGCCTCCGGTTAATAGGTTAGTCCCAAAAATAATATAAAAGGGCATATTAAAGCCCATTAAACATCCAAAACAGATAATATAATAGCATGGAACAATAAAAAATTATAGATACGTTGGAGACATATCAGTACCGTTCACGTAGTGTTTCATGGTTCTTCTACTGCTTCGATAACCTTGGTCTCATCATTGAGGAAAATACCTACCATAGATGTGATGCATCATCCCTTCCTCTTTAGGGAAATACCGACGTAGTTCAAGCCGCCTTAGCCTCTCGTGGCCCTCCATCGTGTTTTGAGATGCCAGAGCTCTAACGCCGGCGCACCACCGCTGCCGCTGACATGGACGGCTTTGGGACCCCTCCCTGGGTCACTGTAGGTGGACCTGTGGGCCCTGTTGACCAGTTGACCGAGTCAACTGGCTGACTGGGTAGCCTAGGGCCACTGACATGTGGACCCTTCGCACACTAATCACTTTTTAGATTAAATTTAATCTAATAATTAATAAGCCACTAACAGTTAGGCCCCACACTTATTTAGATTAATTAGGTTAAATTAAAACATAGGAAATAAATGTCTCACTAACAAGTGGGGCCCACTGGTCAGGTTTGACCAGTCAACAGGTCAACTGTTGACCTGTCGACTCAGTCCCTGGTCCCACCTGTCATCCTCATGAGCACCTCTCTGGGTACACTCTCTGTGTACCCATAGCAATTTCACTTTTATTTTGTATTTAATTTAAATTCTAGAAAATGTTTAAATCTTTGAAAATTCATATAAAATAATCTAGAACTCAGGTGAAAATAATTCATATAGGAAAGTTGCTCAGAAAAATATGACGAATCTGAATATGCTATCCACATATTTGTCACTTGCCTCTAACATGTTGAACATCGATCCTTCCCCTCCGTTTCATCTGTCGATAACTGCCAACGTCGGGAAAATGTTCCCAGATGTTTTCCTACCTCGTCTATAATGTGTAGCACCGCGTTAGGTCACCATAGCACTGCATATTTCCATGTCATGCATCGTGATGCATTTGATTGCTTTATATTTATTATTTCTTCCCCCTCTTCTCTCCGGTAGACCCCGAGATCGACTACACTCCTGACTACCAGTTGATGACCCATAAGTATAGGGGATCAATCATAGTCCTTTTGATAAGTAAGAGTGTCGAACCCAACGAGGAGCAGAAGGAAATGACAAGTGGCTTTCAGCAAGGTAATTTCTGCAAGCACTGGAATTGTTGGTAACAGGTAGTTTGATAGCAATATAATTTGTAACAAGTAACAATAGTAACAATAAGTGCGGCAAGGTAGCCCAATCCTTTTTTTAGTAGAGGACAGGCCGGAACGGTCTCTGATAATAAGTAAAGCGTTCTTGAGGACACACGAGAACTTCATCTAGTCACTTTCATCATGTTGGTTTGATTTGTGTTTGCTACTTTGATAATTTGATATGTGGGTGGACCGGTGCTTGGGTGTTGTTCTTAGTTGAACAAGCCTCCCACTTATGATTAACCCCTCTGGCAAGAATCCACAACTACGAAAGAAGAATTAAGATAAAATATAACCATATCATTAAACATATGGACCCAAATCAGCCCCTTACGGAATAGTGCATAAACTAGGGTTTAAGCTTCTATTACTCTAGTAACCCATCATCTAATAACTACTCCACAATGCATTCCCTTAGGCCCAAAGATGGTGAAGTGTCATCTAGTCGACATTCACATAACACCACTAAGGGAATCACACCATACATATCATCAAAATATCGAACGAATATCAAATTCACATGATTACTTGCAACATGACTTCTCATGTATCCTCAAAAACAAAAGTAACTACTCACACAACATATTCATGATCAAGATTAGAGGGGTAATAAATGTCATAATGGATCTGAACATGTAATCTTCCACCAAATAAACCGGCTAGCATCAACTACAAGATATAATCAACACTACTAGTCACCCACATGTATCAACCTGAGGTTTTGATACAAAGATTGAACACAAAACATGAACTAGGGTTTAGAGATGAGATGGTGCTGTTGAAGATGTAGATGGAGATTGGTCCTCCCAAGGTGAGAGGGTTGTTGGTGATGACGATGGCATCGATTCCCCCTCCCGGAGGGAAGTGTCCCCGGCGGAATCGCTCCGCCGGAGAGCAAAAGTGCTCCTGCCCAAGTTTTGCCTCGAGACGGCAGCGCTCCGTCCCAAAAGTCCTCTCGTTATTTTTCTGGGTAAAAAGACCTGATGTACCACCGGAGGTGGGCCAGGGAGCCCACTACCCACCAAAGCGTGCCTGGGGGGTATGAACTCCCTAGTGCCTAGTGGGCACCTGGGTGGCCTCCTGCAGTATTTATTTTATCCAGTATTTTTCATATATTCCAAAGTAATTCTCTGTGAAATTTCAGCTCATTTGGAGGTGTGTAGAATAGGTATCTCTGACGTAGCTTTTTCAAGTCCAGAATTCCAGCTGCCGGTGTTCTCCCTCTTTGTGTAAACCCTGCATATTATGAGAGAAAAGGCATTAGAATTACTCCACAAAGTGTTATATTCAATAAAAACACTATAAATAACAGTAGGAAAACATAATGCAAAATGGACGTATCAACTACCCCAAGCCTAGACCTCGCTTGTCCTCAAGCGAAAGCCGATATCTAAAATCATGACCACATGCTTAGGGAGAGAGAGAGAGAGAGAGGTGCCGATAAAAAAATGGACATAGTAGCATCATGCTTATTATAGCAGCAATAAACTTTATCATAGAACTTCTTATGAGCAAGTAACAATTCATCACAACACCGAAGTATAAAGCATAAACTTTATTGGAAACCAACAAACTATGTTCTCAGTAGACTTTGCAATTGCAATTCATCATATTTTCAGGAAGGGTCTCGTATCGGAGCCTTTTGGTAAGTCCACATACTCAACCAGCCATAATTTAATATTCTATGATTGCTAACACTCACAACATATATATGGAGCAAAAAGTTTCAGCCAGACACATAGAAAGATAGGGGCTTATAGTTTCGCCTCCCAACTTATTCACCTGAAGGGTGATGTCAACAATAATAACTCATGATTACTCATACCCAACTAGATATATGTGCCTAGATCTTTCCCCACCACATGATGCTTGCAAAAGTGAAAAATAAAAAGGAGTAGAGGAGAAAACTTTGACTCTTGCATAAAATGTAAATATATAAAAGTAAAATATATATAGGCCCTTCACAGAGGGAAACAGAGGTTGTTATGTGCTTTTTGTTTTTGGATGCACAACCTCCTAATGCAAAAGAACGTCACATTATATTGCCCCTTGTGATAGCAACCTTTATTATGCAGTCTGTCGCTTTTATTACTTTGCCATCACAAGTTCGTACAACACTTATTTTCCCTTACACTAAAATACCATACACATTTAGAAGCAATTTTTATTTCCTTATGCACCGATGACAACTTACTTGAAGGATCTTATTCAATCCATGGGTAGGTACGGTGGACTCTCTTGAGATTGGATTTAAGGATTTTGGATGCACAAGTAGTATCTCTACTTAGTGTGGATTTTTGGCTAGCATAGATATTGAGCAAGCACCACATGTTGGAGGATCTATGACAATATAACTTCTATGTGAATATGAACAAACATAAATCATTATGTTGTCTTCCTTGTCCAACATCAACAATTTGGCATAAAATATTTAATGGGGGCTCACAATCATAAAAGATGCATGCCCAAGATAGTATATTTACATGTGAATATTCTCTTCCCTTATTAATTCTTTCATGAATTGCATCATTGACCAATGCTATGTTTGTCAACTCTCAACAAATTTTACCACTTATACTTTTCCTTATGTAATTTCATTACTTTCCATAAGATTAGGATATGATCTTTTTCATTATTTTCTTTATTTTGATTGAAACAAGAAAGTAAAGAAGCAAAAACTCAAACTAAACTTCATTATACAACTCTCACACGATTACATAGATAGTAGATCACACAACTAGCACTCGAAAGTAGATCGTACTAAACTTTTATTCAACTTAATCACGAAATAACTAAGGACCGAGCTAAGAACGGTAAAGATAATAAAAGTGACGGTGATATGATACCGGGGCATCTCCCCCAAGATTGGCACAAGCCAAGGGGAGTGCCCATACCCGTGTGCTCAGGTCTCCTTCTTTGGTGATGGTGGTGGTGACGAGGTAGGGGCTTCACACTTCAGTCTCAGTAGGTGCTCCAATCTACGATTGATGCTCCGGAGGGCGACATTTTGCTTTTCCAACAAAATAATTTCACGAGTGAGATATGTATTCTGAACACAAACCATTTCAAAGACCTTCAAGGCTTCGATTTCAGTAGGGGTGAGATGGTTATAGTAGGGTTGAAGGATATCTTCCTCTTTCTCAACTTCCCCCGTGAGCATGGCTTGCCCCCATTCTTGAGCCTAATCCCCCGCAACTGTTTTGACCTTGTCCTCCTTGATGGCTTCTTTTGGTTCTTCTCTCCTTAGTTCCATCTTCAGCAGCCAATCATCTCCTTCTGCGTTGTTGGAGGGAGAAGACATGATGCTTGGCTTGATAGATCTGACAGAACAATAGTCTGAAATAAGAACAGAGGATTTTCCCATGATACAGTGGTCAAATCGTCCGAGGGTATATATAAAGAATTTTCATCTTGGGAAGCAAGTATACTATAGGAAAACGGAGTCGGGAAGGTGCCTGAGGGGCCCACTACCCACCAGGGCATGCCAGGTGGGGCGGGCGTGCCCTGGTGCCTAGTGGGCACGTGGGTTGCCTTCCCGGGTGTTTCTTAATTTTTTTTATTTTTTGATAATATTCCAAAACCGACAGAAAATATTTTTGCAAATTTTTTGGAGTCTGTTTACTTACCGTATCATGTACCTCTTTCTTTTCAGTGTTCTGGAGTGTTCTGGAAGGTCTCTTTTATGTATTCCTTCGATGTCATGGTTTGAATAATATTAGTTTCGACATTAATAGGTGTACCTAAAGTATAGTGCTTAATTCTTTGCCCATTGTCCACCTTTGGATTTGTGCCTTCAGCATTATTTATCTTGATAGCTCCAGAGCGATAAACTTCTTCAATGATATATAGTCCTTCCCATTTGGAGAGAAGTATTCCTGCAAAATACCTAAAATGAGAATTGTACAATAGAACATGTTCACCAACTTTGAATTCCCACTTTTGGATTCTTTTGTCATGCCATCTTTTAACTTTTCCTTTGAATAGTTTGGCATTTTCATAGGCTTGGGTTCTCCATTCATCTAGTGAGCTAATATCAAATAACCTCTTTTCACCGGCAAGTTTGAAATCATAATTGAGTTCCTTAACTACCTAATATGCTTTATGTTCTAACTCAAGTGGAAAATGACAAGCTTTTTCATAAACCATTTTATATGGGGACATAACCATGGAATTTTTATAAGAAGTTCTATAAGCCCATAGTGCATCATCAAGTTTCTTAGACCAATTTTTCCTAGATCTTTTAACAGTACTAGTAAGATGCCCATGCGTTGCGTGGAACATTGAAATGCATTGATCCATGAGTTGTTTATTCGACAAAGTATGTGGGGGTCATCTCATGTGTAATAAATATCGATAGGTTTCTTCAAATATTATTTCTTCTCTAGAGCTCACAAGCATCCGGGTGAATAGTAAATGTAGGCAAAATAGATAAAAGAATATCTTTTGCAAACAAAAGCGTTCAAGTGTTCAACATGCATCCAAAACTTTAGAAGAAATAACACTTATTGCGGTTTGCAAAAAATGATCTTAAAGTATTATGTTTTGAGTATCAATTTTGTTTATTTTTTCTAGGCCACCATGAATGTAACTTAGGATGACTTGGAAGGGGCAGAGGAGATGGCGAGGAGGAGGGTGTCGTGGTGGTGGTCGACAATGCAGCTTGAGAGAAGGCATGAGAGGAGTTGGGGGCAGACGAGTGCCGAAAGCAGGGACCTCTCCAGATCCTTCTTTTTTCCTGAGATGGCTAGATGAGGTGAGAGGGAGAGATGGCTGAACGTGAGAGGCATGGGGTTATCTACAAAGGAGGAGTGGAGTACGAGGGCCTTTTTGCAAAACTGGCATAGTTGTTTCAGATGCGTTGGATGTAAATCAAACGGTTGTAAAAATAGGATGGCAGGCACACCATCATCACCGAATCAACTTTTTATAGGAGTATAAATTTAGTAATATCAACTTAATTTCTCTATTGCTAAGTCCAACTTGACCACTAGATTGAGGGTGATAAGGGTATCCAATTCTATGATTGACATCATATTTAGCAAGCAACTTACGGAAAGCACCATGGATAAAGTGTGAACCACCATCCGTCATTAAATATCTAGGGACTCCAAACCTCGGGAAAATAACTTCTTTAAGCACTTTAATGGAGGTGTTATGATCAACACTGCTACTTGGAATAGCTTCTACCCACTTAGTGACATAATCAACAACAACCAAAATATGTCTATACCCATTAGAGGATGGAAAAGGTCCCATATAATAGAATCCCCAAACATCAAATGGTTCAATAACAAGTGAATAATTCATAAGCATTTATTGACGTATACGAATATTACCAATACTTTGACATTCATCACAAGATAAGACAAATTTACGAGCATATGTGGAAAAAATAGGCCAATAAAAACCAGATTGTAATACCTTGTGTGCAGTCCTATCTCCCACATGATGCCCTTCGTAGGCTTCGAAGTGACATTTCCGTAGGATTTGTTCCTGTTCATGCTCAGTTATACAACGTCTAATAAAAATACCACCTACTCCATCTTTATACAGATGTTGGTCATCCCAAAAGTAATGTCTTAAATAGTAGATTTTTTTTATTTTGTTGGTATGTGAAACTAGGTGGTATAATTTATAGCAACAATATTGTTAGCATAGTATGCATACCAGGGAGTGTTATGAGAAGCATTTTTGATAGCTAATTGTTCATCAGGGAAGCTATCATCAATAGGTAGTGGGTCATCAAGAATGTTTTCTAACCTAGACAAGTTATCAGCTACGGGATTCTCAGCTCCTTTCCTATCAGTGTGTGTAAGTCAAACTCTTTTAACAAAAGAACCCACCTAATGAGTCTAGGTTTAGCATCTTTATTTTCCGTGAGATATTTAATAGCAGCATGATCGGTGTGAACAAGTACTTTAGAATCAACTATGTGAGATCTGAATTTATCACAAGCAAACACAACTGCTAGAAATTATTTTTCAATTGTAGCATAATTTTGTGCCCCAAGACAATACCTTCATTCACCATAAAGTGGCACTTTTCCCAATTCAAGACAAGATTAGTTTGCTCACATCTCTGCAAAACTTGATCAAGGGTGCTTAAGCAATCATCAAAAGAAGTTCCGAAAACGAAAAAGTCATCCATGAAAACCTCAACAATCTTTTCACAAAAGTCAAAGAATATAGCGCTCATACATCTTTGAAAGGTATAGAAGGTGCATTGCATAAACCAAAAGGAATGTCTATAAGCATAAGTTCCAAAAGGTTAAGTATAAGTGGTTTTGTTTTGATCAAGTTGTGATACATGCATTGAGAGAAACCAGAATATCCATCAAGAAAGCAAAAGTGGGTGTGCTTAGATAGTCTTTCTAACATCAAGAAAGGAAGGTAGAGGGTAATGATCCTTTCTTGTAGCTTTGTTTACTTTTCTAAAATCAATTACCATTATATAGATAGTAACAATTCTTTGAGGAATAAGTTCATTTTTGTCATTAGGAACAACAGTAATACCTCCTTTCTTAGGAACACAATGAACAAGACTTACCTATCTACTAGAAGCTATGGGATAAATTATACCTGCTTTCAGAAACTTTAATATTTCAGTTCTTACCACTTCCTTCATCTTAGGATTTAATCGTCATTGATGATGAACAACGGGATTAGCATCAGGTTCCATATTAATCTTATGCTGACAGAGAGTGGGACTAATGCCCTTAAGATCATTAAGAGTATATCTAATAGCAGCTCGGTGCTTCCTCGGAGTTTTTAATAATCTTTTCTCTTCATGCTCTGTAAGGTTAGCACTAATAATAACATGATATATCTTCTTTTCATCTAGATAAGCATCTTTCAAAGTATCAGGTAATTGTTTCAATTCAAACACAGGATCACCCTTAGGTGAAGGCGGACCTCCTAGAGTTCCAATAGGCAAATTATGTTTGAGAATAGGTTGCTTTTCAATGAACATCCTATTTGTTTCATTTCTTTCATGCAAGTGCATACCATTTTCATGGTCGAGCAAATATTGTTTTAGTGGATTAGTAGGAGGTATGGCAATAGAAGCAAGACCAATTATTTTATCCTTACTAGGCAATTCTTCATCATGGGGTTTCCTACGAAACTTAGAAAAATTAAACTCATGGGACACATCACCAAAGTTAACACTGCCAGTTTCTCTCTCACAATCTATCTTAGCATTAACAATGTTCAAGAAAGGTCTACCAAATATAATGGGACAAAAGTCATCTTGTGGGGAGCCAAGAACTAGAATATCAGTAGGGTATTTTATTTTTTCACACAAGACTTCAACATCTCTAACAATCCCAAGTGGTGTGATAGTGTCACTATTAGCAAGTTTAATAGTAACATCAATATCTTCTATTTCAGCGGGTGCTATATCATTCATAATTTCTTGGTATAGAGTAAAAGGAATAGCACTAACATGAGCACCCAAATCACATAAACCATGATAACAATGATCTCCTATTTTAACTGAGACAACATGCATGCCAACAACGGGCTTTTCCTTATCTTCAGCGTCTAGTTTGGCAATTCTAGCAGCTTCATCACAGAAATAAATAACATGCCCATCAATATTATCGACCAAGAGACCTTTAATCATAGCAATAATAGGTTCTACTTTAATTTGTTCAGAGGGTCTAGGTTATCTAATATTACTTTTGTTAACCACAGTTGAGACTTTAGCATGCTCCTTTATCCTAACAGGGAAAGGTGGTTTTCCAATATAAGTGGTAGGCACAACTGGGTCAACATTGTAAATGATAGTTTCATCTTTGACTATGACTAGCTCCTTAATCTTTTATTTAATAGGGGGATGATATTTAAACCACTTCTCCTTAGGGAGATCAACATTAGTAGCAAATGATTTACAAAAAGAGGCTACTACACTACTGTAGGATGCTGCTAACGCGATACTACGATCGGAGACCCTTCGAGAAACTGTGTGTGATGCAATAATCGCAAATAGTGGTGTAATAAAACCGTAAAAAATGTACAAAATGTTTGAAATGACGGATGCATCAAACATGGTTCAGATTTTAGTTGCATGTGCGACGCAGGGCATACGATTCAGTACAATTAATTGTTTGAGATGAGGAGTAACAAAAGAAACGGGTAGCCAGATGAAGGCGTGTCCGATACACAGCATACGGTTCACTCGGATGAACTGTTTGTGACTAGGCAACACAAAAGAAATGGTCAGCCAGATCAAGGTGTGTGCGATATATAGCATGCGGTTCACTCGGATGAACTGTTTGTGTTGAGACAAGAGAACAGAAACGGTTCAATATAACAAGATGTGTGTGATACGCGGCAAACAGGTCTGTAATCGGAAATGTGTGCGAAGACCGATAACAACACAAATGGTTGCTGCTAATATGACGTGTGTGTTGTGCGATGGGATTGCATACAGAACAACATACACACACACACACACACACACACACACACACACACACTTATAAGGACATGGTTGCATAACCAAATTAAACATCCAATTACATATGTGGCTACTACGACCATGGCATTTGCACACATCAAAGTAAACTATTACATGCATAATTTCATAGGTGGCTACTACACACATGACACTTCCACACACCAATAAAGTAAACTATATATTACATGCATGATTAACTAGCATAAACGATCATTTGATCGTTATCTACTGCTTGTGACGCTTGCTCTACTTGTAGCTCGATCCGGGCTCGTCGATTTGGGTAACGAGGCACTTCCTCATGTCATCGATCCGCCTGTGCATCTCGTAGCATGTGTACGCGCTCTTGGCCGCAAACCTGAGGTGAGGTTCATCCATTCGCCGCATCCAGGCCCTGTGCCAGGATACAAGACTTGTTTTCTGGGCATCCTGCTTCATCTTTTCGTAGTAGTCGTCGATGATGGCTGAGGCGAGTTCGACCAGGGAGTCCTTATTCGTGATGCCCCAGACCATGTAGTGGTCACGTATTTCGACAAGGTTCTTGTAGGACAAGCCCGTAACACTGAGCGCTTTTACATCGCCGGTGGTTTCCACTCTGGCGAGCTTGTAGTCGGTGCTATTGACAAACCTGTTGAAACGATCGCAAGGCTCTATGGCCATGCAATAGTGGTAGATGAGGACATGATGGCACACTCACAACTGGGTGACAGCAACCTTCTGATCTATGCCGGTATGATCGACGGTGTACTGGAGGTCGATGCCGACCACCTTGTACTTGTCTCCAGCAAGCAACACTAAAAAAAAAGACACATCCGTGACATTTTGGGCCGAACAAATTTTTTTTTATGTCATACTTATGACACTTCTATGATGATAATTGTGACAAAACCCGGTATCATCATAGGTGTGGTGGGCTCCTACTTCTATGACAAAAAATCATGACAGAAAATGGGCTTTTCGTCCTGGGCGGGCCGGAGACGCAGCTGCATGACATTCTTTGGGCCGTCCATGACAGAAAAAACCGCGGTAGAAGCAAGGGCGAGGAAAATTTTGGGGAGTTCCCGGTTACGATGGGTGGTCGGGGGCCGAGCGATGCGCATTTCTCTCGTACACGTACGCGCGTGTGTGCGAGGCGTTGGCTCTAACTGAACCCGAGCGAGGCATTGGGCTCTAACTGAACCCAAGCGATTGCCGCTGCAGCTACGCGTTCTTGAACCCGAGTGATCGATCGATGGTCGTTAATCGAACCCAATCGAGCGATTCCTTCACTACCGCCGCTAATCAAGCCAATCGATGCTGCCTCTCGATGAACAAGGAGCGCTATACCGGGGTGGGGTTGCATGAACAAAGTGAGCGGTGGGGTGGATGAACAGACCCGTGGCGTTGCCTCGATCGAGCTGGTTGGGGCTGGATGAACAAGACCCCGTGGAGGGCTGGATGAATAGGACGACCCCGTGGAGGGCTGGATGAACAGTAGACGATGGAGGGGGGCCCGTGGAGGGGTAGTTGAGCGAGCTTGCGGTGGAGTAGCGCGGTGGAGGCTGGATGAACAGGAGCCCGTGGAGGCTGGAGGAGGTCGACGGTAGCCCGTGGAGGCTGGAGGAGGTCGACGGTAGCCCGTGGAGGCTGGAGGAGGTTGACGGTAGCCCGTGGAGGCTGGAGGAGGTCGACGGTGGAGATGAACATTATCCCGTGGAGTCCCGTTTTGCGGTACGCCACACCCCTCCCAATGAACAGGACCCCCGTTTCGACCGTAGCGCTCCAACACAAGTCTGTTTCGTCCGTTTTGCGGTACGCAACACCCCTCCCGATCAAAAAGACCCCCGTTTCGACCGTAGGAGGTCCGTTTCCTCCGTTTTGCGGTATGCCAGACCCCTCCCGATGAACAGGATCCCTTTTCGAACGTGGCCGGTCGAACACAAGGCCGTTTCCTCCGTTCTGCGGTACGCAAGGCCTCGTTTCCATCGCCTGTTTCGTCCAAGCCCGTTGGCTCCCACGCGTTCTGTTGCCTCCCGATGAACACGACGCATTCCGTTGCCTCCCCATGAACACGACGACGACGCTGTTTCTCCGTTCCGACCCAGCCATGTACACGAGCCCTGGCCGTACGTATGCGCGAGTAGGCGTTCGAGACCCCGCCCATATGTACACATACGTGGCCGTATTTTCTTTCTTGCACAGTGGCCGCTCTACGTACGTGTACATGCTACGTGCGTGCCTCTACTACGACACGTACGCGCCTCTACTATGACACGTGCGCGCCTCTACTACGACATGTGCGCGCCTCTACATCCACTAGTATGTACGTACACGTTCACGACCAGAATGACAACGCTACGTACGCTTTGACCAGGTGGGTCCCGACTGTCAGGCACTTCCTTGCGTGCGAAGATGTAGCTGGTGTGTCCCAGTAGTCAGGGGGCGAATCATTTTTTTTTGCCCAGAGGCACTTCCTTGCGTGCGAAGGTGTAGCTGGTGGGTCCCAGCAGTCAGGGGGGAAACATTTTTTTCGCGAAATACGGTGGCCTGTCCGGTGGGTCCCTGTTGTCAGGTGGAGGAATAATTATTTTGCAGGTAATAAGGAGGCACTTCCTTGCGGCCGCCGTGGACCCAGCTGTCAGGCTCTCCATGCACAGTACTCTTCCGCTGGAAGTCGGTCGTTGAATACATTGACCACGCCGCACCGAGAGCACCACGGCGGTGGACGACGGCAAGGCCTAGGAAGGGGACGACGCGGAGCCGAGGAAGACGCAACAGTGGATGCCCACGCGAAGAGGAGTACGAGGGTTCACTGGTTCGGCTGCGGTGTGAGGCTGCCGTCGCCGAAGAATAACATGGGGTGTGGGTGAGTAGAGGGATGGCCTGGCTAGCGGTGGGAGTAGTAGGGGGCGGTGAGGCCTCCACGGTATCACAGTCGGCCACGGGAGGCAGGAGCATGCGGCACGAAACGGCGCTGCTTTGGGCGGCTGGAGAACGAAGACCAGAGGTTGAAGAAGCACTACGGCCGTTGGATGGACATCGTACGATCACTGGAGTATTGACTAAGTTGACAATGCCCTCCGTCCCCGTCAACTTAGTAGGCCCACAAGTCAGACTGCCACTATACCGTGTCCCAGCTAGCAGGGGGAGTATTCATTTTTTTGTGCGTAATAAGGAGGCACTTCCTTGTGTGCGAAGATATAGCTGGTGGGTCCAAGCCGCCGCCGGGTGATAACGTTTTTTCGCGAAATCTGAGAGGCCCTTTTGGTGGGTCCCGGATGTCATGTGGAGGAATCATTATTTTGCGGCGTAATAAGGAGGCATTTCCTTGCGTGCGGCCGTGGACCCAGGTCACCTCTCCACGTGCAAATTCCACTTCAGATGCATGTCGGTCGTTGACCATGTTGACCAGGCCGCTACCGAGAGCACCAGGGAGGTGGACGACGGCGAGGCCTAGGAAGGAACGACACGCAGGTGGGAAGACTTCGGCGATTGTTTCCCACGTGGAGAGTACGACTGCATCTGAGGGTTTCTTGGTTAAATCTGCCGTCACGGAGAATAACCGCATGTGTAGGTGAGTAGAGGGATGGCTAGGCCGGGCGATGGGAGTACGGTGGGGCGGTGAGGCTGCGGCAAGATAGTCTGCCATGAGGAGGAGGGAGCAGGCAGTCCCGTAGGCGCTTGTTTGAGTGGCTAGAGCAGGAAGAGCAGAGATTGAAGAAGCACGACGGCCGTTGGATGGAAATCCAACAGTCACTGCTTGTGCGTCAACCTTTTTTTAGGAAAGCCTCAAATCTGTGGAAAACAGCATATAGCCCATCTGCCATTATTTCTAATAATTTACAGCCCATTTGCTAATTCTTAAGGTTTTTTTGGAGCCCATATTCTTTTGTTAGCATTACAACCCATATTGTGGCCACGGTTAAAAAATTATATGAAATTTTGCATATTTCGGTGCGGTCCGAACTGTTTTTAATCCCGAAATTTCGAGTCACATTCAAAATTATTTTAAAAATAAATGTATATCAATATAAAATCCAACAGATTTTCCACGCATAAAAATAAATGCAATTTAAAATCTCGAAATGAAAAAAAGATATTTGAAACTAATTGCCGGTTTGATGTGTTTTAAAAATGTACAACCCATTTCTCATTACTGATAGGCCATTTTCTCGGCCAGCCGAATGAAGCTCTCCTTGTCTTGAAATATTTGCAGCCCAACAGGCCTGACAAAGCGACTTACTTGGCAAATCACAAAAAAACTGGGTTGTGGCCGTGGATCCAGCTGCGGCCGTGGACCCTGTTGTCAGCCTCTCCACATACGGACTCTTCCGATGGAAGTCGGTCATTGACCACATTGACCATGCCGTGCCGAGAGCACCAAGGCGGTGGATGACGGCGAGGCCTAGGAAGGGGACGACGCGGAGTTGGGGAAGACGCGGCAGTGGATGCCCACGCGGAGAGGAGTACGAGGGTTCACTGGTTCGGCTGCGACGTGAGGCTGTCGTCGCCGTAGAATAACAGGGGGTGTGGGTGAGTAGAGGGATGCCCTGGGCCAGCGGTGGGAGTAGTAGGGGGCGGTGAGGCCTCCGCGGCATCACAGCCAGCCACGAGAGGCGTGAGCACGCGACACGACCGGCGCCGCTTGGGCGGCTGGAGCAAGAAGAGCAGAGGTTGAAGAAGCACTATGGCCGTTGGATGGACATCGTACGGTCATTGGAGCTAGAATCGTTCATATTGACTAAGTTGACAAAGCCCTCCGTCCCCATCAACTTAGTAGGCCCACAAGTCAGCTTCCCACCAAGGTAGGTCCCAGCTAGCCGGGGGAGTATTCATTTTTTTGTGCATAATAAAGAGGCACTTCCGGTGGGTCCGAGCTGATAGCGGGGGGAACATTTTTTTCTTGAAATACGGTGGCCCGTTCGGTGGGTCCCAACTGTCAGGGGGGAATGTTTTTTTCGCAAAATACTGGTGGCCCGTCCGGTGGGTACCCGCTGTCAGGTGGAGGAATAATTATTTTCTGCGTAATAAGGAGGCACTTCCTTGCGGCTACCGTGGACCCAGCTATCAGCCTCTCCATGTACAGTACTCTTCCGATGGAAGTCGGTCATTGACCACATTGACCATGCCGCGCCGAGAGCACCACGGCGGTGGACGACGGCGAGGCCTAGGAAGGGGACGATGCGGAGCCGGGGAAGACGCGGCAGTGGATGCCCACGCGAAGAGGAGTACGAGCGTTCACTCGTTCGGCTGCGGTGTGAGGCTGCCATCACCGCAGAATAACATGGGGTGTGGGTGAGTGGAGGGATGGCCTGGCCAGTGGTGGGAGTAGTATGGGGGCGGTGAGGCCTCCGCGGTAGCACAGCCGGCCACGGGAGGCAGGAGCAGGCGGCACGACCGGCGCTATTTTGGGCAGCTGGAGCAAGAAGACCAGAGGTTGAAGAAGCACTATGGACGTTGGATGGACATCATACGGTCACTGGAGTATTGACTAAGTTGACAAAGCCCTCCATCCCCGTCAACTTAGTAGGCCCACAAGTCAGCCCAACAATATGGTGGGTCCCAGCTAGCAGGGGGTTATTCATTTTCTTGGGCGTAATAAGGAGACACTTCCTTGCGTGCGAAGATATAGCTCGTGGATCCAACCTGTCAGCGGGGGGAACATTTTTTTCGCGAAATACAGAGGCCCTTCCTGTGGATCCTAGCTGTCAGGTGGAGGAATCATTTTTTTGCGGGTAATAAGGAGGCATTTCCTTGCGTGCGGCCGTGGACCCAGCTGTCAGCCTCTCCACGTACAGTCCACTTCCGGTGGATGTCGTTCATTGACCACGTTGACCAGGTCGCACCGAGAGCACCAGGGCGGTGGACGAGGGTGAGGCATAGGAAGGGAACGACACGGAGCCAGGGAATACTCAGCAGTTGTTTCCCATGCGGAGGAGTACGAGGGTTTACTGGTTCGTCTGCCGTCCCCGGAGAATAACAACATGTGTGGGTGAGTAGAGGGATGGCTAGGCCATCAATGAGAGTATGGTGGGGCCGTGAGGCCTGCGCGGTAGCATAGCCGGCCGCGGGAGGAGTGAGCAGGCAGTCCCGCCGGCGCTTATTTGAGTGGCTGGAGCATGAAGAGCAGAGATTGAAGAAGCATGCCAACCGTTGGATGGACATCCAACAGTCAGTTCTCTCATGTGTTGACTAAGTTGATGTATGCTATGCAAAGGCCAACATTTTTTTTATGAAAGCATACGCGTCAACCTGTAGTAGGCGCACAAGTCAGCCTCAAATCTGTGGAAAACAGCATACAGCCCATCTGCCATTATTTCTAATAATGTACAGCCCATTTGCTAATTCTTAAGAATTTTTTGGAGCCCATCTTCTTTTTGTTATCATTACACCCCAAATTGTGGACATGGTTAAGAATTATACGGAATTTTGCATATTTCAAAAGTGGTCAACTGTTTTTAATCCAGAAATATCGATTCACATTCAAACTATTTTGAAAAATAATTTATATAAATATAAAATCCAAATAATTGTCCATGCATAAAAATCAATGGAATTTAAAATCTTGTAATGAAAAAAATTGAAACTAATTCCCGGTTTGATGTGTTTTAAAAATGTACAACCCATTTCTGGGTAAACCGAATGAAACTCTTCTCGTCTTGAAAGATTTGCAGCCCAGCAGGGCCGATAAATCAAGTAGGCCTTAGTTGGGTATTTCTTAAAAAAAATAGAACTGGGCTAGCCATTTTCAGCAAGAAAAAAACACAACTGGGCTCATGATGTGGTAAACGAATAAAACCACAGCTAGACGGGCCCCTGACCCCACAGCCCGTTGTTACCCTGATCCGTCGCTAAAACTAGTATAAATAATAACTGCTTGTTCCTAAAAAAACTGCGCCACCTGCTGGGTCCCTAGTGTCAGCCGCTCGTAGTGTAATTCTCTCGTTTATTGACTATGTTGATAATGGCATGAGCCCCAGATGTCCAACCATTAGGAGGAACCATATTTTTGGGCTTGTAATATAGAGGCACTTGCCTGCGTACTGCCATGACACTGGTGGGTCCCTACTGTCATCCTCTCCACGTACAGTCATCTCCTTGTTCCTCTCGGTTGTTGACGACATTGACAACGCAAGAGGGCGGCGCACCGCGCACGGCGAGCGAACCAAGGCCGCAAGGCGGAGGACGACGGTGAGGCCTCGGACGAAACGAACAGGAGCCATGGAAGATGTGCCGGTCCATCCACAAAGTGAGGGGAGTACGAGGGTTGATCGTTGGGCGCTAGTGCGTGTTAGACGTCACCGGAGGATAACATGACGTGTGGGGAATAGAGGAGGGACCGCCAACGTTGGAGGGTATGTGCGGTAGGGCGGGCGGAGGCGCAGCCAGCCATGGGAGGCGGGAGCAAAGTGAGCCGACGGGTGGTTTGGTTTGGGCCGGAGGAAGAAGAAGACAAGAGATAGAAGATACACGACAGATGTTGGATGTCAATCCAACGATCGGTAGGCAGAATCGTTTGTTGACCGGGCTAGTAAGTCGACACCACCTTGGATAGGCTATTTCCTCATGGGTCCCAAATGTCGAATTCAAATCACACGGTCATGTAGCCTTTCGTATGAAAATTTACAGCCCATTTGATGTGCTAGTTCGAAATAAGTTTGTGGGTGCTGGTGGGGGCTAATCACTTGGCTTCTGTAATGCACAGTGAGCTCAAGCAGCCGGCAAGAGTGATGTTATTTCCCTTGGTTGGAATTTTTTACAATATTTCACTCTAAATTAAACGAATGGCAAGCCATTTGCTTTGTTTCAAAGAAAATATGACAACACAAATGAGTTGAAAAGGGCAGGAACATCTAACTCCATCTTACAAACTATACAAAAGCACGAGGGTTAATTGTTCATCAGGTTTACAAAAAAACCCAGGTTGAAAAGGGCAACAACATGTAACTCCAGCACTGTTTTCGGCAGTCAGAGTCAAATGGATCGGTCAGGTCCATACAATGAACATCATGGGTCGTAAAATTTACTGGATTATGACCACAATATGTTGTAAATGGAAGCCCGGCACGTTCAGAAGCTCTTTTGCCCACCTGAAACTCCTTGTTTTGCTCTTTGACATACCCATCTGTCAAAACCATGCTGCTGATAAACTTAAGCCTGATGGACAATAGTAACATCGCATTCAGCAGGAAGAATGTGACAAATCTAGTGTTTGCACGTTTGGCTACATATGGTTCTAGCGTTATTGTCTTCAATCGAATCTCATGAGAAGTGAGAAAATCCCGATGCTTACGAATCCATCGATTGGTTATAACTTTCTTACCCCATCCTGTTGCTTAAATAGACATGAAGATTGAAAACAGTTAAGGTCTAAAAGAAGAGTGTCAAAAGAGCAACAGCTGAACGGTCAATTCTAGTACTCTATATGCGGGCTTCCAATGTGTGTGAAATTATCACCTTTATATACAACTTCTCCAGACATGGAAAGCATTGCAGCAAGCCAATAATCTTGTTCAGATCAAAACTATTCATTATGACATATAAGATCTTGACAGAATCCAGCACCATTGATAGGCCATCCATGGAGAAACTCTTCATTGAGCATAGAACATGATATTAGTACAAAATGTGTACTCCAAGATGATAAATAACTTACGCGCATAAATTTAAAATGCAGGTTATGGTTACAAGTGTAGATGATAATATAAAGTACCTGAAGAACTGTGGAGCCAAACACCATATGGAAATGAGCACATAGATCATGTATTACACCCAAGGTCTCCAGTTTAGGCGTAGAGAGGACGGTTATTTGCAACGGTGAATAACTAGAATCAAGGATCAACCTTTGAAGTGAAGGGGCATCTTGGATGATGAGCTGCCTTCCGTCAAAAGAAATTCCAATTCTTACAAGGTTAGGTAACTTTATTTGGAGACAACCGATTCTAACTGTGAAAACAAGCACCAAGCACTCCAGGGCAGGGCAACTAGAGTATATGATGTTGTGCAATGAGGCCTCCGATATACGAACCCGCACAAGTGAAAGTTTCTTGAGAAATGCGATCGAAGGTTTAGTACCAGATTGTCTGGTAGGTAGCACATCGCAAAGGTGACGGTGTGGAGGGAGGAGGAAAACCGCGAGATGGACATCGGTGCTGAGGGCACAAGTTCATGGCGTTCGGTATGTGGTATGTGATTTCCATGGGAATAGTAGAACTAAAGCAGCTGTAGTTCTGTGCATTCAGGGGATTTCAGCCAGGCGTCCACCGTGCAGGGCATGGTATGCTTGCTCAGGTAGCATGACGGGATGCAGAGGCTTTGAACGGAGCCCTGGTGGGAGGAGATGATGGCTCTGGGGATTTCAAAATCATTGAAGAGAGATAGCTGACGACAGTCGAAATTAAGGGGCATGTTGCGCCATAGAGGGCGCCACCGAATTGAGAGGACTTTGGTGTGGCAGCAATCCTTGGTAGGGAGAAGCGAGATGATCTCCCCAAGGACGGCGTCCGGGAGATCACTGATGCGGTCCACCCGAGATTCTACGGTTCACTCGATCCGGTGGGGGCGGGGTCGCCCGCCAAGCTTGCCGGGTCTTGGGATCTACAACAGCATCGCCGCTGGCAGAGCCTCATCTTCTTGGCGCTGGGGTCAGCCGACTCCATTTTCCTCGAGGGCGTCGCGTCGCGCTCACGGATTTGAGCAGAGTAACGAATGACGAGCCTAGTTGTAGTGGAGTGAAGAAGAAGGGGAGCTGGGTTTTTTTTGTTGGAGTGAGGAAGAAGGGGAGCTGGGTTTTTGTAGGATTGAGGTGAGGAATTTGGGGGAACGAGTGGAGCGAGCTGACGTGAGGTGGGTGGGAGCGAGAAGGAAGAGGAGCACCCAGGTTTGTTTGGGGGGCGGTGTGCTGGGTGTGGGTAGCGCCTCTCATTCAGTAAATATATGGGCTTTTGAATTGATTTTACTATTTACTAGTGTGGATGGGCTGTTTTGTCTTGGGCACAGAGAAACAATTACTACTAGTACAAAGTGGAGACACTCTCTGACTACCCGTAAAAAAATTACTACTAGTACAGTGGAGACACTCTACCGCTTCTGGCTCCTCCTAGGTCATTGAAACGTCTCCCTCTACTGAATGCCGTTATACTTTTGTTCACTGACATGTGGGCCATGCAGCGCGTGGGCCCCAATGCCATCCACCAAATTAGAAGGCAGTATGCAGGCGGAGAGTCACCCCGGTCGTAGCACGACAGTAACGAGCCGTCGTATCACAAAACCCCACCTCCCCGCAGTCTAAGTTTGACAGACGAAGCAACCATCATTTCACTCTTCGCTAAATCCCCTTCTCCCTCACCGTCTTCAAGAAAGGCAACACTCGCATCTGCCACTGTTCTTCTCTCCCAACGAAGGGAAGGTAAGCGGATCCGTGATGTTTGTATATTTTCGTTCAGAGAAAAAAAAGAACTTTTGCAAAGCAATAACCGATCCTCACTCTCTTTTTTGTTTCATTTTCATTGCGATTGTGTTTTCCTTTCAGTGGTCTCCTAGTATTCGTCAGTTTCATGATGGACCAAGGAGAACCAGGCAAAGATCTGCCGATATTGGAGCAGACGCGGGAGGCTGATCCCCACGAGACAAAGAGCTCCAAGAAGATGGAGGCAGCCACCGAGCTGACCCTAGATACGCTCACGGCCACTACTGAGATGGTCAAGGCCCCGTTTGAGGTTACAACCCCCGTGGCATTGCAGGAGCAGTTTTCCCCCTTTGAGGATGTGCCCCCCCCCACTGAGCTGCCCAAGGTGATTTTCTTCTTTGCCGATCTCGATTGTGGTTTTTCATCTAAGTATGTTGTGATTAATAATGCAAAATTTTATTAGCTTCGATGCCATGCTATACATAGTGGTTTAAATAACTTGTGTTTCTTATACTGAAAAGTAATTCCGAATTTGTTTCTATTTCAATTAGAGCCCTGATGCAGACAAGGATTGTGTGGTTGTACATGTCACTCGCTATGAGGCAGATGACCTTAATATACACACTGGGAAAACATAGTTCTTAGGATGTTGGATCCTGGAAGCCATTTGCGGTTATACCAATGAAGAGTTGTATTCCAGCCTCACTATTGTCAGGCGTGTTGTCCAGGGTGTACTGAAGCACAAGAAGTTCAAAGCTACTCCTTCGTTTGTGAGGCATACTGTTCTTGTCAAGCTTTACGCAGAAGATGACGTGGCATGCCTCCACAAACAAGTTTATCAGTGGCAAGGCCACAAGGTTGTCTTCATGAAGGTTCATAGGATTGAGCTGCTGCGGAACGTCCTCGATGATGTTCATTGCAAGGTCCGTCTTGTGTCTAGCCCAAATTAGATCGAGGCATGAAATAGTTACCCCAGCTAGTGTTTAATAGTAGTTTGGATTGTGTCTAATTATCCGATCCTTGCCTGTTATAGACCCCTCTGGGGCTAGTACTCTGTTTGAATCCGTCTATGGAAACTGCTGCTACTTTTGTGTTCCCGTGAATCATGTGAGAACCATCGTAATTGTTGCCGAAACAGATGCGTCCTCACTAGTTTTTTCATGAATATGGCATGGTAAGACATAAGTTGTCACGGTTTATCATACGAGCAGTGTGTGTTTTGATGAAGTAGAGCACTCGTTCGAGAATTGTGCGCCGATGTATACATAAGTCCTTGTAAACACTGTTGGTGCTACCCCACTTGTAAGCAGTTATGCAAAACACGGCACATTGGCTCAGCTCGCTTCAACACTAGGCTATCGACCAGCTAACAATCAACAATCTGTTGTCTGTCATATAAGCAACTATGTATCTTCTTACAGTGGTTCATGCAGTTAACTGAGGCCATAATGTAATAAATTCCAAACGTTCACACGCTAGTCCAGTGCTCATGTGGAACACTCACATTAAACTCGTCTTCATAAAAAACTTGAAAAGCATAAGTTAAGCAATTTTATACATCTCAATGATTCACAGAACATAACAAACATATACTAGTTCACAACAAAAGACAAATTTGTGAGAAGGTTTACAAATCAGGAAAAACAAGCAAGGCTTCTCTGAGCAAAGGGCCTCCCGGCAGGCTTAAATTTCCTGGAGTTCACTCTGGTTTTTTCTTGTTGCCACCATCCGAGGTTAGGTTCTCTCATTCCGAATAACCAATTATAATTGTGGTCTCATTTGGAATGCTGAACTGAACCATGCAAAGGTAATCTTGACCAGGTGAAATTCTTGTGCATTCCACTAAATTTAAGCACTGCTATTTGCAGAAATAAGTAGACCACAATGCCTCGTGTCCGCGCACCTGTCCAAAAAACCGTCGTGCAGCCGTGCCAGCTAGTCCTCGGTCCATGGATGAACTGGTAGAAAGTGCATTCCGGACTAGGATGCAGTTGTTTTCGCTCGTCCCTGCACTGCAATCAGGAAGTAAAACGTACAAATCAGCTTCTTTTAGATTGCGTTGGTCATTCTACCTTAGTTACTACCAATGTAGGGATACCTTGAAGACGGGAGGTTAGACGACGGCAACGAGGGATTGCCATCTCATTTTGCGCAGTTGTACTAAAACTGAGGTGTGTGCTTTTGATTGCGCGGATAGAAACGATACGGACACAGACATCCCGAAACGATATGGAGACAGACATCACTGTTTGCGCATATACGAAATACGGTTATTTAAACAAAGGATGTATATTTGCGTATGGCGTATGATTAACAACAGCATCTATTGTGTTATAATTGGGACTAGATTGACAAGTATGAAGAGTCCTTAAGTAAGTAGCATCACATCACATCAACAATGCCACTAGATTAACATGCGTAACAATAGCATTAGTATTCTTTGTCATGAGAGTAGCACATGGTCAAGAAATGTGCAATCAAAATTGTGCAGTTCCACTGGGATGAAGCAATGTTAGCGGTGTGAGATTTAAGTGTAACTGCAAAAACACAACTCATGGGAAATAAAGCAAGACGGAAGCACTTCATAAAATGGTGGTGGCATTGCTTGAATTTATCGACGGCACTAGACCATTACTTATAGTGACATTAGGTGGCATTGCTTAATTCTTCATGTGATTTTACATTAACGGTAGCGATATGGGCGTAGGGACAGTAGGGGCATAAAGTGGTGAGGCAGATGTGGCTGCCGAGAGCGGCAAACACTCAGGAAGCATGTCTTCATTTGTCCCATTTTTTATCTCCTCGGTGACATTTTCCTATGTGAGCACAGGAAATCTAGACATGCTCATTCTCATTTGCGTTGTCCCCCAACACCCGTCACTTTCTTTCCTTTCTCAACCAAGAGATAGGTCCACTTCCCCCCACCCTTCGCCATTCACCATGCTTTCTTCGTCTTTTCAACCAAGAGATCGGTTGGGTAGCCAATATCTACTACTTTCCCTCGTTTCCTCTTAGAACCAAGTCCTAGATTCATGCTACAGCTTTCCCACTTTCTTCCCCGTTTGAACCAATGCTTAGAGTTGACTGTATGAACTAGCTTTACCTCTAATAATAGTAAAAGTCTAGGTGGCTTTGGAATAGCGGACGGAAGTAGAAAAAGTTCCACACGAAGGGAACTGGGGCAGTAGAGCAAGGCGGGTTTCGAAGGAATATATACCCGAGGGTCGTCGGCATGTGTCAAAGACAGCGTTTGGAGGCCGCATCTTGGCTACAGTACTGCAGGGAGGAAGAAGGGGTCGGAGGCCCTCCCGAGCGGGCGCTCTCTCGAAGAGAACGGCACGGCCGCCGATCGGGACGCGCAGGCAGCCGTTGGTCTCCTCCCTCGCCGCTGATGACAGCGTGAACGATGCACCCACTCCCCTGCCCCGGTCGAGGTTGTCCGGCCGGATTTGTGACCAGCCGTGGGCTGAGAGAGAGTGTGGCCACCTATGTCTTGCTTACATCTGGAGAGCATGAGAGAGTGAACGAGAGGAACCCTAGTAAAGCAAGCGCTAAGGCTCCTGCTTTTATATATATAGTGGAGTGATTTTGTTGTACCAGCTTCAAAAAAATGCGCTCCTACGTGTACCCGCGAGTGGGTGTGAGAGAACTAGTGCGTGTGTGCACCACTTCTCTTCGTGAGAGTACAATATACTAGGCCCAAAGAACGTCCGCCGCAAGAGTAATAGTATAAGTGTGTGACGTGTGAGCTAAAATAAAATGTGTCCGACGTCTTTTGTTTTTTAGAAGTTCTGAGGGTAGGGTGTGAAGAGCACATATGTGTGTGACGTCTACCTGCAGATAGACGGTGGGTAGAGATGGCAATGGATCGGGTTCGGCTCGGGTTGAACAATATCAAATCCATATCCAAATCCATGATGGCAATATGTGTCCATCCACAAAAATATCCATGGGCGAAAAATTATATCCATGTCCAAACCCGATGAATACCCATCGGGTATGGATATCCATCGGGTTCTCCGTACACGTATATGTAAGACATAGAACAACTGCAGAAGACTCACATAAGCTCTCAAATTCTCACAAAATGACATAGCACAAGTGCACAACATCAAATCATCTCTTAGATTCTTATTAGTGATCAAGAGCAATTGCAAGAGACATCAGACCAATAATAAAAAACTCTTAGATTCTCACAAAATGACATGACATCAAATAAACATAAGTACACAATTCTATGTCCTCACAAAATGACATAGCAATAACACAACATCATTTCTCATGCTCGATTTCTCACAAAATGGCATCGCAATAAGAAGTTTATGACAACACATGCACTCAGCTTTCCATTCTCCATTAATATATTTTTTCTCAAAATTCCCTTCTCATAACACTAATGTGTGAGTTTCTCTTATTGCTAGTCCGACCTTGTGATGCTCCCACGACAACAGTAGCTTGAGTGTTAGATGTTGGTCTACCAGCTGAGTCAATATTTCAGGGCTAAACACAGTACAACTCCAGTTAAGTGATATCTTTTATTTCAAAAAAAAGGTACATGATATCTCGACTGTACAGTTTTAGTAAAAAAAGATACAAATTTGGAAATACTGAAATCTCTAGGTTGTAGTGAATGGTAGACATAACAACCTAAATTAGTTTTTCTATCTTTCTTCTTTTAGGGAATAAGGTAGACCTGCCAAAATTACATGTCAGATTCTACCGAGTCTTAATCATTCACAGCCTCCAGATTGAAATTCACTGATGTGGTAATGCGTAATTACTAATTAATATGCATATCTATAGTGCCATGTACCAACTAACTGTGACTAAATTTGTAACCAGCAAAAAAATACCTAATTCTGTCAATCTCTGCTCCAGTTGCTAATGTAAACTATGTATAAGAGTACTTTACAGAAATTGAGGACGTCACATGATGCACACTCACGTACAGGAACACCCGTTGCAAAAAAAAACGTACTGGAACACCTAATATACATACAAGAGAGGGATCGAGCATCTACACCTAATATACATGCTCCAGTTGCCGGCTGTTTCGTGTGGCCATTACCTCCTCCAAGGTCACGCAACTCACACTCCTCGTCGTGATCTACGACTGCCTCCCGGCACACCCATCCCGCCGTGCTTCCGGTCCTCGGCACAGCAGCGCTCCTGTACGTCGAGCTGCTCCGCATCGCAGCTCAGAGCGTGGGCTGTCCCGCTGCCATCGTCGGCAGGCCACGTACCTGTGCTTGCGTGGATAAGCCAAGATGAAGGGGGCGTGGGGATATGGAGTTGGATCTTTGGCTGCTGAAGTGTTGCACCATTAGTAGAGGTAAGGGCTGGCAGCGCTAATGGCTATACCTAGGGTTGCGGGGGGAGTAAGTCGAGGAGATAGAGTCTGCTTAATGATGGGGCATTTAACGAGGAGATAGAAGAATGAGAAGCGACAGTCCAGTAAGGTACGGTGAGGGAGACATTGCATGGTTTATTTTTCATTTTTTATACAGAAAAAATTACATTGGAAGATGGGACAGTGTGGATCACTGAATTTTTCCCCACATGTGATACTATCGGGTCGGATTCGGGTATATCCATGGATACATAATTATGTCCATGCCCTACCCATGAATAATTGGATCGGGTTCGGGTATTGTCCGTGGATGTAAAAACGTATCCAAACCTTATCCATTCGGGTCGGGTATCTGCGGGTATCCATGTCCATGGATAAAATTGCCATCTTAGACGGTGGGTGTCTGCGAGAGGACTCGGGAGAGTCGTGACTCATGAGAGTGCGTGTGCGTGAGAGAGAGGGGGGAACGTATCAATGCAATGCATGTGTCCGTAAATGATTATCCGACAAACTTTCGCCACAAGCCTTTTCCTGACGAACGCCGTAAGAACCGTTAGATCGGCATCCGACAGTGTCAGTTTTGTCATTTCATTTAACAGAACAGCCACTCCTCCTACACACAAATCTTCCACGTGAGTGTTTGCAACTACCGTATGCTCCCTCTGTTCCGAAATGTAGTGCATATAGCTTTATTGAAAATTCGAACCTCGCAAACTTTTATCGAGTTTTCGTGTACCAAATTGCACATGTAGAATACTGTGTATTTGTCATTTCATTCATCTTCGAAAGGTAACTATAAAGATGGGTGAGGAGTCTACAAGAAGGACCATCGTATCACCCGTAGCAATTTCAACCATCCTTTAGTGTCGAGGAATATCATAGGAACTCTATATGATATGATTTTTATAGGATTTTTTCCTTTAGAGCCAATTGGTTCATAGGAATAGATTCATATACTCCACATTTCAAAGGAAATAAACATGATATCATTTCTATAGCTTTAGAGCCACTTGGTTCATATGAATGGATTCCTATACTCCCTTAATTTCAAAGGAAAATAAAGATTAGCGTATATTCAATAGAAAAGTTGCTATGATATGAACCAAATTATATCTCTTTTCTAATCCCTCCTCATAGGAATTGAGATACATGTCATCTCTAGATTCAATAGAAAAGTTCCTATGATGTGAACCAAATGACATCTCTTTTCCAATCCCTACTCATAGGAATTGAGATTCTCCATGTCATCTCTTTCCCTACAACTTCCATGTATACATCTTTTATTCCTAAATAGATAGTACAACCCACCAGTAGCTTTTTTCCAAAACATGCAACTATGGCACAAGAACTATATAGTGTGCCAATAACTTTGAAAGATGGTCGCTGGATGAAGCTAATCCGATAGTGCAGAGATAGGAAAATCAGAGCACTACTGGCCGTTGGATATCATCAACATTCCACCAGATATGCCACATGTACAATTTAGAAGACTCCACGGTTGAACTTAAGCATACTGCACAAACCTCAAAACACAAGCACTTCTCCGTTGTTTTATAATCTTCTGTATCATAATTGATTATTATTTTCTAAATGAATTGCCATTATTTGTTTTTTACTTTATGCTTTACAATGCACAACTCCATGAATCTTAACATTTTTATAAAACTAATTGATTTTGAATGAGATGAACTATAAGAACTAAACGAATATCTACATCATGCATATATGACTCAATGCTTTACATGCTATAGTGTGTATTTATTCATAATTTGGTTTCGAAATCTCATGCGTTCAATACATGTGTATCTTACTAGTTTTGAGTACAGTAGCAAATTCCACGCGGCCCCGGGTATATCAAAATACAGGGCCCATGCATCATTGCCTTTCGGTCGAACCTACGTCCACAATTTTTTGTACGTACTATATCTCCACTGGTCCCCGAACCCAAAATGCTGCCTCGTTCCCGTAAAACCAAGCGGCCCACACATATTTAAGGCATCTACTCGAACCTGTTTACTACAACGTGGCCCTGCACGCCGTAGTACTCCTACAAACCCTACCGCGGCACTCATCATCGGTTTTCTTCAAGAGGCCGAGGGAGAAGCCGATTTGTAGTGGAGGCGCTTTCAAAAAAAAGATCTGTAGTGGAGACCCTTACCCTAGGGTGCCCTAGGTAGCTGTCGCACGCATCATTGTTTTCTCTTTTCTTTATGCTCTTGCGCCCTAGAGTGAAATGATTGTTGCTTCGTCTGGCCCAAATTTTAATGCAGAAAGGTGGGGCTTTGTGATTTGACCCTCATCGCTCATTTTCTACTATCAAGGCGCTTCTGACCGGGTGCCTCCAATTCCAACCGCTGCTCCGAACTGTAATTTGGTGCATCACACGTGGAACAAGACGGTGGATGAGCCACATGTCGGCCAAAGGGGTCCTGTTAAGTGTGTCGCCATTTCGTGTGCAGACTGACCTTGCTTGAGTTGCTACGCCAACATGACAGTAGCAGCCTACCACTTGGTTTTGCTCCTTGGTGAATCCCGACTATATTTATCTGAAAAGATACGTGCTGAACTACCCTCTCCGTCTCGGTTTTTTATTTTTAGGCGTCTCGGTTTTTATAGGGCCTGCACGTAGTTCTAGGTCATCCATTTGACTAACTAAATATGAGTTACTATGTCACAAAAAGTATATCATTGGATTCTTAAGCGGATGTAGTTGTATTTAAAAGTCGAGGGCGGGGCTTTTCCTGTGCGGTAGGCGGGGCAGTTCCATGATCGGTTCGACAGAGACGCGAGAAGACGAGGGAGTAGGCTGCTGCAAACGTAGGGATGTGTGATTTGACAGCGAGTTACTGCTGGACAGGTGGGGCCCCGTGATTTGACTTGCCATTATCATTTTAACTACGGCACTACAACTAGCACGAGTCTCCCGATTCCTGACCACCTCCATACAGGTGCCTCTCCCAATGCTCCACCATGTAGTAGAGGCTGGCTCTTGCATGAGAGCCCACTTCTCCACTTTTTCCTTGCCTCTGTTTCCTCCACATATGCAAAAAATCCATGTAAAGCGCACTATTGTACTTATTTGCTCTTACAGGTGCTAAGCTTGCCACATAGGCATAAAGTCTGATGTGGCAAGTTAATCAAGAAGAGTGAGACTAGTTTGGTGACCCAAGGAAGAAACGGTGCTAAGCGCGTGTACCTAGGTGAAAAGACAATTTTGAGTCTATAGCTAATTAAATGAAGCAAACTTAGCAACAAAAAACTAATAAGCACACCATTTCACTGGAAGAGGTCACTCCTTGGTTAAATGCAATAAATACTAGTACTCCCTGTGTGCCATAATATAAGAACGGTTTTGGCACTACACTAGTGTCAAAAACGTTCTTATATTATGGGACGGAGGGAGTACGAAGAAAGAGACAGAGAGGAGTAAAAAAAATACACTTATAGCTAACCTTGTTGTAGTATGAGTGACTAAGTGATGACCATGTATGACATGCCAACATCAGATAGCCTAACGCACCGTGTTAAATCTCCAAGGGCGCTGATCACAGCGAAATGACGACGGTCGTGGTAGGCGCAACCATGATACGGGCTGCTGGCAGCCCTTGGATCTGAGATCAAACGGTCGCATGCTAAGTTGCTGAAAATTTGCAGAATAACCTCCAGGATAAGATATTCACCCATAGGTCTAGAATCACGCCATGCAACCGTTCGATCTCAGATCCATGGGCTCTCAGAAGCCCGTATCATGGGAGAATGGAAAGCCACTACCCTACCGTTCGCACGCTGGAAGTTCGCTCCTACTCGTCCCCGCACGTCCTTCAATACTAGGGTGGTTTGCTCCTAGTCGTCCCGTCCTTTCACATTACGGCAGTTCCACTAATCCTAACCCTCCTCCCAAATCCATGGCGTCCCAAATCTCCATGATCGGTGGTGAGTACAAGGTTAGAACCATCACCAGCGATGAGTTCGACGTCATCTACACCCGTTCTTCCGCGACGGTGAAAGGATGCCTTTCTCGCTTCAAACGCATGTTTGAAAACTAAGATGATGAGTGGGTCGCTGGGCTAGATGTTGAGTACACCACAGTCCTGGGACGAGAGAAGGATCTAAAGGACGAAGAGAGGAAGAAGCCCGCCGTGATCCAGGTTTGCGTGCATGACTTATGCTTGGTCTACCACATATGCCATCCCGATGTTGAATGCCTGGATTTTAAGAACTTCCTCGAGAGCAACCTAGTCAAATTCGTTACTATAGACTTTACGAATGACAAAGAATTCATGGGTCGGATAGGCCTCGTTGTAGGCAACCCCTTCGACCTCCAGAAGAATCGGCTGCTGCCTCTCGTCGACCTTCACGCTGACCTGGCAGGAGCCATGGTTCATCCTTCGTACCATAAACTGGAGAAACCTCATTACACACTTCATCGTCATGCATGGCAGCAGAATGTACTAGATATAGACCACATCTACTACGCTGCAATGGATGGCTACCTTTGTTTCAATATCTACAAGGGTTGGATGAAGAGCAAGAGCCAAGTGTGCGGTTCAAGCAAGGAAGTATCGGCCAAGCGGAAGAGGGACAAGGATGAAGTCGAGGACGTGGACGAGGACTCCGAGTGAGTAAGGTGTCAGTATCGTTGCTCATGGTGGTTCTAGTGCAGTGTCTACGGGATTAGTTGCATAGTTTAATTTTAAGTGTGCTTAGTTTAATTTGAGGGGTGTGTTGTGCTGAGCCCCCAGCAGAACTATGTTATGTTTCTTCTCGTTACTTTAACTCTTCAGTATGTACATACTACTAGTATTTCTTTAATAGAATTTAGCACCCCAATTAAGCATGTACTGGCTTTTTTAATAATACTATATGCATAATTTGGCGATGAGCGCTCTCTATATGTACCACCTTTTTTTAATTTCAATTTTTGCTCCATGGCACAATTCATCGATACTACTACTGTACAAGAGTATATATTTTTTAAAAGGCTAGAGTACTGTTCATCACATATATAGCCAGTTAAATTCTCAACCTAGAACGACGTGCATGCCATGTAGTAAACCGATACGGCGGAAGTATAGTAAAAATGAGGTGATTTTACCAAGCGATCGCCAGGGGAGCATGGCCCGTCATGCGGTCCCACGTGTCATGATGTACCAAGGCGATGCGCGTGTCCCTCTTGAGGCAGAAGCAATACTACGTGGTTTGAGATGATGGCGAACCGAAGTGTGAAATAATGGTTGCTTCGTCTGCCTAGGAAGGTGCGGCATTGTGATTTGACGCCTCATTGCTCATTACTACTCTTTGGGCGGTGCAGTGGGGTGCGTCCCCCTCTTGTTCTGCACTGTTATTTGGTGCTTGACACGTCGACCCGGTTGCTATATGTCCCACATGTCGGCGACAAGAAGTACAGAATTCATGAAAGGGAGCGTCGACGGAGGAGTATACTACAAAATTCATGAAAGGGAGCGACTTAGTTTTGGAAAAATCTACTTTTACGGAGTACGTACCCACTAGGGTTTATATGGCTCATCTAAAAAACATTCGTTTTTCCGTTGATAAGTCTCAATTCTACTACTAGTAGTAGTACCATTACATGTTGGATTTCGAGGTGCGTTAGATCACGCGACTCAAGCAGTGTCAAGAGGAAACTAACCAATGCATGTAGAAGTTCATGGAAATTTAGTGGTCATTCATGAATTCATTCTAATTAATGCCTCGGAAACATAACTTCTTGAGAAAAACGAGCATACTAATTACTTGTGCAAACTACGAAATTAATTCGACCACTCACCGTCTACCTTGGTTGGAGAGATTTTGAAATTGAGCCATAAACTGGAAAGGAGGGAGTAGTAACTTTTGTCTCGATTACTCTTTGTGGCCTTGTATAGATGCAAAATGTATTTTCTTATAGTGGCCTTGTATAAGTAAATGGAGGGAGTACTACCTATATATTCCAAAAATATGATAATCTCCCTAACCAAGGTACGTAGTAGGGACGAGGAGTAAACGGAGGGAGTAGTAAAATTTTCTCCTCATGCTGTGAGCCACCGCGCGCGTGGGCGAGGGAGCGGGCGTAAGGCGTACAGTAGTAGGAGTACTACTACTATGACTCGTAAGCAAGCTTCACCTCATCCTGCGAGCCACCGCGCCCGTGGGCGGGGGAGACGGCGTACTAAGCAAGCTTCTCCTTGTTCCGCGAGTTGACGGGACACATCAAAAGTACTCTAGTGTATAGAGCCTTGCCTCTAAGGTAGACCCCACATGGTTTCCCTCTTTTTTAACATAACACGTCAAGTCGCAATTTGTTTGTTCACCCGTGGTAGACGATCCTCCCTCCACCAAGTGGACAACTAGTACACTTGTCAAATTACCACGTGGGCTGCCTTTTCGTACAGAAATGAGCTCCACCGTGTACCCGTGCAGGTGTGGTTGGGAAGGAGACGGGAGTACGTGCCCCGTGCGTGCACCTCTTCTCTTTGTGCACGTTCCCCACCTACGTGGGTGTGTGTGAGAGAGATACAAACCTAGACATAATGCGCCATCCATCCCCATGCCTCCGCCCAGTCCGACCACCAGTCACTACCACGCCCCACTCCTCCTCACCTTATCTCTCATCTTTCTCCCTCCATTTTTATATACAAGGGGCCACTATAAAAATTACAATTTGCAGATATACAAGGCCACTAACACTAATTGATGCAATATTAATGGTGTTTGCCTCGTGGTACTAGCAAAGGAGGACATTAATTATCCCTTGCATGCATGCGTGAGTTTGTAAAAAAATGCATCTTGATGTTTTGTGCAATGCACGGGCATCTTGTTAGTCCATGAAAACAACACATGGCAAAATTCCACGGCGAATGAGGGATTTGTATCTGTTGGGAGGGGCTGCTTGGATCTTGCCCGGGGTAGCCAAAATATTGGCGACCCTTTTGTCCACTGGTGCCTTTGGCACCGATGAACGAGGAATGGCTCGGGTGCTCATGCATCCTCCAGCGCGCACGTTGGAGACGAGCTCGCACGAGCTGTGTTTTTTTGTCCCACAACACCGCCCGAGCCGCCCGTAGACCGACGAGCGACCCGCAAATTACGCCATCCAACCATAGCCACACATATTATGACAACAACTCAACCAACCGGACGAAATTCACGCACACACGTAGACAAACTGATATTTCATATAACAACGACGAAAATCATATAAAATACCGGATTTTCATACAAACATGATGGATTTCATTACATTCAAATGAACTACCCGGTGCTAGTTCTGAACAGCACAGGTATATAATACCTGGCCTAAATGGTCACCCGCCGATCGATTTGTGTTCCTCATGTCCGGCAACATGATCACCAGACTGTTGGGAGCCCGGAGGTATATGCTTCAGCGCAAAGGACGGCTCGCTTTCCCACTGCCCAACTGATATCATTGGCTGATGCCGAAGATGATGGTGGCCGGCACCGGTTCGAGTTCATCACTGGCCACTACTTTGCCATGGCCGGCACCGGCTCGAGTTCATCCTAACATTCCCCTCTTCCGTGGAGCCCATGCGGGGTCGACGAAGGTCCTCGCAACAAAAGGATCCGGTAAGACACCTGCTGTGTACGCCGGAGTCGCCTCCGTAGTTTTACTTCTCCTCGATGATGGTGGCGGATGCGGAGGCGCTGTCCACCGACTCGTTGCTCTCCGCGCACCCGGCTTCTGTCGCTGCTTGCATGGCGCAGCCGCCGGCATGGGAGTCTCGGCCACAGAAACGGGAGTCGCGGTACGAGGAGGTGGCGTGGACGGCAGCAACGACGCCCGTGCGCTGCTCCTCGTCGAGCTGGCCTGGAGCGGCGAGTTGCTGAACTGCGCGCCGACTTGGGGAGGCAACTGGCTCCGTCGGGCAAGGGGAGGGAGGTGGATCACGGAGCTGCATAGCTCGTATCCGGCGGGCTACCCAGCCGGCTTTGATGTGTAATAACTACTCTTCATAAGCCATTGTAAGAGTGGACAAAATGCTGGAGGAGATAGGGGAGCGGCGGAGGTGTGCGATTCTTGGCCGGCGTTTGGCCACGTTTAAATAGGAGATTGAATAGACGGCGGACGGGAGGAGCTCGGCCGGCGTTGCTTTTAATGCCGACCCAGTCATGAACGGACATGTGTCCAGAGTGGGTTTCTCGGTTTCTACACGGGCGGGTTTCATGGAGGCGTTTGAATGCGGCAAGGAGGCGTGTTCAACCGGACGTGCAACAAGTGGCGCCCTCGACTCTGATCTTGGACATCACGCCGTTCTTCCACTGATGTGTGGGCTCTTTGGGTACATGGCCTGCATGTCAGTGACCCAACGCAGCAACAAGATGCCAGAGGAACCTTTGGTGGGCCAGGGCGGTCAGAAGCGGGCATTTCATAAACCGATGATTGTTCACTGAGTGTGACGTCATCTTTTTCATCTAGATAAGCCTACTATGTGGATAGCACGTTCGATACATTGTGATTCATAAAGACCGCTGCAAACATCAATGTTCTGCTTATCACAGATAAGATTGATTAATACCCGTAACAATCCATGTCCTTAACAAAGGGTGCATGCACGAATAGGTTGAGCGTGTGTCTTGCGTGCGTGTCTTTGTGTGCATGCGGCGTCACGAGTGTTGCGTGCGTGCAAAGGGTACGTTTGATGTTGCATGCATGGGTGCGTGCGTGCGTGTGTTCGTGAGTGCATGTATGCGTGTCGATGTTGCACGCCAAAGATGCGTATGCGTGTGTATGTATGCGTGTATCGGTGTTGCACGCCTTTGCATGCGTCGCGTGTCTTGCGTGCGTGCATGTGTATGTGCGGGTGAGGCTACACGTCGGTCGACTGACTTTTTCATCTCTGGTCATTAGATTTTCCAGCCGTTGGATATGAAATCAAGGGCCTCCAGTTTATCATCAAACTCCACCCCCCTGAGCCGCCAGCCACCACCGGCCAAACCGCCAGCCCCTGCCGCCCGCGGTCGGCCCGCGCCACCACGCCGCCCCACCCTCCCCGAAACCACTCCCCACCACAGGTCCGCCGCCGCACCGGCCATCCCTCTAGGCCCCCCGCGCCGAACTTTTTCTCCGGCGATCCCCACCCCACCGCCCAATCAACGCCCCCCAACCGTCGGCGACTGCCAACCAGAGGTCTCACGACTTTGAATACCCACTGACCACTAATTTATTACCGTTTCTGTCCTTCATATACGTGCTGACAGGTGGGCCCTACGGAAATGTGCGCTGCTCAATGTGGACCGTTTGACTGGTAAATTGATCGTGTGATCAACAAATTACGGAGCTGTATGGTGAGCGAGTGACCGTATGATCACCCTAAAATGTACTCCTATTTTATTAACATAGTACAGACTCAAACTACCATTTCTTTCTTTCATATACAGGCTGACAGGTGGGCCCCACGGTTACGCGCCCCGATGGTGCAACACTAGTTGCGTCGCGTGGAACGTTTGACTGATCAATTGATTGTGTCATCAACAAAATACGGAGTTGTACGGGTGAGCCAGTGACCATATAATCATGACATGTATTTGTTTAACACGGTACAGACACAAGGGCTCATATATACGCGCAAGCACTCACCGCTATAAGCGCACACACGCGAACCCTACCCCTATGAGCACCTTCGAGAGAGTGGGCCAGCATATATGATCTTGAGATTTTATGAAGTCACCATAGGTGCCTCGTAGTTGAGTGGAACGTCTCCTCCCACTGAACGCACATCGCCGGAAAATACTGAAATTAACACAAGATAAACACGAGCACCGGGACTTTAACCTTGGTGGGCTCGAGAAACCACTGTCCTCCTAACTATCCAACCACATGTTGGTTAGCACGACAAAATGTATGCGGTAACCGTGATGAGCTTATTCTGAAGTCCAGTGACCATATCGTGCTTTCGCTTCAAATACAATGACCGTAAGTGTCGTCAACAAAATACGGAGCACGCATCAAATGCAAAGTCCGTCAGTGTCATCAACAAAATATGGAGACGTACCGTGAGCTAGATACCGTTGTACTATTGTATATGCTTATTTTCTTAGTGGCCGATTGCGTGTGTGGTGTGGTGGGCACATCATATCAAGTTGTGGTGGGTCAACATGAAGACTCATGGGTCGGTTCCATCCCGCGCTACATATAGGTTGGACCGAGATGTGTTATACGAAGACCCATGTGGAGGACTCGGCGTACAACACGAAGCTGCCAGAGTCGCGGAGGACTCTACCCCCTCTGGTGATAAGCCGACTATATATGATTTGTAACCCTAGGCCCCTAGTATGTTATACAAGCTTGGGGGCTAGTTCGTCGATAGTATACACACACGCACAATGCCTGGTGTTCACATGTACTTTGTACACACCCCTATCACTAATATACAGTACCAGGAGTAGGATCTTTCTTCAATTGCAAGGGTCCGATCCGAACTAGGGTAAAACTTTGCCTCGTGTTACCATCCAGCCTAACAGCCAGGGATATCCTCCCGAATGATATGATGAAATCATATCTGCCAACTACTAAGAGAGAGGTGTGTCTAGGGGGGGGGGGCAATGTGTGCGAGAGAGACCTAAAGATAATGTGCGTGCGGGAGACACGTAGGCACATATATGTGCGTATAGAGGGCTAGTAGAGATCGTGCGTGTGTATATATGCATGTGAGAGAAATAGTGTTTTCCAACTGAGATTAGTGAAAAGAGTGGTACATAGTAGTCAGAAAGAGAGAGAGAGAGAGAGAAACAGAGAGAGCATGTGCGTGAGACACCCCGACAGAGATTGTGAGCATGTGTGGAAGTGAAACGCCGATGCATATAAAGTGTGTGCACTCATGCATTAGATAGAGAGATATATAACGAGTGCGTGAGAACGGGCCGAGGCATAGTGCATCTACGTGTAAAAGGCGTTTCTACGCGTTAAATTAAAATATAAATGGCAATATTATTTTTGGATGAGATCATGAATTTTGCAAATTGCGTATGGACGAAAATCGGTCTATCAGACACCCATACTCTATTGAATTCTAGCATGTGCATGTGTTTATTTCATATTGTCGATCCATAGAGTGAGAGCGGTTTGATATACAGGCAATGGATGCTTTTGCAATTCATATATAAACATTAATTAGTGCACTCCATGTTGTTAGCGTGAAGCACTTTATACATTTGTCACTTGCATGGATACATTCCAAATTGCTAGCTACGAACTAGAATACATGTCGAATTCAACTTAAAGGGGGTCTCGAAGATTCGAATTCATAGTAAGTGCATTCATCTATTTGAACCCGAGATAATGGCATTTGTAAATCAGATGTAAAAGGGGGCATCAGTCTTTGTTGTGAGTTTGTACATGCTATATATATATATATTCATACGCATATCTAACTTTTTTTTGCAACCAAGGAGATTATATCTGGAACCATGCATGAACTGAGGTAAGTTGCATATTTTTTAATATATACGTGTACAATGTATATTCAAATGTACCCCCTCCATTCCAAAATAATCGTAGCTTTAGGATTTTCAAGAGTAAAGATTTGTGAAGTTTGACAAATCCTGAAAGTTCAATTCAAGAGAACCGAAAACGTTAATGCTTCTGCTCCCAAATATTGAACGAAGCGCCAAATAGGCCTCTGGTCACCCGAAACCGCGCAAGACTAATGTTTGGTGGTAGGAAATTACTGTCCTGACTCTGGCACGTGTAGCCTATCGGCCCGATGTCCAAAGGTCTAAACGGGGGTAGGTTTGTAACTTCACCAAGACGCCAGTCTCAACGCCTCTGAGAAGCATTAATACACCGTGGGTGCCTAAACACCCATGCGCTCAGCCGAAATCTATCACGCCCACATTTGGGACACCTGACATGACTGTCCTACCCCCAACCCGCAATAAGTCCGAAATTTTAGATGGGGGCAAAGTTTGTAACTTCCCCAAATTTCAAACAAGCGCGTGTCATACCGAAACATTGTTCCACCTTAGTTCCCCGCCTATCTCCGTTTCCCTATTCGTACTCCATGGGTGCAAAAACGCCCTCTCCACCAGCCAAAACGCCAGCCTCCTCCGTCCTCCACCCCATAGCGGCCAATCCACCGCCGCCCTCCTCCATCACGCCGGAGCCGGTACCCGACGTCGTCCTCCAACGCAACCGCAACCGCAACGCCCTCAAGGACTATGTAACGCCCCAAATTCGTTGCGCCAGGTGTCTGCCAGTTATTCGTCGTTGTTTCCATGTCATTTGCTTGCGTGTGGCATTTTGCCATGTCATCATGTGGATTTCATTTTTCATACGTGTTCATCTCATGCATCCGAGCATTTTCCCCGTTGTCCGTTTTGCAATCCGGCACTCCTATGTCCTCCGGCGTCCCCCTTTTGTCTCCTGTCGTGAGCGGGTGTTAAACTTTCTCGGAATGGCCCGAGGTTTGCCAAGCGGCCTTGGTATACCACCGTTAGACCGCCCGTCAAATTTCGTTCCATTTGGAGGTCGTTTGATGCCCCAACGGTTAACCGCGCAGCCCGAAAACCCCCCTTTTCTCCTGCAGCCCAGCAACCCTCCAAATCAGCCCACTAGCCCATCCAAACCCCCTCCATGCTCTCGGTCGTTTGATCACGATCGTGTGGGCGAAAACCGCACCTCATTTGGAGTCTCCTAGTTCCCTTTACCTATTTATATGTGCCCCTCCCTGTCCGCGCCGCCCCGGGCGCCTGGCGCCCGGCGGCCGCTCCCCTCAAGGCCGGCGGCCGCCGCCGCCTCCGGCCAAGGCCGTCGCCCGCTCCGCCCGCCACGGCCCGTCGCCGCCTCCGCTGGCGCCGGATCCGGCAAGGTCCGGCCAGATCCGGCCGGCTCCATCCCGCTGGCGCCCTATCCGGCCGTCTCCCTTCTCTCCGCCGTCTTCGCCGGCGAAACACCGGCCGCCTCGAAGTCCGTGCCCACAGCCCCCAGATCCAGATCCAAAACGAGGTTGACTTCGTTTTTTTTGCCCGTCCCCGAAATACTTGCATTACATTTGCCTGTTCATCGCATCATAACTCTGCATCCGTACCTCAGTTTCATGCATATGATATATCAAAATGTTCATCATGATGTGCTCTTTATTTTGTTCCATTGTGCCATCTTTGTTTGAGGTCATATTGATGCCCAAATCATCATTGCAAGAGTGCTATATGATGTTCACTGCTGTCTGTTAACAGAAGTTGCTGATTTGTCATTTTTGTTGCATTTTGTGTGTGCATCTTATGAGCTTGATGTCTACATGTGCTTTGTACTACGACATGCCATCTTTACAGCGGTTCTTGTCTTGTATTTTTGTGAGTCATGTAGTGAGTGCATCAAGCTTGTTAAGTTGGGTACTTGCTGTTGCTGTTTTGCTAGGCTGAATCTGTTATTTCGTGATGCTATGTAAACCTGCTGCTACAAGTCATTCTATGCATAATTTTGAGATGTTCACTAAGAATGTATTGTTATACATGTCGTGCCCTATCCATCCATCCCCCTGGTTGCATTTATAGCTTGCTGTAACTTGTTGTAATCTTGCTCTCAAGTTGCTAAATAATGTTGCTGTCAGCCTGTTAACTTGAAGTTCAGTTTTGCCATGTGTTTTGCTAGTGATCCATGCACCCTATGAACTTGCTCTTGTCATGCTTAGCTTTATAAACATGTCTCCTTATTGTTGGTTTCCTTGTCATTCCATGTATTGCTCTGTGGTGAGTGGTTCAAACTCACCAACATGCCTACTTATTGTTGTTCCTGCCATGTATGAATCTGTCATCATTTGCCATGTTTACATGGGTGACATCCTATCTTATGTTCCTTTTTGGATCATGGTTAGTAAAGGGCCTCCTATCTTCTGCATATTGGGCCTGACAAGTTGGTATCAGAGCCTCGACCGACCATAGAAGCCCCCTTTATTGATCGTGTAGTTTGGCCGATGTTGAGTCTAGAATAAAACCGTTTTCGGAGTTTTAGTTACATCGAAGAGTAGGAATTCTTTTTACTCCTCATCCCCTTCGTCGCTCTGGTAAGGAATCTTGACATAGGTGTTTTGAATTACTCCTCTTCCCCTTCAAATGTTTCTTTAGGATCAAGCAGTTGGTTTTCCGGTCGTTGGTTCTCTTCTCTTTTCATCCGGTGCATTTCTCATCAAGTTGACTCGAGCCTCTTCTTCTTTGCCAAGTTCAATCCTCAGTTGTTTTCTTTCCCACCCGCCCAACCCTTTTTCTTCTTGGAGCCGAGTCCGTAATCGAGTATCCATCCTACTCGTGCGAAGTTTTTGCTCTCTCTCCTCAATGATTTCAACCGGTGTTTTCTCTTCAAGATATTCGTCGGTTTCCCCTTCCAAGTTGCCTTTGTTTTCTCGCCCTCCCATCCTTTTTCTTCCAGGAGTTTGAGTCTGTTTTGAGCATCAATTTCATTCGTGCGGAACCTCTTCAGTCTTCCCTCAATTATTTCAACCGGTGAATTCTTGTCTCGTTCGTCATTCTTCACCCTTTTCTTTTTCCGGTGGACTCAATTCAAGTTTTTCGGGTTGTTCACATTCTTTTCCTTGGATCAAGTGTTCTCCCTGCTCATTTGCCTCTCGCCATTCAATCATTCCGGAGTTCGGAAGACATCTCAGGAGATTCGTCTGTGTTCCAATTAATTCGTGGTTGTCACCTCATTCAAATATTTCAATTGTTCTGGTGCATCATCTATCTTTTCAACAATCCTTTCGAACGGTGTTTTCTTTTAGTGGGCCCTAACCCACAGGTCTTTTCCTGTGATCTTACCCGACTCTTCTAATTCTCCCGAGTTATTCTCAAATTCTTTTCAAGTGTGACGTAAGAATGGATCCCATCACCACTTGCCTTCTCCAAGATCTCTTTCAAATGATTTCGTCAGCCGCTCAACCTCTTTGCTTTTCATTCTCAGGAGTATCTCAGAAATTTAGGTGGCGTTTCTCGTCGTCAGTTGAAGACCGAAGAAGAGTTTTTCCTCTAAATCTTGCCCGTTCTCCCGAAGATTCGTGGTTCTAGCTTCATGTTATCAGTCTCCAATTATTCCATTTGTCAGATATTCCTTTTCTTACCCATCCGGAGTATTTCAGGAGTTGATTTCTTTTTCTTTTCACCGGAGGACATCATTCCAGTTATCGTTCTCTATTTATCCCGGTGCTTCGTTCAAGTGTTCTTTAGTCGGCTTATGATCTCTTTGTCCTTTTGCATCTAAATCCCCTCTAGCATATTTGTTCTTCTAATTCTTCCCGGTGATTCATACTCTTTCGTCAGTCATTTTCTAATTCTTACGGTGGTTCGTTCAAGATTCGTTTTCCTTGATTACCATTTTAGTTCATTCATTCTTTCCAATCCTACCTGTGGTTCATGAAGACTTTCTCAAGTTTGTGCTATACCCCCCCTTAATCCTTTTCAACAAGAATAAGTAGTATGCAAAATCCATTGGTTGTCATCAATTTAATTTGATGAAGGATAAGCATACAATAGATCTTATTCTTATTTCATCCAAGTGAGTAATCCCTTCGTTCGGGTTTGTTCCTGTTGAATAAATTCTAGTTCCAAGTGTTCTCCATCTTTTCTTTTCCGGAGTTCAAATTTTACTCGGCCATTTCGTCGGAACCTCCATCTATATCACCGCAAGCTTTAATCTTATTCTTTCATCCTTCATTCTGTCTCATCATCTTTTTGTCACCGGAGTCCTTCATGGTGGTTCTTCATGATTTAATCCATTCTTCAAGAGTTCATCAAGAATTTGTTGGAGAAATTCAAGCATCTTTTCTTCTCGCGTCTCGAAGTGCAATTAATTCTTCGTATTCTTTTGAAGTGGAGTTTTGCATTTCTCCGTTCTTCTCAGATATTCAAGCATTTGGTTGTGGCATAATTTCACCTCAAGTTTTGAGTTGTTTTTGATAAATCCACAACAAGCTTATTCTTTCGTTGTTGATTTTCTCAACAACTCCGTTCAACCCTTCCTTGTAAATTCTTTTCATTCAATTATTTCAATTCTTAGGAGGCATTGTGTTGTTCTTCTCATCAACTATCGTTACATCTTGTCAATCCCATGTTCTAATCTTTCCATGTTCAGTAGGAGTGCTGTACAAATTCTTTCATTCTTATTCCTTTTCTATCTTGTTCTAACCGGAGTGCTTTCAGAGTCTATCTTGTTTCCATGCGCATTTGATTCTCGTCATTCTCGTCGTTCCTCTCTTCTTGTCGAGTGCTCTCGATTCTTTGCTTCTTATCTTGAGTTCTTGTTTCACCTCATCCCTTTTCCCTTCCGTCTCGGTCCTAAGATCTCGGGACGAGATCTCTTGTTAGTGGAGGACTGTTGTAATGCCCCGGATTCGTTGCGCCAGGTGTCTCCCAGTTATTCATCGTTGTTGCCATGCCATTTGCTTGCGTGTTGCATTTTTCCATGTCATCATGTGCATTTCATTTTGCATACGTGTTCGTCTCATGCATCCGAGCATTTTCCCCGTTGTCCGTTTTGCAATCCGGCACTCCTATGTCCTCCGGCGTCCCCCTTTTGTCTCCTGTCGTGAGCGGGTGTTAAACTTTCTTGGAATTGCCCGAGGTTTGCCAAGCGGCCTTGGTATACCACGGGTAGACTGCTCGTCAAGTTTCGTTCCATTTGGAGGTCGTTTGATGCCCCAACGGTTAACCGCATGACGAAAACCCCCTTTTTCTCTTGCAGCCCAGAAACCTTCCAAATCAGCCCACTAGCCCATCCAAACCCCCTCCATGCTCTCGGTCGTTCGATCACGATCGTGTGAGTGAAAACCGCACCTCATTTGGAGTCTCCTAGCTCCCTCTACCTATTTATATGTGCCCTCCCCGAATTTTTCGCAGTCCAAACCCTAGCCCCGCTCCCTCGCGCCACGGACATCGTCCAACTCCCGGACGGACATGTCCGCCCGTCTCCCACGGCCAATCACACCTCATAGCGTCGCCCCTGCCGCCCTCTCTCTCCTCCTTCGCCACGTGGCCCGCCCGCCAGCCCGCCATGGCCCCCCAGGCAAAACCGCCCATTGCCGACCCAGCAGGATCCGCCTCAGCGCCGCCCGGGCGCCCTTCCCGCCAGCGCCCATGCCTAACGCCGCCTCGGCCGCGCCGCCCGGCCCGTCACCGCCTCTGCCGGCGCCGGATCCGGCGAGGTCCGGCCAGATCCAGCCGGCTCCATCCCGCTGGCGCCCTCTCCGGCCGTCTGTCACACCCAATATGCGACCCTATCCAAAAGGAACTCGAAGGTCCCACCAAGGATGGACCCGCATATTGAAACGCTTTTGCAAGGTGGATATCATTACATCAACATTACATAATAGATGGGGATACATACATAAGGCACAACTGCCACAAGAATACAACATCACAATACAAGAGCAACATCCGACTACGGATGAAACATAAACAGAAACTCAAACAACATCCACCCTGCTAGCCCAGGCTGCCGACCTGGAACCTATCCCCTGATCGAAGAAGAAGCAGAAGAAGAACTCCAATACAAGCAAACATCACTCTCACGTCATGATCATCGCAAACCTGTACACCTGCAATCGGTGGTGTAGTAATCATGAGCCACGAGGACTCAGCAATCCCATTACCATGGGTATCAAGACTAGCAAAGCTTAATGGGAAAGGAAGGGGTAAGGTGGTGAGGTTGCAGCAGCGACTAAGCATATATGGTGGCTAACATACGCAAATGAGAGCGAGAAGAGAAACAAAGGAACGGTCGTCAACTAGTAATGATCAAGAAGTGATCCCGAACTCCTACTTCGTCGGACATAACCCGAAACCGTGTTCTCCTCTCGATCAACCCCGAAAGAGACACTCACGGTTACGCACACGGTTGGTGTATTTTAGAAGAGTTTACTTTGAGTTTACTACAACCGGATATTAACAAATTCCCATCTGCCACATAACCGCATGGCACGGCTCTCGAAAGTTTATACCCTGCAGGTTTGTCCCAACTTAGCCCATGATAAGCTCTCGCGATCAACGAAGGATAATCCTTCTCCCCGGGAAGACCCGATCAGTCTCGGAATCCCGGCTACAAGACATTTCGACAACAATAAAACAAGACCAGCAAAGCCGCCCGATGCGCCGACAATCCCGATAGGAGCTGGTCATATCTCGTTCTCAGGGCAACACCGGATGAGACTAGCTACGAGTAAAACCAAACCTCGGGTTGCCTCAAGGTGGCCCCAGCAGTGCGGTTCAGGCCAAGCACTTAGAGAAGCACCGGCCCGGGGGGCTAAATAAAGATGAACCTTGGGTTAATTACTCCCAAGGGAAATGTCGGTGGTGGTGAGGCAAATGGTAAAACCAATGTTGGGCCTTCGGAGGAGTCTTATTCAAAGCGAACTGTCAAGGGGGTCCCATAAATCACCCGACCGCGTTAGGGACGCAAAACCCGGGAACATAAAACCGATATGACGGAAACTAGGGCGGCAAGAGTGGAACAAAACACCAGGCATAAGGCCGAGCCTTCCACCCTTTACCAAGTATATAGATGCATTAATAATATAAGGAATATTGTGATATCCCAACAAGTAAACATGTTCCAACAAGGAACAACATCTCCATGTTCCAACAAGGAACAAACTTCATCTTCACCTGCAACTAGCAACGCTATAAGAGGGGCTGAGCAAAACGGTAACATAGCCAAACAATGGTTTGCTAGGAAGGGTGACAAAGGTTAGAGGCTGACATGGCAATTTGGGATGGCTTGATAAGCGGGTAATAGGTAGCGCAGCATAGCGATAGAACGAAACAGCTAGCATAGCAATGATAGTAGTGAGATCCAGGGTAGCGGTCATCTTGCCTGAAATCCCGCAAGGAAAAAGAACGAGTCCATGAAGAAGACGAACGGATGAAGCCGAACCAAGCGTAGACGAACGAATCCTCACGATCGCAACGAAACAGGAACTACCAAGAAGAAGCACACAACATAGTAAACACACCACACATAGACAAGACATGATGCACAACCAAGCATGATGCATGACAAAGCTACATGAAGCTACTCATGGCAAGAGATGATGCAAACAAGAGCAACACATCAAGGCAAGTTTAAATGAGGCCGAAACAACATATAACAATTCGGTAAGTCCTCATATGCAAATTTCGAAATTGGTCCAGATCTGAATAAACCTTATGTTCAAGTTGTTAAACAGCAAGTTAAGATGCACCACGATGATCTACACGAAATTCTAGTCAAGTTACATATAAAGTTCATTAGATTCGGAGCTACGACCTAGAAGATATGAGCAAAACAAGATAAACATGTCATTGATGCAAAATGCATACAAACATCAAGCAAACACCTCAAAACAAGGATGCAACATGATAATATGAAGCTACATGCAATTCTAAGCAAGTTTCATATAGAGCACACTCAAAACGGAGCAACGGTTCAACACATACACACAATACAAGTTTAAAGGACAAGCTGTCCAAAACAGCAACTAGGCATATTGCAAGCATTAAAACAACATGCTACAGGACCTCAATGTAATAAAAAAAGGCATGGGCATGATGTACAGGTAAAGCATTACAAAACATGAACACTGAGCTATCTCCAGAAATCACTAGAACATGCTCAAAATGACATGGCAAGATTGCAAATAATAACAGTTTCAGACTTTGCAGAAAATAACATCAGGTTGCAATGTTTAGAGCTATCAAACAACATGCTACAGGAACTTAACATGGCAAACAAAGACAAGGCATGAATCTAATAAATGCATATAACAAAAGTCCCTTACTGACCATGAGCCAAAAAGGACCAGAAGATATGATGGCACCCATGTAAACATGGCAAGTTATATTACAGATTCCTACATGGCAGGAACAACAATAAGTAGGCATGTTGGTGAGCTTGAACCACTCACCACAGAGAAATACATGGCATGGCAAGGAAACCAACAGTAAGAAGACATGGCATAGAAGCTACACATGGCAAGAACAACATCATAGCATACACGGATCAACTACAACAACCTTGGCAATATTGAATAACATGTAAACAATCAGCCAGGAAACATTTTATAGCAAAAGTAGAGCTCGATTGACTCAAGTTATGGAACTCCATAATTGGAAACAAGGGCATGGATGGATAAGGAATAACCATATGTTCAAAACATCCTTACTGAAGTATCTCAAAATATGCATGGATCTCTCGGTAGCATCAAGTTAACATGGCAACAAAATATAATAGAAACTGTCAGGAAAACAGCAACAGCAAGTACCCTACTTAACAAGCTTGATGCACTCACTACACAACTCACAAAAATACATGGCAAGAACCCCTGGAAATATGGCATGGCATATTACAAAACACATGTAGGACTCAAGTCCATAGGGTGCACACATCAATCATGGCAAAAATGACAAAAGTGCATGTTCTGATAAGAAACTGAAACTAACATCACATAGCACTCTTCTAACAGCATTTCGGGCATCACGATGAGCTCAAATGTAAATGATGCAATGGAATGAAATGATTTACTCGTCGAGGCGAACAATTTGACATATTACACGCGCAAAACGGGGCTACGGATGCAGAGTTATGGCATGACGAAAATGCATGAAAATAATACGATCTGGGACTGCAGTTTTTTGATGGGGAAGTCAACCTCGCACGAACTTCGAGGATGGCCGGAGAACGGAAGCAGGGGCGCCGGCGAGGAAGATCTGGCGGCAAGGCGGCGGCGGGTTTTCTCCCGACCGGATCCGGATCCGGCGCGAGCGAGGCGGTGGTGGCCAGCGAGGCGAGGCAGCGAACTTCGGGCTCCGGTGAGCTCCGGGCCGAGGCGGCGTAGTCTGGCGTCGGGAGGAGCCTGGTAGCGGCGGAGGCGAAGGAGAGTTTCACGGGCGGCGGTCGCCCATGGCCAGCGGCTGCGACGGTCGCCGGAGAGACGACGGACGGTCGGCGAGGGCGAGGCGGCGGGCGGCGACGCGGCTCATGAGGCAGTTGCTGACCGGCGGGCCCGATCTGGGCCTCACAGACCCCGTGGCGGAGAGAGAGAGGGCGAGGCGTGGCGCTGCCGGATTAGGCTGGGCGGCGGCGATGACGTGGCAGCCGCCGATTGGCGGCGGCGTGTCCGGCGGACATGTCCAGCGGATGGACATGTCCGTGGCGCGGGAGGAAGAAGACTAGGGTTTTAGGGGGGAATGATTCGCGAATTCGGAGGGGAAGGTGTATTTATAGATAGAGGGAGCTAGGAGAGTCCAAATGAGGTGCGGTTTTCGGCCACGCGATCGTGATCGAACGACCGAGAGCATGGAGGGGAGTTTGGTGGGTTTTGTGCCACTTTGGAAGGGGTGTTGGGCTGCACACAAAAGAGGCCTTTGCGGTTACCCGGTTAACCGTTGGAGTACCAAACGACCTCCAAATGATCCGAAACTTGACAGGCGGTCTGCGGTCTTTGTACCAAGGGCGCTTGACAAACCTCGGTCCATTCCGAGACCGTTTAACACCCACACATGAAAAGAGGTAAAAAGGCGGCAGGGAGACATAGGAGTGCGGATTGGAAAAGCGGACAACGGGGAAAATGCTCGGATGCATGAGACGAACACGTATGCAAAATGAAATGCACATGACAACATGATATGAAATGCAGATGATGACATGGCAACGTGCAACACGCAAGCAAATGACATGGCAACGACGGCGAATAACTGGCAGACACCTGGCATCGAATCCGGGGCGTTACACCGTCTCCCTCCTCTCCGCCGTCTTCTCCGGCGAAAATCTGGCCGCCTCGAAGTCCGTGCCCACAGCCCCCAGATCCAGATCCAAAACGAGGTTGACTTCGTTTTTTTTGCCCGTCCCCGAAATACTTGCATTCTGTTGCCCTGTTCATCGCATCATAACTCTGCATCCGTACCTCAGTTTCATGCATATGATATATCAAAATGTTCATCATGATGTGCTCTTTATTTTGTTCCATTGTGCCATCTATGTTTGAGGTCATCTTGATGCCCAAATCATCGTTGCAAGAGTGCTATATGATGTTCACTGCTGTCTGTTAACAGAAGTTGCTGATTTGTCATTTTTGTTGCATTTTGTGTGTGCATCTTATGAGCTTGATGTCTACATGTGCTTTGTACTACGACATGCCATCTTTACAGCGGTTCTTGTCTTGTATTTTTGTGAGTCTTGTAGTGAGTGCATCAAGCTTGTTAAGTAGGGTACTTGCTGTTGCTGTTTTGCTAGACTGAATCTGTTATTTCGTGATGCTATGTAAACCTGCTGCTACAAGTCATTCTATGCATAATTTTGAGATGTTCACTAAGAATGTTTTTTTATACATGTCGTGCCCTATCCATCCATCCCCCTGGTTGCATTTATAGCTTGCTGTAACTTGTTGTAATCTTGCTCTCAAGTTGCTAAATAATGTTGCTGTCAGCCTGTTAACATGAAGTTCAGTTTTGCCATGTGTTTTTCTAGTGATCCATGCACCCTATGAACTTGCTCTTGTCATGCTTAGCTTTATAAACATGTCTCCTTATTGTTGGTTTCCTTGTCATGCCATGTATTGCTCTGTGGTGAGTGGTTCAAGCTCACCAACATGCCTACTTATTGTTGTTCCTACCATGTATGAATCTGTCATCATTTGCCATGTTTACATGGGTGACATCCTATCTTATGTTCCTTGTTGGCTCATGGTCAGTAAAGGGCCTCCTATCTTCTGCATATTGGGCCTGACAAGTTGGTATCAGAGCCTCGACCGACCATAGAAGCCCCCTTGATTGATCGTGTAGTTTGGCCGATGTTGAATTTAGAAGAAAACCATTTTCGGAGTTTTAGTTACATCGGAGAGTAGGAATTCTTTTTACTCCTCATCCCCTTCGTCGCTCTGGTAAGGAATCTTGACATAGGTGTTTTGAATTACTCCTCTTCCCCTTCAAATGTTTCTTTAGGATCAAGCAGTTGGTTTTCCGGTCGTTGGTTCTCTTCTCTTTTCATCCGGTGCATTTCTCATCAAGTTGACTCGAGCCTCTTCTTCTTTGCCAAGTTCAATCCTCAGTTGTTTTCTTTCCCACCCGCCCAACCCTTTTTCTTCTCGGAGCCGGAGTCCGTAATCGAGTATCCATCCTACTCGTGCGAAGTTTTTGCTCTCTCTCCTCAATAATTTCAACCGGTGTTTTCTCTTCAAGATATTCGTCGGTTTCCCCTTCCAAGTTGCCTTTGCTTTCTCGCCCTCCCACCCTTTTTCTTCCCGGAGTTTGAGTCTGTTTCGAGCATCAATTTCATTCGTGCGGAACCTCTTCAGTCTTCCCTCAATTATTTCAACCAGTGAATTCTCGTCTCGTTCGTCATTCTTCACCCTTTTCTTTTTCCGGTGGACTCAATTCAAGTTTTTCGGGTTGTTCACATTCTTTTCCTTGGATCAAGTGTTCTCCCTGCTCATTTGCCTCTCGCCATTCAATCATTCCGGAGTTAGGAAGACATCTCGTGAGATTAAATGCGTGTTCCAATTAATTCGCGGTTGTCACCTCATTCAAATATTTCAATTGTTCTGGTGCATCATCTATCTTTTCAACAATCCTTTCGAACGGTGTTTTATTTTAGTGGGCCCTAACCCACAGGTCTTTTCCCAGGATCTTACCTGACTCTTCTAATTCTCCCGGAGTTATTCTCAAATTCTTTTCAAGTGTGACGTAAGAATGGATCCCATCAGTCACTTGCCTTCTCCAAGATCTCTTTCAAATCATTTTGTCGCCGGCTCAACCTCTTTGCTTTTCATTCTACTGGAGTATCTCAGAAATTTAGGTGGCGTTTCTCGTCGTCATTTGAAGACCGAAGAAGAGTTATTCCTCTAAATCTTGCCCGTTCTCCCGAAGATTCGTGGTTCTAGCTTCATGTTATCAGTCTCCAATTATTCCATTTGTCAGATATTCCTTTTCTTACCCATCCGGAGTATTTCAGGAGTTGATTTCTTTTTCTTTTCCCCGGAGGACATCATTCCAGTTATCGTTCTCTATTTATCCCGGTGCTTCGTTCAAGTGTTCTTTAGTCGGCTTATGATCTCTTTGTCCTTTTGCATCTAAATCCCCTCTAGCATATTTGTTCTTCTAATTCTTCCCGGTGATTCATACTCTTTCGTCAGTCATTTTCTAATTCTTACGGTGGTTCGTTCAAGATTCGTTTTCCTTGATTATCATTTTAATTCATTCATTCTTTCCAATCCTACCTGTGGTTCATGAAGACTTTCTCAAGTTTGTGCTATACCCCCCCTTAATCCTTTTCAACAAGAATAAGTAGTATGCAAAATCCATTGGTTGTCATCAATTTAATTTGATGAAGGATAAGCATACAATAGATCTTATTCTTATTTCATCCAAGTGAGTAATCCCTTCATTCGGGGTTTGTTCCTGTTGAATAAATTCTAGTTCCAAGTGTTCTCCATCTTTTCTTTTCCGGAGTTCAAATTTTACTCGGCCATTTCGTCGGAACCTCCATCTATATCACCGCAAGCTTTAATCTTATTCTTTCATCCTTCATTACATCTCATCATCTTTTTTCACGGAGTCCTTCATGGTGGTTCTTCATGATTTAATCCATTCTTCAAGAGTTCATCAAGAATTTGTTGGAGAAATTCAAGCATCTTTTCTTCTCGCGTCTCGAAGTGCAATTAATTCTCCGTATTCTTTTGAAGTGGAGTTTTGCATTTCTTCGTTATTCCCAGATATTCAAGCATTTGGTTGTGGCATAATTTCATCTCAAGTTTTGAGTTGTTTTGATAAGTCCAAAACAAGCTTATTCTTTCGTTGTTGATTTTCTCAACAACTCCGTTCAACCCTTCCTTGTAAATTCTTTTCATTCAATTATTTCAATTCTTCCGGAGGCATTGTGTTGTTCTTCTCATCAACTGCCGCTACATCTTGTCAATCTCATGTTCTAATCTTTCCATGTTCATTCGGAGTCTTTGTACAAATTCTTTCATTCTTATTCCTTTTCTATCTTGTTCTAACCGAGTGCTTTCAGAGTCTATCTTGTTTCCATGCGCATTTGATTCTCGTCATTCTCGTCGTTCCTCTCTTCTTCTCGAGTGCTCTCGATTCTTTGCTTCTTCTCTTGAGTTCCTGTTTCACCTCATCCCTTTTCCCTTCCGTCTCAGTCCTAAGATCTCGGGACGAGATCTCTTATTAGTGGAGGATTGTTGTAACGCCCCGGATTCGTTGCGCCAGGTGTCTGCCAGTTATTCGTCGTTGTTGCCATGCCATTTGCTTGCGTGTTGCATTTTGCCATGTCATCATGTGCATTTCATTTTGCATACGTGTTCGTCTCATGCATCCGAGCATTTTCCCCGTTGTCCGTTTTGCAATCCGGCAGTCCTATGTCCTCCGGCGTCCCCCTTTTGTCTCCTGTCGTGAGCGGGTGTTAAACTTTCTCGGAATTGCCCGAGGTTTGCCAAGAGGCCTTGGTATACCACGGGTAGACCGCTCGTCAAGTTCCGTTCCATTTGGAGGTCGTTTGATGCCCCAACGGTTAACCGCGCAGCCCGAAAACCCCCCATTTCTCTTGCAACCCAGAAACCTTCCAAATCTGCCCACTAGCCAATCGAAACCCCCTCCATGCTCTCGGTCGTTCGATCATGATCGTGTGAGCGAAAACCGCACCTCATTTGGAGTCTCCTAGCTCCCTCTACCTATTTATATGTGCCCTCCCCGAATTTTTCTCAGTCCAAACCCTAGCCCCGCTCCCTCGCGCCGCGGACACGTCCAACTCGAGACGGACATGTCCGCCCGTCTCCCCGACCAATCACACCTGCAACGTCGCCCTGGCCCTCTCTCTCCTCCCTCCGCCGCCCACGTGGCCCGCGCCGCCTGCGCCCTTGGCTCCCGCGCCCGAGGCCCCTGCCCGCCAGCTGCCCGACCCAGCGGGATCCGCCTCCGTGCCACCCGGCGCCCGGCCAGCTCCCAGCCGCCGCCCATGCGCCGCCGCCTCCCGGCCTTGCGCCCGCCACCGTCGCCGCCTCTGCCGGCAGTGTCCGGCGAGGTCCGGCCAGATCCGGCCGGCTCCATCCATTGGCGCCCTCTCGGGCGTCTCCTCCTTCTCCGCCGTCTTCTCCGGCGAAACTCTGGCCGCCTCGAAGTCCGTGCCCACAGCCCCCAGATCCAGATCCAAAACGAGGTTGACTTGCATTCTGCTGCCCAGTTCATTGCATCATAACTCTGCATCCATACCTCTGTTTCATGCATATGATATATCGAAACGTTCATCATGATGTGCTCTTTATTTTGTTCCATTGTTCCATCTTTTTTTGAGGTCATCTTGATGCCCGAACCATCATTGCAAGAGTGCTACATGATGTTAACTGCTGTCTCTTAACAGAACTTGCTGATTTGTCAATTTTTGTTGCATTTTGTGTGTGCATCTTATGAGCTTGATGTCTACATGTGCTTTGTACTAAGTCATGCCATATTTACAGGGGTGCTTGTCTTGTATTTTTGTGAGTCTTGTAGTGAGTGCATCAAGCTTGTTAAGTAGGGTACTTGCTGTTGCTGTTTTGCTAGGCTGAATCATTATTTCGTGATGCTATGTAAACTCTTTGCTAAAAGTCATTCTATGCATAATCTTGAAATGTTCACTAAGAATGTTTTGTTATAAATGTCTTGCTATATCCATCCATGCCCCTGGTAGCATTTATAGCTTGCTGTAACTTGTTGTAATCTTGCTCTCAAGTTGCTAAATAATGTTGCTGTCAGCCAGTTAACATGCAGTTCAGTTTTTCCATGTGTTTTGCTAGTGATCCATGCAAGCTATGAACTTTCTCTCACCATGCTTAGCTTCATAAACATGTCTTCTTACTGTTGGTTGCCTTGTCATGCCATGTATTGCTCTGTGGTGAGTGGTTCAAGCTCACCAACATGCCTACTTATTGTTGTTCCTGCCATGTATGAATCTGTCATATCATTTGCCATGTTTACATGGGTGACATCCTATCTTCTGTTCCTTTTTGGCTCATGGTCAGTAAAGGAATTTTGTTCTATACATTTAGTAGTATCATGCCATGCCTTAACTGTCTATGATATGTTCCTGTAGCATGTTGTTTGATAGCTCTAAACATTGCAACCTGATGTTATTTCTGCAAAATCTGAAACTTATTATATGCAATCTTGCCATGTGTTTTTGAGCATTTCTAGTGATTTCTGGAGATAGCTCGGTGTTCATGTTTTGTTATGCTTTACCTCTATATCATGCCAATGTCTTTTGTTTTCATGTTGAGATGCTGTAGCATATTGTTTTGATGCTTGCAATATGCCTAGTTGCTTTTTTTGGAATGACTTGTCCTTTAAACTTGTTTCATGTGTGTGTTGAACCGTTGCTCCGTTTTGAGTGTGCTCTACATAAAACTTGTTTATAATTGCATGTAGTTTCATATTATCATGTTGAATCCTTGTTTTGAGGTGTTTTCTTGATGTTTGTATGCATTTTGCATCAATGCCATGTTTAACTTGTTTTGCTCATATCTTCTAGGCCGTAACTCCGAACTAAATGAACTTTATATGTAACTTGACTAGAATATCGTGTAGATCATCTTGGTGCATCTTAATTTGCTGTTTAACAACTTGAACATAAGGTTTATTCAGATCTTGACCAATTTCGAAATTTGCATATGAGGACTTACCGGAATTGTTATATGTTGTTTCCGGCCTCATTTAAACTTGCTTTGATGAGTAGCTTCATGTAGTCTTGTCTTGCATCATACTTGGTTGAGCATCATGCCTTGTTCTTCTGTGGTGTGTTTACCATGTTGTGTGCTTCTTCTCGATAGTTCCCGTTTCGTTGCGATCGTGAGGATTCATTCGTCTACGCTTGGTTCGTCTTCGTGGCTTCATCTTCTTCATGGACTCGTTCTTCTTCCTTGCGGGATTTCAGGCAAGATGACTGTCACCTTGGATCTCATTACTATCATTGCTATGCTAGTTGCTTCGTTCTATCGCTTTCAAGCGCTACCTATCAACTATTTATCAAGCCTCCCAAATTGCCATGTCAGCCTCTAACCTTTTCACCCTTCCTAGCAAACCGTTGCTTGGCTATGTTACCGCTTTTGCTCAGCCCCTCTTATAGCGCTGCTAGTTGCAGGTGACATTCAAGATTGCTCCATGGTGGACAGGATTATGTTGGGATATCACAATATCTCTTATTTAATTAATGCATATATATACTTGGTAAAGGGTGGAAGACTCGGCCTTATGCCTGGTGTTTTGTTCCACTCTTATCGCCCTAGTTTCCGTCATACCGGTGTTATGTTCCCGGATTTTGCGTTCCTTACGCGGTTGGGTGATTTATGGGACCCCCTTGACAGTTCGCTTTGAATAAAACTCCTCCAGCAAGGCCCAACCTTGGTTATACCATTTGCCTCGCCTAGCCCTTTTTCCCTAGGGTTTCCGGAGCCCGAGGGTCACCTTTATTTTAGCCCCCCCGGGCCAGTGCTTCTCTAAGTGCTGGTCTGAACCAGAGCCCTTTGCAACGCCCCCTCAGGGAAACTTGAGGTCTGGTTTTAGTTCTACGGACTGCTCATCCGGTGTGCCCTGAGAACGAGATATGTGCAGCTCCTATCAGGATTTGTCGGCACATTCGGGCGGCTTTGCTGGTCTTGTTTTACCATTGTCGAAATGTCTTGTAAACCGGGATTCCGAGTCTGATCGGGTCTTCCTGGGAGAAGGAATACCCTTTGTTGACCGCGAGAGCTTATCATGGGCTAAGTTGGGACACCCCTGCAGGGTTTGAACTTTCGAAAGCCGTGCCCGCGGTTATGTGGCAGATGGGAATTTGTTAATGTCCGGTTGTAGTAAACTTGAAGTAAACTCTTCTAAAATACACCAACCGTGTGCGTAACCGTGATTGTCTCTTTTCGGGGTTGATCGAGAGGAGAACACGGTTTCTGGGTTATGTTTGACGTTGATCGAGAGGAGAACACGGTTTCTGGGTTATGTTTGACGTAAGTAGGAGTTCAGGATCACTTCTTGATCATTACTAGTTGACGACCGCTTGCTTTGCTTCTCTTCTCGCTCTTATTTGCGTAAGTTAGCCACCATACATGCTTAGTCGCTGCTGCAACCTCACCACTTTACCCCTTCCTTACCCATTTATGCTTTGCTAGTCTTGATACCCATGGTAATGGGATTCTTTGAGTCCTCGTGGCTCACTGATTACTACACCAACAGTTGCAGTACAGGTTATGCGATGATCTTGACGCGAGAGCGATGTTACTTGTTTTGGAGTTCTTCTTCTGCTTCTTCTTCGATCAGGGGACATGTTCTAGGTCGGCAGCCTGGGCTAGCAGAATGGATGTCGTTTGAGTTTCTGTTTATGTTTCAGCCGTAGTCGGATGTTGATCTTGTATATGATGTATTGTTGTATTCGTGTGGCATTGTATGCCTTTTGTATGCATCCCCTTCTATTATGTAATGTTGATGTAATGATATCCACCTTGCAAAAGCGTATCAATATGCAGTTCTATCCTTGGTGGGACCTTCGAGTCTCTTTAGGATAGTATCGCATATTGGGCGTGACAGACTTAGCAGCTGAAGCCGAGGAAGAGCTGCCTCCACGACGCCGACGCCGACGCGCGCCGTACCAGAACCACTCCGACCACGCCGTCCTGCGCCTCACTATTGCCGCTCCACTATCGCAACCGTCCACCGCACCGGAGCTGTTCCCGCTACGCCATCATTCGCCACCTCGGATCTGCTTCCCTGCTGCCGACAGACGGCCACCGCACCACACTCAACAACTTGACCATGGGTTCGTCCAAGGCTGCACCGTCCTCCACAACTTCTGGTTTCCGGTGAACCACAAGAAGATCGTTGGAAAAAACAGAAGGAGGACACAACACTGCCAGCAGAAAGAGGTACTCCTCTTCCCTTATTCGTGAAAATCTTACGTCTCCGCTCACACCGTATTCATCCCATGAAATAAACTAGTTGAACGCTTCTTACTGCATCTTCTTCGTGATACTAAATGCACAAGGTTTCCTCCCTTTTACTATTTCACCTTTGCTAGAGGTTAGTAGCCCGCCTGGATTTCAATTCAGGGTCAATCGAACCGCAATTAAAAGAAGCAGCACCCGCTTAGGCGCGCGGAGCACCTAGTCCGCCTGTTCCCCGGGGAAGCGGCGCATCGGTGTCTATCATAGGTGTCGTGGAATTGTCACAGTAGATGTCCTCTTGCAAGGACTTAGTCGTGGAGCCATCGCAACTAGGAAGCTTAAAGGGGTTAATCGGGACAAAGGACACGAGAGGTTTTATACTAGTTCGGCCCCTTACGGTGAAGGTAAAGCCTATGTCTAGTTGGGTTGGTATTGCTTGAGGTTTCGATGATCAGGGAGCGAGATATGCTATGCCCGGTTCTCGATTGGTTGTTTCTTGCCCTAAGCCGCCAACAGGTCATCCTCTTATATACACGGGTTGACGCCCTGTAGCCTATAGAGTCCCGGCCGGCTTATAAACAATGTCCGGCTCGGTGACTAGTGAAGTCTACCTTATGATACAAGTCTTGCCATTATGGCGGTTTACTACAATGGGCCTTAAGTCGCCTGTGGGCCTTAGGCCCTTTGTTGAGACGCCATCTTCATGCTTGGACTTGGGCTTCTCTCTGGTAATCTCTTTACGTAACCCGGCCCCTCCTGGGTGGCTTACACAAATAGTTATATCCCCAACATTAGGCCCCAGATTGATTTGAACCTGCTCATGTCAATCTTAAAATAACTTAAAACATAAATCTTCAGTCTTCTGACTGCGCAAAAAGACTTTCTTTAACCCGCCGGGTCTGGGTCACTTGGCGTATACTCCCATTAAGCCGCCGCTCCGGCTTAATGTGCACCTATACAGGCGAACAGAACGACCCAATGCGCCACAGTTGTGACGACTTACCAGATGATGTGGCAGATGCTACAACCCAGTCACTGCTGAAGGAGGGTACTGTTATCAACAATACCTTCGGGTTACTTCCCTTCTGCAAAGAACCCGGCCCTAAGAAGTTACCAATCTTAATAAATACTCTTTAATATGTTTGCCTCTTTGTACTTATAATTCCTTATCTTTCCCACAGGCCGGTGATGATTTCTGGAAAGTCAAATATGACCATAAGGCCGCCCAACAAGCCAGAGCAGCCAAGAAAAATGAAAGGAAAAACGCCAAGACGGGGACTTCAAAAAAGAAGAAACCTAGCGCCTCCGAATTGCTCAAACTGGATGACTCTTCTTCAGATGAGGAAGAGGTAATCCCTTATTCTCTTAACTCCTTTGTTACTATTTTATTAATATTTCCGCCTTCGAGAAGACATCGAAACAGCCAAGCTCATGGCGAAGAGGTAACTATAATCTCCTCGACTCAGAGCCTTTGCCAAAGCACAAAACCCGGGTGACCCGGAAAGTAAGATTTTCACATCCCTTAGCTTATCAAGATCCTCAATTTCTTTTGAAGCAACAACAGCTTGAGAGCCGGAGGCAAACCCGGACAAGTAAAGATGTAGAGCTCTCTTCCGCTTACACGATGTGAGCAGGAAGCGTCGAATCGAGGTCATCTTCGCTTATGCGTTCTGTTTATCCTTTGGCGGGTTTAATTAATTGACCTCTCAACTCATCTGACTCCAATTATCAGGATACCTCTCCTTCCTCTGGCAAGTCTATGCAATCCAACATGCCGGCCTTCAAGACTGCCCCTGGGTAATGTACCTTTGTTATCCTCATGCTTTGCCTTACTCATATTTTGTACTAGTCCCTTTGTTTTATCCACAGTGTGCAGGTGAAGCCCAGCAAGAGGGAAAAAATAATAAGCCGATTGAAGACCCGGTAGAAACGGAGCGGAACCCGGAACCACCGCCTCGATGCTTCTACTCATCAACCTCCTCCTGAGCCGGCCCATGAAATTCTGACACCATCTTCCGACCCGCCTCAAGAAGACACTCTTGATAGCTCCGATAAACCGGAAATTCCTAGCCCGGTCCGTACGGCTGAGCCGGAAGTTGAATTCTTCAAAAGCCAGTATGTTGAACCGGGGCGGTCTACTGTTCTTGCCAGATGTACCTCTAAGGAAGAACTTGTCAAAAGCCAGAAGACCAAATAGGACATCGCTGATTATGCCCACTTAAGCATTGGTGATATAGTCTCAGGCTATCTGAATCAAGTGCATAACAGCGACACTGAAATTGACATGGTGAAACAGATACAATATAAATCGAGGTATAACTTATATTATTTCTCTGAATCTTACTTCTTGTACCAGCCCCAAGTCTCATCGCTTATAGGTAAATATGCCGTAGACTTAGATACCAACTTCTTGTCGGTTCACCCGGTTTACAAGAAAGGATATTTAACCGGCTATAATATAGCAACTTAAAACAAGCGATACACATTAGCCCCCAAGTGTCAAGTATCTTTACTTGTAAAGTGCTTGAGACTTTAATATGCATAATCGACATTATAAAGTAAAATTTTCTTCAAAGCATACATTAGCCCCCAAGTGTCAAGGGTCTTTACTTGTAAAGTGCTTGAGACTTTAATAATACCTTACCATAACCTTACTTGTAACCCGGCGTTATTGCAGGTCTCCACCAGTCAATTTGAATTGGAGATTGCTGACCTGAAGACCCGGCTGGCGGCCCAAGACCTTGAGATTCAAAAAGCCGACTCCAAATTCGCATTCAGCGTCTCTGAGCAAGAAAAGTTGAAGAAGGATTTTGACGCGGAGAAGAAGGCCTGGGCGGATGAAAAATCTTCACTTGTGACCCGGGCCGAGACAGCAGAAGCAGCTCTTGCCGAAGCAACTACCGAACTGTCCGGCTTAAAGCACCAGATATCCCAAATGGTCTCAGCAATTTTCGGTAAGTCACTATGTGTAACTTTTGAACATCACCATGATTTATTTGATAACTATTTCAGATATTATCTCCGGCTTAATCTTATATGTATAAACACAGGTCCGAGGAGTACCAACCTGAAGCAGAATATGCTGATCAAGCGTAAGGCGGTGTACACTCTAGTGGAACAGCTGTACACCGGGTCACAACGTGTTTTGGCCGTTGTGGCTTTATCAAATGATACTCCTTATCTCCTGCAGGATGTGCTCAAACGGCTTGCCGTGTTACCTCAACGGATCTAGGAGTTAAGGCGGGCATCTGGTAGAGCCGGGGCCATAGCCGCCTTAAGCCGGGCCAAAGCGTTGGTTCCATAGCTAGACTTAGCCGATGTTGCTCTTGGATATCCTAGCTTGAAGAAGGACAACTCTGCATTCAATGAATCAGACTTCACCACCTGTGTGAGAGTCATACGTCTTGTGGCCACCATCATCGGCAACGATATTGATCTTACGAAGTATCAGTCGGGTTATGACAACGAGAACCGGGGGATTCCAACTCCGCATTATGATGATGTCAGCCTGATCCCTCCAACTCGTAAGCATACCTTTGCTCCTGAAGTTGACCTGGCCAGTTTAATAGATGATGAAGCTGAATTTGAAGCCTTAAGCGGCATTGACTGTACCTCGTCAACCTTCCAGGACAAAGTAGCAGACAAAGAGGCGGAGAAGGATAACTCGGAGTCGTCAAGTCCAATAAAGGAGTAACCCACCTGTCACTAAGTCTTTGAAAAAATAATGCTTCATTATTCAGACTCAGGGAGTCTTGTAATAGGGTAGGAAAACTTCTTAACTCTGTCATGCCTTCGCGCATGTTTGTGGTGCTTAACAATGTCTCAAGCCGCTATCATTGTATACTGCCGGCTTACATGAATTGCTTCTTGACATCCAAAAGCTTTTTGCTTTACCCTGTGTATAAAAACAAAAAATTCCTTTGGCGTCTCACCACATCCGGGGTCGTGTAAAATAATGTTAACCCAGAGTATGAACCAAAACATCATAAGTATCAGCCGATTCATGATCATGACCATAATAATATACCTGTTATCTTATTGAAGCGTACATTACCGGCTTACGTGATCCCAAAAAGCAGACAGTTACACTTAACTTCCGAAAATTGGCACATATAATGTTTACCTGGCCCTTAATATTATTTACTCTTATAGAATAAAGTAAACCTAATTTTCAAAGGCCTCTCGATTCAATACGATCAAGAGAACCATTCCAAGGGGTTAAGCTAAGATTCGGATATGATCATATAGCCCCCAGTGGCTTTGGAGATGCCGATCAAGTTGGTAAAGACAGCTATGCTCTCTTTGGTTCTAATAAAACCTATGTTTTAACAGGAAGACCCCAAGTGACCATGTGAGTTTTTTTATGACGCTGATTCAATACGATCCACGTCAGACCCAAAGAGGTTAAGCTATGATTCAAATATGATCAAGAAGCCCCCAAGTGGGTTTGGCAGTGTGCCAATCAATTGGGTATCGACAACTGTGTTCTCTTTGGTTCGAATACGACCTATGTTTGAAAAGGAAGCCCCAAGTGACCATGGCTAGATTCAGATATGATCATAAGCCGGACCAAAGGGAAAACCAGATTCAGATATGATCCGCTCCCTGTTAGTTGTTTCCACCACCTGATAAAGAAAACACATAAACCTTGTAGGATGGAAAGGAAAGAGGTCCTGCTTTATTGCTTTATATAATATATACATTGTCAAAAAATAAAAACAAATATACTCTGAGAGCCGGTGGCTCAAGTATAGTAGGGCCGGAGATGCGCTATGTTCCACGGCGGTGGTCTCTTCCTCCGACTTACGTGAGTCTTTGTGCTCTCGAACATCGATGAGGTAATATGAACCGTTGTTGAGATTCTTGCTGACCACAAAAGGTCCTTCCCAAGGAGGGGGCAGCTTGTGCATATCGGATTGATCCTAGATGAGCTGGAGCACTAAATCGCCTTCCTGGAAAGTTCTGCTTCTGACCCGGCGGCTATGATAACGGCGCAGGTCTTGCTGATAAATCGCCGAGCGGGCTATTGCCAAGTCTCGCTCTTCATCCAACAAGTCAAGTGCATCCTGACGAGCTTTTTCATTATCAGCCTCAACGTAAGCCGCCACCCGGGGTGAATCATGCCGGATATCACTAGGCAGAACCGCCTCTGCTCCGTACACCATGAAAAAAGGTGTATAACAAGTAGACCTGTTAGGCGTTGTGTTGATGCTCCATAGCACAGAGGGTAACTCCTCCACCCAACAACCCAGAGTTCGCTGCAAGGGAACTAAGAGTCGGGGTTTGATACCTTTCAAGATCTCTTGATTAGCTCTTTCTGCTTGACCATTAGGCGGGGGTGAGCAACAGTGAAACATCAAGCCGGATGTGCTCTTGTTGATGAGAACTCTTCCATGGCACCCTTGGAGAGATTAGTACCATTATCGGTTATAATGCTGTGGAAAACCAAAACAAAAGATCACCTTTTGATGAACTGAACCGCCGTGGCTGCATCACACTTACTGACCGGCTCTGCTTCAACCCACTTGGTGAATTTATCCACTGCCACCAACAGGTGTGTCTTCTTATCCTTAGACCTTTTGAAAGGTCCAACCATATCACGCCCCCAGACTGCAAATGGCCAAGTAATCGGAATCATCCTCAATTCTTGAGCCGGCACATGAGCTCATCGTGAGAATTTTTGACATCCATCGCATTTGCTGACCAGATCCTCCGCATCAGCATGAGCCGTCAGCCAATAAAAACCATGACGAAAAGCCTTGGCTACCGTGAGACTTTGACCCGGCATGATGACCGCAATCACCTTCATGAATCTCACGAAGTATCTCCTGACCTTCCGTAGGTGATACACAACGTTGAAACGCCCCAGTGATGCTGCGGTGATGCAACTCGCCATGAACAATCGTCATGGATTTGGACCGCCTAATGATTTGTCTTGCCAAGGTCTCGTCCTCAGGCAACTCTCCCCGGGTCATATAGGCGAGGGACGGGGCCGGCGAACTCGGGCTCCGGTGAGCTCCGGGCCGAGGCGGCGGAGTGCGGCGTCGGCGGGAGGAGCCTCGGCGCGGGCCGGCGAGGCGGCGAGAGCTTCGGCCGGGCGGGCGGAGTCGCCCAAGCGGCGGGCCGGCGGCGATTTCGCCGGGCGGAGACGACGGACGGTCGGCGAGGGCGAGACGGCAAGCGCCTCGGCGGCAGGGAAGACGGGCGGCAGCGGGCTCATGGGCCCGGTTGCGGCCAGGCGGGCCCGATCTGGGCCTCACGGGCCCCGACGGCGGGGAGGAGAGAGAGAGGGCGCAGGGGGCGACGTGGCGCTGCCGGATTGGGCGTGGGGGCGGCGGCAATGACGTGGCAGCCGCCGATTGGCTGGGCGACGTGTCCGGCGGACATGTCCGGCGCGGATGGACATGTCCGGCGGCGCGGGGAGGAAGAAGACTAGGGTTTTAGGGGGGAATGATTCGCGAATTCGGAGGGGAAGGTGTATTTATAGATAGAGGGAGGTAGGAGAGTCCAAATGAGATGCGGTTTTCGGCCACGCGATTGTGATCGAACGACCGAGAGCATGGAGGGGAGTTTGGTGGGTTTTGGGCCACTTTGGAAGGGGTGTTGGGCTGCACACAAAAGAGGCCTTTGCGGTTACCCGGTTAACCGTTGGAGTACCAAACGACCTCCAAATGATCCGAAACTTGACAGGCGGTTCTACGGTGCTGTACCAGGGCGCTTGACAAACCTCGGTCCATTCCGAGACCGTTTAACACCCACACATGAAAAGAGGTAAAAAGGGGCGCCGGGAGACATAGGAGTGCCGGATTGGAAAACGGACAACGGGGAAAATGCTCGGATGCATGAGACGAACACGTATGCAAAATGAAATGCACATGACAACATGATATGAAATGCAGATGATGGCATGGCAAAGTGCAACACGCAAGCAAATGACATGGCAACGACGGTGAATAACGGGCAGAAACCTGGCGCATCGAATCCGGGGCGTTACACCGTCTCCCTCCTCTCCGCCGTCTTCTCCGGCGAAAATCTGGCCGCCTCGAAGTCCGTGCCCACAGCCCCCAGATCCAGATCCAAAACGAGGTTGACTTCGTTTTTTTGCCCGTCCCCGAAATACTTGCATTCTGTTGCCCTGTTCATCGCATCATAACTCTGCATCCGTACCTCAGTTTCATGCATATGATATATCAAAATGTTCATCATGATGTGCTCTTTATTTTGTTCCATTGTGCCATCTTTGTTTGAGGTCATCTTGATGCCCAAATCATCGTTGCAAGAGTGCTATATGATGTTCACTGCTGTCTGTTAACAGAAGTTGCTGATTTGTCATTTTTGTTGCATTTTGTGTGTGCATCTTATGAGCTTGATGTCTACATGTGCTTTGTACTACGACATGCCATCTTTACAGCGGTTCTTGTCTTGTATTTTTGTGAGTCTTGTAGTGAGTGCATCAAGCTTGTTAAGTAGGGTACTTGCTGTTACTGTTTTGCTAGACTGAATCTGTTATTTCGTGATGCTATGTAAACCTCTTTGCTACAAGTCATTCTATGCATAATTTTGAGATGTTCACTAAGAATGTTTTTTATACATGTCGTGCCCTATCCATCCATCCCCCTGGTTGCATTTATAGCTTGCTGTAACTTGTTGTAATCTTGCTCTCAAGTTGCTAAATAATGTTGCTGTCAGCCTGTTAACATGAAGTTCAGTTTTGCCATGTGTTTTGTTAGTGATCCATGCACCCTATGAACTTGCTCTTGTCATGCTTATCTTTATAAACATGTCCCCTTATTGTTGGTTTCCTTGTCATGCCATGTATTGCTCTGTGGTGAGTGGTTCAAGCTCACCAACATGCCTACTTATTGTTGTTCCTACCATGTATGAATCTGTCATATCATTTGCCATGTTTACATGGTTGACATCCTATCTTATGTTCCTTGTTGGATCATGGTCAGTAAAGGGCCTCCTATCTTCTGCATATTGGGCCTGACAAGTTGGTATCAGAGCCTCGACCGACCATAGAAGCCCCCTTGATTGATCGTGTAGTTTGGCCGTTGTTGAATCTAGAAGAAAACCGTTTTCGGAGTTTTAGTTACATCGGAGAGTAGGAATTCTTTTTACTCCTCATCCCCTTCATCGCTCTGGTAAGGAATCTTGATATAGGTGTTTTGAATTACTCCTCTTCCCCTTCAAATGTTTCTTTAGGATCAAGCAGTTGGTTTTCCGGTCGTTGGTTCTCTTCTCTTTTCATCCGGTGCATTTCTCGTCAAGTTGACTCGAGCCTCTTCTTCTTTGCCAAGTTCAATCCTCAGTTGTTTTCTTTCCCACACGCCCAACCCTTTTTCTTCTCGGAGCCGGAGTCCGTAATCGAGTATCCATCCTACTCGTGCGAATTTTTTGCTCTCTCTCCTCAATAATTTCAACCGGTGTTTTCTCTTCAAGATATTCGTCGGTTTCCCCTTCCAAGTTGCCTTTGTTTTCTCGCCCTCCCACCCTTTTTCTTCCCGGAGTTTGAGTCTGTTTCGAGCATCAATTTCATTCGTATGGAACCTCTTGATCTTCCTCAATTATTTCAACCGGTGAATTCTCGTCTCGTTCGTCATTCTTCACCCTTTTCTTTTTCCGGTGGACTCAATTCAAGTTTTTTGGGTTGTTCACATTCTTTTCCTTGGAGCAAGTGTTCTCCCTGCTCATTTGCCTCTCGCCATTCAATCATTCCGGAGTTCGGAAGACATCTCAGGAGATTCGTCTGTGTTCCAATTAATTCGTGGTTGTCACCTCATTCAAATAATTCAATTGTTCTGGTGCATCATCTATATTTTCAACAATCCTTTCGAACGGTGTTTTATTTTAGTGGGCCCTAACCCACAGGTCTTTTCCCAGGATCTTACCTGACTCTTCTAATTCTCCCGGAGTTATTCTCAAATTCTTTTCAAGTGTGACGTAAGAATGGATCCCATCAGTCACTTGCCTTCTCCAAGATCTCTTTCAAATGATTTCGTCGCCGGCTCAACCTCTTTGCTTTTCATTCTACTGGAGTATCTCAGAAATTTAGGTGGCGTTTCTCGTCGTCATTTGAAGACCGAAGAAGAGTTTTTCCTCTAAATCTTGCCCGTTCTCCCGAAGATTCGTGGTTCTAGCTTCATGTTATCAGTCTCCAATTATTCCATTTGTCAGATATTCCTTTTCTTACCCATCCGGAGTATTTCAGGAGTTGATTTCTTTTTCTTTTCACCGGAGGACATCATTCCAGTTATCGTTCTCTATTTATCCCGGTGCTTCGTTCAAGTGTTCTTTAGTCGGCTTATGATCTCTTTGTCCTTTTGCATCTAAATCCCCTCTAGCATATTTGTTCTTCTAATTCTTCCCGGTGATTCATACTCTTTTGTCAGTCATTTTCTAATTCTTACGGTGGTTCGTTCAAGATTCGTTTTCCTTGATTATCATTTTAATTCATTCATTCTTTCCAATCCTACCTGTGGTTCATGAAGACTTTCTCAAGTTTGTGCTATACCCCCCCTTAATCCTTTTCAACAAGAATAAGTAGTATGCAAAATCCATTGGTTGTCATCAATTTAATTTGATGAAGGATAAGCATACAATAGATCTTATTCTTATTTCATCCAAGTGAGTAATCCCTTCGTTAGGGTTTGTTCCTGTTGAATAAATTCTAGTTCCAAGTGTTCTCCATCTTTTCTTTTCCGGAGTTCAAATTTTACTCGGCCATTTCATTGAACCTCCATCTATATCACCGCAAGCTTTAATCTTATTCTTTCATCCTTCATTCTGTCTCATCATCTTTTTTTCACCGGAGTCCTTCATGGTGGTTCTTCATGATTTAATCCATTCCTCAAGAGTTCATCAAGAATTTGTTGGAGAAATTCAAGCATCTTTTCTTCTCGCGTCTCGAAGTGCAATTAATTCTCCGTATTCTTTTGAAGTGGAGTTTTGCATTTCTTCGTTCTTCTCAGATATTCAAGCATTTGGTTGTGGCATAATTTCACCTCAAGTTTTGAGTTGTTTTTGATAAATCCACAACAAGCTTATTCTTTCGTTGTTGATTTTCTCAACAACTCCGTTCAACCCTTCCTTGTAAATTCTTTTCATTCAATTCTTTCAATTCTTCCGGAGGCATTGTGTTGTTCTTCTCATCAACTATCGTTACATCTTGTCAATCTCATGTTCTAATCTTTCCATGTTCAGCCGGAGTGCTGTACAAATTCTTTCATTCTTATTCCTTTTCTATCTTGTTCTAACCGGAGTGCTTTCAGAGTCTATCTTGTTTCCATGCGCATTTGATTCTCGTCATTCTCGTCGTTCCTCTCTTCTTCTCGAGTGCTCTCGATTCTTTGCTTCTTCTCTTGAGTTCTTGTTTCACCTCATCCCTTTTCCCTTCCGTCTCGGTCCTAAGATCTCGGGACGAGATCTCTTATAAGTGGAGGATTGTTGTAACGCCCCGGATTCGTTGCGCCAGGTGTCTGCCAGTTGATCGTCGTAGTTGCCATGCCATTTGCTTGCGTGTTGCATTTTGCCATGTCATCATGTGCATTTCATTTTGCATACGTGTTCGTCTCATGCATCCCATGCATTTTCCCCGTTGTCCGTTTTGCAATCCGGCACTCCTATGTCCTCCGGCGTCCCCCTTTTGTCTCCTGTCGTGAGCGGGTGTTAAACTTTCTCGGAATTGCCCGAGGTTTGCCAAGCGGCCTTGGTATACCACGGGTAGACCGCTCGTCAAGTTTCGTTCCATTTGGAGGTCGTTTGATGCCCCAACGGTTAACCGCGCAGCCCGAAAACCCCCCTTTTCTCTTGCAGCCCAGAAACCTTCCAAATCTGCCCACTAGCCCATCCAAACCCCCTCCATGCTCTCGGTCGTTCGATCACGATCGTGTGAGCAAAAACCGCACCTCATTTGGAGTCTCCTAGCTCCCTCTACCTATTTATATGTGCCCTCCCCGAATTTTTCGTAGTCCAAACCCTAGCCCCGCTCCCTCGCGCCGCCGGACACGTCCAACTCCGGACGGACATGTCCGCCCGTCTCCCACGGCCAATCACACCTCGCAACGTCGCCCCTGCCGGCCCTCTCTCTCCTCCCTCCGCCGCCACGTGGCCCGCGCCGCCTCGCGCCACGGGCCCGCCCAGGCCCAAAGGCCCTGCCGGCCCATTGCCCGACCCAGCAGGATCCGCCTCAGCCACCCGCCGCCCGCCGCCGCCCGCTCGCTCCCAGCAGCGCCCGGCCGCCGCCGCCGCCCGCCTCGGCCGCCGCGCCCGGCCCCGTCGCCGCCTCTGCCGGCGCCGGATCCGGCGAGGTCCGGCAAGATCCGGCCGGCTCCATCCCGCTGGCGCCCTCTCCGGCCGTCTCCCTCCTCTCCGCCGTCTTCTCCGGCGAAACTCTGGCCGCCTCGAAGTCCGTGCCCACAGCCCCCAGATCCAGATCCAAAACGAGGTTGACTTCGTTTTTCTTGCCCAAGTCCGCAAAATACTTGCATTCTGTTGCCCAGTTCATTGCATCATAACTCTGCATCCATACCTCCATTTCATGCATATGATATATCGAAACGTTCATCATGATGTGCTCTTTATTTTGTTCCATTGTTCCATCTTTTTTTGAGGTCATCTTGATGCCCGAATCATCATTGCAAGAGTGCTACATGATGTTAACTGCTGTCTCTTAACAGAACTTGCTGATTTGTCAATTTTTGTTGCATTTTGTGTGTGCATCTTATGAGCTTGATGTCTACATGTGCTTTGTACTAAGTCATGCCATATTTACAGGGGTGCTTGTCTTGTATTTTTGCGAGTCTTGTAGTGAGTGTATCAAGCTTGTTAAGTAGGGTACTTGTTGTTGCTGTTTTGCTAGGCTGAATCTGTTATTTCGTGATGCTATGTAAACCTGCTGCTACAAGTCATTCTATGCATAATCTTGAAATGTTCACTAAGAATGTTTTGTTATACATGTCTTGCTATATCCATCCATGCCCCTGGTAGCATTTATAGCTTGCTGTAACTTGTTGTAATCTTGCTCTCAAGTTGCTAAATAATGTTGCTGTCAGCCAGTTAACATGCAGTTCAGTTTTTCCATGTGTTTTGCTAGTGATCCATGCAAGCTATGAACTTTCTCTCACCATGCTTAGCTTCATAAACATGTCTTCTTACTGTTGGTTGCCTTGTCATGCCATGTATTGCTTTGTGGTGAGTGGTTCAAGCTCACCAACATGCCTACTTATTGTTGTTCCTGCCATGTATGAATCTGTCATATCATTTGCCATGTTTACATGGGTGACATCCTATCTTCTGTTCCTTTTTGGCTCATGGTCAGTAAAGGACTTTTGTTCTATACATTTAGTAGTATCATGCCATGCCTTAACTGTCTACGATATGTTCCTGTAGCATGTTGTTTGATAGCTCTAAACATTGCAACCTGATGTTATTTCTGCAAAATCTGAAACTTATTATATGCAATCTTGCCATGTGTTTTTGAGCATTTCTAGTGATTTCTGGAGATAGCTCAGTGTTCATGTTTTGTTATGCTTTACCTCTATATCATGCCAATGTCTTTTGTTTTCATGTTGAGATGCTGTAGCATATTGTTTTGATGCTTGCAATATGCCTAGTTGCTTTTTTGGACAGCTTGTCCTTTAAACTTGTTTCATGTGTGTGTTGAACCGTTGCTCCGTTTTGAGTGTGCTCTACATAAAACTTGTTTAGAATTGCATGTAGTTTCATATTATCATGTTGAATCCTTGTTTTGAGGTGTTTTCTTGATGTTTGTATGCATTTTGCATCAATGCCATGTTTAACTTGTTTTGCTCATATCTTCTAGGCCGTAACTCCGAAGTAAATGAACTTTACATGTAACTTGACTAGAATATCGTGTAGATCATCTTGGTGCATCTTAATTTGATGTTTAACAACTTGAACATAAGGTTTATTCAGATCTTGACCAATTTCGAAATTTGCATATGAGGACTTACCGGAATTGTTATATGTTGTTTCCGGCCTCATTTAAACTTGCTTTGATGAGTAGCTTCATGTAGTCTTGTCTTGCATCATACTTGGTTGAGCATCATGCCTTGTTCTTCTGTGGTGTGTTTACCATGTTGTGTGCTTCTTCTCGATAGTTCCCGTTTGCTATGCGATCGTGAGGATTCATTAAATCTCACGCTTGGTTCGTCTTCGTGGCTTCATCTTCTTCATGGACTCGTTCTTCTTCCTTGCGGGATTTCAGGCAAGATGACTGTCACCTTGGATCTCATTACTATCATTGCTATGCTAGTTGCTTCGTTCTATCGCTTTGCTGCGCTACCTATCAACTATTTATCAAGCCTCCCAAATTGCCATGTCAGCCTCTAACCTTTTCACCCTTCCTAGCAAACCGTTGCTTGGCTATGTTACCGCTTTTGCTCAGCCCCTCTTATAGCGCTGCTAGTTGCAGGTGACATTCAAGATTGCTCCATGGTGGACAGGATTATGTTGGGATATCACAATATCTCTTATTTAATTAATGCATAGATATACTTGGTAAAGGGTGGAAGACTCGGCCTTATGCACGGTGTTTTGTTCCACTCTTATCGCCCTAGTTTCCGTCATACCGTGTTATGTTCCCGGATTTTGCGTTCCTTACGCGGTTGGGTGATTTATGGGACCCCCTTGACAGTTCGCTTTGAATAAAACTCCTCCAGCAAGGCCCAACCTTGGTTATACCATTTGCCTCGCCTAGCCCTTTTTCCCTAGGGTTTCCGGAGCCCGAGGGTCACCTTTATTTTAGCCCCCCCCCCCGGGCCAGTGCTTCTCTAAGTGCTGGTCTAAACCAGAGCCCTTTGCAACGCCCCCTCAGGGAAACTTGAGGTCTGGTTTTAGTTCTACGGACTGCTGATCCGGTGTGCCCTGAGAACGAGATATGTGCAGCTCCTATCAGGATTTGTCGGCACATTCGGGAGGCTTTGCTGGTCTTGTTTTACCATTGTCGAAATGTCTTGTAAACCGGGATTCCGAGTCTGATCGGGTCTTCCTGGGAGAAGGAATACCCTTCGTTGACCGCGAGAGCTTATCATGGGCTAAGTTGGGACACCCCTGCAGGGTTTGAACTTTCGAAAGCCGTGCCCGCGGTTATGTGACAGATGGGAATTTGTTAATGTCTGGTTGTAGTAAACTTGAAGTAAACTCTTCTAAAATACACCAACCGTGTGCGTAACCGTGATTGTCTCTTTTCGGGGTTGATCGAGAGGAGAACACGGTTTCTGGGTTATGTTTGACGTTGATCGAGAGGAGAACACGGTTTTACGGGTTATGTTTGACGTAAGTAGGAGTTCAGGATCACTTCTTGATCATTACTAGTTGACGACCGCTTGCTTTGCTTCTCCTCTCGCTCTTATTTGCGTAAGTTAGCCACCATACATGCTTAGTCGCTGCTGCAACCTCACCACTTTACCCCTTCCTTACCCATTTAAGCTTTGCTAGTCTTGATACCCATGGTAATGGGATTGCTGAGTCCTCGTGGCTCACAGATTACTACACCAACAGTTGCATTACAGGTTATGCGATGATCTTGACGCGAGAGCGATGTTACTTGTTTTGGAGTTCTTCTTCTGCTTCTTCTTCGATCAGGGGACATGTTCCAGGTCGGCAGCCTGGGCTAGCAGAATGGATGTCGTTTGAGTTTCTGTTTATGTTTCAGCCGTAGTCGGATGTTGATCTTGTATATGATGTATTGTTGTATTCGTGTGGCATTGTATGCCTTTTGAATGTATCCCCTTCTATTATGTAATGTTGATGTAATGATATCCACCTTGCAAAAGAGTATCAATATGTGGTTCTATCCTTGGTGGGACCTTCGAGTCTCTTTAGGATAGTATCGCATATTGGGCGTGACAGACTTAGCAGCTGAAGCCGAGGAAGAGCTGCCTCCACGACGCCGGCGCCCGGCGTCGCCGTGCAGAACCACTCCGACCACGCCGTCCTGCGCCTCACTATTGTCGCTCCACTATCGCAACCGTCCACCGCACCGAGCTGTTCCGCTTCGCCATCGTTACGCCACCTCGGATCTGCTTCCTGCTGCCGACAGACGGCCACCGCACCACACTCAACAACTTAACCATGGGTTCGTCCAAGGCTGCACCGTCCTCCACAACTTCTGGTTTCCGGTGAACCACAAGAAGATCGTTGGAAAAAACAGAAGGAGGACACAACACTGCCAGCAGAAAGAGGTACTCCTCTTCCCTTATTCGTGAAAATCTTACGTCTCCGCTCACCGTATTCATCCCATGAAATAAACTAGTTGAACGCTTCTTCGCATCTTCTTCGTGATACTAAATGCACAAGGTTTCCTCCCTTTTACTATTTCACCTTTGCTAGAGGTTAGTAGCCCGCTGGATTTCAATTCGTGGTCAATCGAACCGCAATTAAAGAAGCGGCACCGCTTAGGCGGCTGAGCACCTAGTCCGCCTGTTCCCCGGGGAAGCGGCGCATCGGTGTCTATCATAGGTGTCGTGGAATTGTCACAGTAGATGTCCTCTTGCAAGGACTTAGTCGTGGAGCCATCGCAACTAGGAAGCTTAAAGGGGTTAATCGGGACAAAGGACACGAGAGGTTTTATACTAGTTCGCCCCTTACGGTGAAGGTAAAGCCTATGTCTAGTTGGGTTGGTATTGCTTGAGGTTTCGATGATCGTGAGCGAGATATGCTATGCCCGGTTCTCGATTGGTTGTTTCTTGCCCTAAGCCGCCAACAAAGTCATCCTCTTATATACACGGGTTGGCCACAGCAGCCTATAGAGTCCCGGCGGCTTATAAACAATGTCCGGCTCGGTGACTAGTGAAGTCTACCTTATGATACAAGTCTTGCCATTATGGCGGTTTACTACAATGGGCCTTAAGTCGCCTGTGGGCCTTAGGCCCTTTGTTGAGACGCCATCTTCATGCTTGGACTTGGGCTTCTCTCTGGTAATCTCTTTACGTAACCCGGCCCCTCCTGGGTGGCTTACACAAATAGTTATATCCCCAACATTAGGCCCTAGATTGATTTGAACCTGTTCATGTCAATCTTAAAATAACTTAAAACATAAATCTTCAGTCTTCTGACTGCGCAAAAAGAATTTCTTTAACCCGCCGGGTCTGGGTCACTTGGCGTATACTCCCATTAAGCCGCCGCTCCGGCTTAATATGCACCTATACAGGCGAATAGAACGACCCAATGCGCCACAGTTGTGACGACTTACCAGGTGATGTGGCAGATGCTACAACCCTATCACTTTCTTGAAGGAGAATGCTGTTATCAACAATACCTTGGGTTACTTCCCATACGCAAAAAGAACCCGGCCCTGCGATGAAGTTACCAATCTTAATAAATACTCTTTAATATGTTTGCCTCTTTGTACTTATAATTTCTTATCTTTCCCACAGGCCGGTGATGATTTCTGGAAAGTCAAATATGACCATAAGGCCGCCCAACAAGCCAGAGCAGCCAAGAAAAATGAAAGGAAAAACGCCAAGACGGGGACTTCAAAAAAGAAGAAACCTAGCGCCTCCGAATTGCTCAAACTGGATGACTCTTCTTCAGATGAGGAAGAGGTAATCCCGTATTCTCTTAACTCCTTTTTTACCATTTTATTAATATTTCCGCCTTTCAGGAAGACACTGGAAACATCCAAGCTCATGGCGAAGAGGTAACTATAATCTCCTCTGACTCAGAGCCTTTGCCAAAGCACAAAACCCGGCGGGTGACCCGGAAAGTAAGATTTTCACATGCCTTAGCTTATCAAGATCCTCAATTTCTTTTGAAGCAACAACAGCTTGAGAGCCGGAGGCAAACCCGGACAAGTAAAGATGTAGAGCTCTCTTCCGCTTACACGATGTGAGCAGGAAGCGTCGAATCGAGGTCATCTTCGCTTATGCGTTCTGTTTATCCTTTGGCGGGTTTAATTCGTCGACCTCTCAACTCATCGACTCCAATTATCAGGATACCTCTCCTTCCTCCGCAAGTCTATGCAATCCAACATGCCGGCCTTCAAGACTGCCCTTACAGGTAATGTACCTTTGTTATCCTCATGCTTTGCCTTACTCATATTTTGTACTAGTCCCTTTGTTTTATCCACAGTGTGCAGGTGAAGCCCAGCAAGAGGGAAAAAATAATAAGCCGATTGAAGACCCGGTAGAAACGGAGCCGGAACCCGGAACCACTGCCCCTGATGCTTCTACTCATCAACCTCCTCCTGAGCCGGCCCATGAAATTCTGACACCATCTTCCGACCCGCCTCAAGAAGACACTCTTGATAACTCTGATAAACCGGAAATTCCTAGCCCGGTCCGGACGGCTGAACCGGAAGTTGAATTCTTCAAAAGCCGATTATGTTGAACCGGGCGGTCTCATCGTTCTTGCCGGATGTACCTCTAAGGAAGAACTTGTCAAAGCCGAAGACCAAATAGGACATCGCTGATTATGCCCACTTAAGCATTGGCGATATAGTCTCGAGTTATCTGAATCAAGTGCATAACAGCGCGACACAGAAATTGACATGGTGAAACAGATACAATATAAATCTGAGGTACTTATATTATTTCTCACGAATCTTACTTTATCAGACCAGCCCCCAAGTCTCATCGCTTATAGGTAAATATGTCGTAGACTTAGATACCGGCTTACTGTCAGTTCACCCGGTTTACAAGAAAGGATATTTAACCCGGCTATAATATAGCAACTTAAAACAAGCGATACACATTAGCCCCCAAGTGTCAAGTGTCTTTACTTGTAAAGTGCTTGAGACTTTAATATGCATAATCTGACATTATAAAGTAAAATTTTCTTCAGCATACATTAGCCCCCAAGTGTTAAGGGTCTTTACTTGTAAAGTGCTTGAGACTTTAATAATACCTTACCATAACCTTACTTGTAACCCGGCATTATTGCAGGTCTCCACCAGTCAATTCGAATTGCAGATTGCTGACTTGAAGACCCGGCTGGTGGCCCAAGACCTTGAGATTCAAAAAGCCGACTCCAAATTCGCATTCAGCGTCTCTGAGCAAGAAAAGTTGAAGAAGGATTTTGACGCGGAGAAGAAGGCCTGGGCGGATGAAAAATCTTCACTTGTGACCCGGGCCGAGACAGCAGAAGCAGCTCTTGCCGAAGCAACTACCGAACTGTCCGGCTTAAAGCACCAGATATCCCAAAGGGTCTCAAAGAATTTTCTTTAAGTCACTATGTGTAACTTTTGAACATCACCATGATTTATTTGATAACTATTTCAGATATTATCTCCGGCTTAATCTTATATGTATAAACACAGGTCCGAGGAGTACCAACCTGAAGCGGAATATGCTGATCAAGCGTAAGGCGGTGTACACTCTAGTGGAACAGCTGTACACCGGGTCACAACGTGCTTTGGCCGTTGTGGCTTTATCAAATGATACTCCTTATCTCCTGCAGGATGTGCTCAAACGGCTTGCCGTGTTACCTCAACGGATCCGGGGAGTTAAGGCGGGCATCTGGTAGAGCCGGGGGCATAGCCGCCTTAAGCCGGGCCAAAGCGTTGGTTCCATAGCTAGACTTAGCCGATGTTGCTCTTGGATATCCTAGCTTGAAGAAGGACAGCTCTGCATTCAATGAATCAGACTTCACCACCTGTGTGAGAGTCATACGTCCTGTGGCCACCATCATCGGCAACGATATTGATCTTACGAAGTATCAGCCGGGTTATGACAACGAGAACCGGGGGATTCCAACTCCGCATTATGATTATGTCAGCCTGATCCCTCCAACTCGTAAGCATACCTTTGCTCCTCGAAGTTGACTGGCCGGTTTAATAGATGATGAAGCTGAATTTGAAGCCTTAAGCGGCATTGGTGGACCTCGTCAACCTTCCGGGACAAAGTAGCATAAAGAGGCGGAGAAGGATAACTCGGAGTCGTCAAGTCCACCAAAGGAGTAACCCACCTGTCACTAAGTCTTTGAAAAAATAATGCTTCATTATTCAGACTCAGGGAGTCTCGTAATAGGGTAGAAAAACTTCTTAACTCTGTCTTGCCTTCGCGCATGTTTGTGATGCTTAACAATGTCTCAAGCCGCTATCATTGTATACTGCCGGCTTACATGAATTGCTTCTTGACATCCAAAAGCTTTTTGCTTTACCCTGTGTATAAAAACAAAAAATTCCTTTGGCGTCTCACCACATCCGGGTCGTGTAAAATAATGTTAACCCAGTATGAACCAAAACATCATAAGTATCACCGATTCATGATCATGACCATAATAATATACCATTATCTTATTGAAGCGTACATTACCGCTTACGTGATCCCAAAAGCAGACAGTTACACTTAACTTCCGAAAATTGGCACATATAATGTTTACCTGGCCCTTAATATTATTTACTCTTATAGAATAAAGTAAACCTAATTTTCAAAGGCCTCTGATTCGAATACGATCAGTAGAACCATTCCAAAGGGGTTAAGCCAAGATTCGGATACGATCATATAGCCCCCAGTGGCTTTGGCGATGCCGATCAAGTGGGTATCGACAACTATGCTCTCTTTGGTTCGAATACGACCTATGTTTGAACAGGAAGCCCCCAAGTGACCATGAGAGTTGTTTAATGACGCTGATTCGAATACGATCCACGTCAGACCCAAAGAGGTTAAGCTATGATTCAAATATGATCAAGAAGCCCCCAAGTGGGTTTGGCAGTGTGCCAATCAATTGGGTATCGACAACTATGTTCTCTTTGGTTCGAATACGACCTATGTTTGAAAAGGAAGCCCCCAAGTGACCATGGCTAGATTCAGTTATGATCATAAGCCGGACCAAAGGGAAAACCGGATTCAGATATGATCCGCTCCCTGTTAGTTGTTTCCACCACCTGATAAAGAAAACACATAAACCTTGTAGGATGGAAAGGAAAGAGGTCCTGCTTTATTGCTTTATATAATATATACATTGTAAAAAAATAAAAACAAATATACTCTGAGAGCCGGTGGCTCAAGTATAGTAGGGCCAGAGATGCGCTCTGTTCCACGGCCGGCGGGTCTCTTCCTCCGACTTACGTGAGTCTTTGTGCTCTCGAACATCGATGAGGTAATATGAACCGTTGTTGAGATTCTTGCTGACCACAAAAGGTCCTTCCCAAGGAGGGGGCAGCTTGTGCATATCGGATTGATCCTGGATGAGCTGGAGCACTAAATCGCCTTCCTGGAAAGTTCTGCTTCTGACCCGGCGGCTATGATAACGGCGGAGGTCTTGCTGATAAATCGCCGAGCGGGCTATTGCCAAGTCTCGCTCTTCATCCAACAAGTCAAGTGCATCCCGACGAGCTTTTTCATTATCGGCCTCAACGTAAGCCGCCACCGGGGTGAATCATGCGGATATCACTAGGCGAGAACCGTCTACTTTCTGTACACCATGAAAAAAGGTGTATAACAAGTAGACCTGTTAGGCGTTGTGTTGATGCTCCATAGCACAGAGGGTAACTCCTCCACCCAACAACCCAGAGTTCGCTGCAAGGGAACTAAGAGTCGGGGTTTGATACCTTTCAAGATCTCTTGATTAGCTCTTTACCTTGACCATTAGGCTGAGGGGTGAGCAACAGCCAAAACATCAAGCGGATGTGCTCTTGTTGTGACGTAACTCTTCCATGGCACCCTTGGAGAGATTAGTACCATTATCGATTATAATGTCTGTGCGGAAAACCAAAACAAAAGATCACCTTTTTGATGAACTGAACCGCCGTGGCTGCATCACACTTACTGACCGGCTCTGCTTCAACCCACTTGTGAATTTATCCACTGCCACCAACAGGTGTGTCTTCTTATCCTTAGACCTTTTGAAAGGTCCAACCACATCAAGCCCCCAGACTGCAAATGGCCAAGTAATCGGAATCATCCTCAATTCTTGAGCCGGCACATGAGCTCGTCGTGAGAATTTTTGACATCCATCACATTTGCTGACCAGATCCTCCGCATCAGCATGAGCCGTCAGCCAATAAAAACCATGACGAAAAGCCTTGGCTACCAGAGACTTTGAACCGGCATGATGACCGCAATCACCTTCATGAATCTCACGAAGTATCTCCTGACCCTCCGTAGGTGATACACAACGTTGAAACGCCCATGATGGCCTGCGGTGATGCAACTCGCCATGAACAATCGTCATGGATTTGGACCGCTGATGATTTGTCTTGCCAAGGTCTCGTCCTCGTGCAACTCTCCCGGGTCATATAGGCCAAATATGGGACCGTCCAATCCGGGATGGCATGGAGAGGTGCCACCAGCTGCGCCTCCGGGTCTGGCACTGCAAGCTCTTCCTCTATAGGCACTCTGACAGAAGGGTTATGCAAAATGTCAAGGAAAGTATTAGGCGGCACTGGCTTACGCTGAGACCCCAGCCGGCTTAAAGCATCAGCCGCCTCATTCTTCCTTCGATCTATGTGCTCTACTTGATAACCTTTGAAGTGCCCAGCCACCGCATCAACTTCACGACAATAAGCCGCCATAAGGGGATCCTTAGAATCCCACGTGCCTGGCACCTGTTGAGCGATGAGGTCTGAATTGCCCAAGCATCTTACCCGGCTCAAATTCATCACTTTGGCCATCCGGAGGCCATGGAGTAAAGCCTGGTATTCAGCTGCATTGTTAGTACAGGGAAGCATAAGCCGGAGCACATAACAAAATTTGTCACCTCAGGGGGAAGTTAAAACGACTCCAGCCCCCGAGCCTTCCAACTTCCTGGACCCATCGAAGTGAATAGTCCAATATGTGTTATCCGGCTTCTCCTCTGGTGCCTGCAACTCTGTCCAATCATTGATAAAGTCCACTAGGGCTTGAGACTTGGTAGTAGCTGTCTTGCGGCATATACTTCAAACCGTGAGGCCCAAGCTCGATGGCCCACTTGGCAACTCGTCCTGTGGCTTCCCTTTTCTGGATGATGTCTCCCAAGGGGGCTGAACTTACCACAGTTATAGGATGACCCAGGAAGTACTGCTTTAGCTTCCGGCTTGACATAAACACCCCATAAACAAGTTTCTGCCAATGCGGATACCTTTGCTTGGATTCTATGAGCACCTCACTGATGTAATAAACCGGCCGCTGAACTGGATGCTCCTTGCCAGTCTCCTTACGTTCCACCACAATGGCCACACTAACAACACGTGAGTTAGCAGCAACATACAATAGCAATGGCTCTTTATCAATTGGAGCCGCGAGAAACGGCGGCTCAGACAATTGTCTCTTTAAATCTTCAAAGGCAGCATCAGCATCCTCAGTCCAGACAAAAGTGTCTGTTTTCTTCATCAATTGATACAGCGGTAGAGCCTTCTCGCCTAGCCAGCTTATGAATCGGCTTAAAGCAGCAACACGACCCGCCAGTCGCTGAACATCATTGATGCTCACTGGTTTAGCCAGAGAGGTAATCGCCTTGATCTTCTCCGGGTTAGCTTCAATGCCCTTGTTTGAGACCAGGAATCCGAAAAGTTTGCCTGCAGGTACACCAAATACACACTTGTCCGGGTTAAGCATCATCTTGTAGACCCGGAGATTATCAAAGGTTTCCTTTAAGTCGGAGATCAAGGTTTCCTTCTCTCTGGACTTCACCACAATGTCATCCACATAAGCATGAACATTCGCCCAATTGATTGTGGAGACAATTACGCACACACCGGCCGATAAGTCGCTGGGCACTCTTGAGCCCAAACGGCATAGACACATAGCGTAAGGCTCCAAATGGAGTAATGAAAGGCATCTTCTCCTAGTCCTTAACTGCCATCTTGATCCGATGATAACCGTAGTAAGCATCCAAAAACTCAACCGCCGCAACCGGCTGTAGCATCGATGATTTGATCAACGCGGGGTAGAGCAAAGGGATCAGCCGGACAAGCTTTATTTAAGTCCATGTAGTCCACACACATCCGCTAGGTGCCGTTCTTCTTGAGCACAAGCACCGGGTTAGCCAACCACTCCGGGTGAAAAACTTCCACGATGAACCCGGCCGCTAAGAGCCGAGCGACCTCCTCCCCTATAGCCTTTTGCCTTTCCTCATTGAATCGCCGGAGAAACTGCCTGACCGGCTTATACTTTGGATCAATATTAAGAGTGTGCTCAACGAGTTCTCTCGGGACACCCGGCATGTCAGAAGGTTTCCATGCAAAGATGTCCCGGTTCTCACGGATGAACTCGATGAGCGCGCTTTCCTATTTGGGATCCAAATTGGTGCGATCTTTGAAGTGCTTGGAAGAGTCGCTGGAGTGAAGTCAACCAGTTTTGTCTCGGCGGCCGACTTAAATTTCAACGCCGAGTCTTGCTCTGTGGTTGGCTTCTTCAAAGAGGTCATATCTACCGGTCAACATTAGTTTGATAAAACTTCAGCTCCTCTTCAAAGACAAACAGATTCAAAGATAAGTCGTGACGCCTTCCTCGCACTCCAAGGCCACCTTTCGACTCCCATGCACAGTGATGGTTCCCTTGTAACCCGGCATCTTGAGCTGCAGACAAACATAACACGGCCATGCCATAAACTTGGCATAAGCCGGCCGTGCAAACAGAGCGTGATATGGGCTCCTGATTTTGACTACCTCAAACGTCAGCTTCTCAGCCTTGGAATCATATTCGTCTTCAAAAGCTACTTCCAGCTCGATCTTTCCAACTGGATATGCCGACTTACCAGGTACCACCCCATGAAAAACAGTGTTAGACGTCCTCAAGTCCTTATCAGTCTGACCCATGCGGCGAAAGGTTTCATAATAGAGAATATTGATGTTGCTTCCTCCGTCCATGAGCACCTTAGTGAATTTATATCCACCAACCTGAGGGGCCACCACCAAGGCCAACTGACCCGGGTTATCAACCCGGAGGTGATCTTCTCTACTCCAAATGATAGGCTGCTCGACCACCTCGGATAACGGGAACCGCCGGCTCAACCGAATTCACAACCCTTTTATGAACCTTCCGTCACGTTTACACAAGTTAGTGGTAAACACATGGTATTGCCCACCGTTCAACTGTTTTGGATGGCTCGATAGCTTTGGCTGTTCTTCTTCTTGTCCTCCTTGACGGGCTAGCTGCTGATTATAGCCACCTTGACCGCCTTGAAAACCGGAACTTGAGCCGCCACCCGGGCCATGGAAACCACCTGCTCCTGAACCGCCACCTGAGCCGTGATTGCCATCAAACATGTTTGAATTCTTGAAAGCCTTCATGATCACGCAGTCCTTCCATAAGTGGGTGGCAGGATTTTCCCGAATACCGTGTCTTGGAGAAGGCTCATTCAGAAGCTGCTCAAGAGATGGACCTGAGCCACCAGATCGAGGGGGTGCTCTGCCCTTACGCTTCTTGTTATTACCTTGGGCATTAGCATTGGCCACAAACTCCGGGTTACCCTCCGGCTTACGCTTGTTGCCAGCTTGACTTACCGGGTGATGCTGCTGACCCTTTCCATTGTCGTTCTTCTTTCCTTTCCCTGTCTTTTCCTCCTTAGATGCGGGATCATTGGTAGTATCAGAATTGGCATATTTATCCAAAGCCGCCATCAGCGTACCCATGTCATTGCAATCACGCTTAAGGCGCCCCAGCTTCTGCTTCAACGGCTCAAAACGACAATTCTGATGGAGCATAAGTACCGCAGAGCCAGCGTCCATCTTATCAGATGAGTGTATTATTTCCTTGACCCGGCACACCCAATGATTTGTGGACTCACCCTCCTCCTGCTTACAATTGGTCAAGTCCACAATGGACATAGATTGCTTGCAAGTATCCTTAAAGTTCTGGATAAACCTGGCCTTTAGCTCGCCCATGAACTCGATGGAATTGGGAGGCAAACTTTTCAACCAAGATCGGGCCGTTCCATCTAACATCATGGTGAAATACTTAGCCATTGCCGCGTCACTGACTTCCAATAACTCCATGGCCATGTCGTAACTTTCAATCCATGCCCCCGGCTGTAAGTCGGCCGTGTAATTCGGCATCTTTCGAGGTCCCTTGAAATCCTTGGGCAGACGCACATCCCGTAGAGCCGGCACCAGACAAGGGACACCACCGGTTCTAGTGGCCACTCCTGCTCCAACAGAAGTCGTTGGATACTCTGGGAGACCATCATATGCCGTCTGCTGAGCCGCTAATTGATCCTGCACCAGGGTATAGCCACCGGGTTGGTTATGACGCTGGGCATTGCTTGATAAAGCTTCTGACTCCATGTGCCTGCTGTAACTCGGACTCCTGTTTGGACGAGGTGCTATCCAAGGCTGAGGAGTGGAATGAATCATGTCCATGCTGTAAGAATAGGTCTCTTCTTTGTGCCAAGGCCGTCAAGAAGATCCCTAACCCTCCAGGTTTCCACCGCCGTCGGGTCATCACCGTCCCTTTGGAAGAGCCGCCCAGACGCGCCGATGTCGCTATCAAGTTCTCCATGGGGTTGGAGAAGTGGCCGGAGGTGTCGATGCGTGTCGGGCGGGGCCATGCTCCCGTGAAGAGGTGCCATCTCTCGAGGCTGAACCGGCCCTCCAGCTCCGGGTGTCATAAATTGATTGGCTTCGGGCGGATTGCTAGGACCAGCTCCGGGCGTCGTGAAAAGATTCCGAGGATCGTAAACCAGAGGCAGACGGGACTGGGTCTTCTGATGTCTCCTTCTCATCACCTCATTGGATGCATTCAGACTCATGTTAAGCTGGAAAGCCTCTGACTGGAGTCGTTGCCTGCGGCATCCAAAGCTGCCGCTCATGACTAGCCTAGTGTCCTCGACCACCAAGGCCTCCTTGGCGAGCTATCTCCTCACACACCTTTGCCACTTCCGTTATGCTCATCTGGATTTGCAGGAATAACCGTGTGGGTTAACAGGGCCGTCAACTTGTCCATAAGATCTATCAAGACTGAGCCGGCGGCGCCTGGCCTCCTGCCCGGCCGCTCGACCGGACGTTATTGCTATCGCAGCCGTCGAGTTTTGGCGGGTTGGGTACCAGCCATGAAGACTCCTGCCCAGCTTGGCGGCTCATAGCAATCTGAACGCTAGAGTCGTCGTAACAGCCCCCACGCATGCCTTCTTGGACCTGATACTGAGAATCTGTTGAACCGGAGGACGAATCATCATCTGATGGGACGGCCGTCTCTTCGCCATCTTTAGATCCTTCAGAAAGTGCCTCTCCGTGAATACAGCCCACAAAGGCACGCTTCATGGTAGGTTGAATCCGGGCGGGTCTCGCACGCTGAGCCGTCTCAATGAGGTCGGTACAACTGTCCGGCTCTGGGCCCGGCTCACCAATCCGGCCGATGAAGACATGGATTCCGCCAAAGGGGATCCGGTACCCGTACTCAATTGAGTCGGCCTCGGGGCCCCAGCCTTCGTTGTCGATGTAGATCTTGCCGCGACGACTCTTGGTCATCTGGCCCACTGCATATCCCTTGAGCCCTTCGAAGCTGCCCTTCAAGAACTCAAATCCACCGTGCGCTGGCCCCACGGTGGGCGCCAACTATCGTGGAATTGTCATGGCAGATGTCCTCTTGTAAGGAGCTGGTCGTGGAGCCATCGCAACTAGGAAGCTTAAAGAGGTTAATCGGGACAAAGGACACGAGAGGTTCTATACTAGTTCGGCCCCTTACGGTGAAGGTAAAGCCTACGTCTAGTTGGGTTGGTATTGCTTGAGGTTTCGATGATCAGGGAGCGAGATACGCTATGCCCGGTTCTCGATTGGTTGTTTCTTTCCCTAAAGCCAACAGTGCGTCCCCTTATATACACGGGTTGGCGCTCAGCAGCCTCTGAAGTCCCGGCCGGCTTATAAACAATGTCCGGCTCAGTGACTAGTCAAGTCTATCTCATGATACAAGTCTTGCCATTATGGCGGTTTACTACAACGGGCCTTAAGTCGCCTGTGGGCCTTAGGCCCTTTGTTGAGACGCCATCTTCATGCTTGGACTTGGGCTTCTATCTGGTAATCTCTTTACGTAACCCGGCCCCTCCTGGATGGCTTACACAAATAGTTATATCTCCAACAATAGGGGTGTGGGGCGCAGGAGCTACTTGCACCCGATTTGGAGGTCGGCGGGGCTTGAATGGATGGCCGGGGGGCGGTGCCAAGCACGGTGGTGCGGTGAGGTCGAGGGGAGGGCGCAGGCAGGGGAGGAATACTGGGCCAATGGTCGCTGGCGTTTCGAGGAAGATCGTCAACACTGACTGGCTGGAGGTAGATGAAGGTGATCTGCCTGTTCTTTGTACATCAGACGGTGCAGAAAAAATGGACTGACCTATTTGCTTTCGATCATTGTTATTTTCATAGAATCCTGTAGTAATTTAGTGTGCCATGCATGTTGTAGAGCTATCATATGTCTCCCGTCATTTATTTCTCACCGACCTGCTATCTGCTACATTTACACTATACTAATTGTGCACACACTTCACCCATACTCACACTATTGTTCTTTTATGCATGGGTATTTCAGACTCTAACGCAGTGTTGATGAATGTAGAAATGAAAAGACAGAAGTCGCTCCAGTGTAATTCGAAGATAAGCACTAAGCGTTTCAGCGCTCTAATGGAGTGCGATGTCGTGATTGGAGACAAGAACGTAGCTCTGCAGTTGATGATCTCAATTGCCACACACAACCATCCCAGGTGCTTGCTTTAACTTCGCGCTGTCTAATGTGGTTTCATGTTGCATATGGTGTCTAGCCTTTATTGCTTCGAATTTGGTTAAATTGCATCTGCTTACTTTACACATTATACCTTTGATAATGACATGCCTTCCTGTTTTTGATACATACTACATATGTATATTAACCATGTTCATACATCAAACTAATGCTCTTTTGTATCCCTCGTCAATCACTTATGATGAGACAGTCACCCGAGTGGGTTACTCTGAGACGCCCTACTTGTTTAAAGAGTGTAGTGTCATCCTCCCCACATGATTCTCAAGAAACAGCAAGGCTAAATGAAGATAGTCAACGTAGCTCTCTAGTTGATCACCGCAATTCCCCCACACCACCATCGCAGGTGCTTGCTCTTACTTGGCAGTGTGATACGTGGTTGCATGTTGCATATGGTGGCTACCTTGTAATGCTTCTAATTAGGGTAAATTGCATCCTCTTGTTAACACATTATACCTATGAATATGACATGCCTTCCTGTTTTTGGTACATACTACGTCTTTCTATTAACCATGTTCTTACATCAAACTACTTTTCTTGTGTATCCCTCATCAATGCTCCTAATTTGTTAAATTGCATCTCCTTAGCTTACACATTATACATGTGAATATGACACGCCTTCCTGTTTTTGGTACATACTACATCTGCCTATCACACCATGTTCTTACATCAAACTACTGTTCTTGTGTATCCTGCATCTATCGCTTATGATGAGACAGTCACACGCGTGGGTTAATATGAGACGCGGTACTCTTATAAAGAATGCAATTTCATCCTCTCTCATGATTCTCAAGAAACAACAAGCCTAAATGAAGATATTGAACGTAGCTCTGTACTTGAAGACCGCACTTCCCCTACACCACCATCACAGGTGCTTGCTCTAACCCAGCGATGTGATATGTGGTTGCATGTTGCATACGGTGTCTAGCTTGTAATGCTTCTAATTAGGGTAAATTGCATCTGCATAGTTTACACACTATACCGTGAATATGACATGCCTTCCTATTTTTGGTACACACTACATCTATGTGTTAACCTTGTTCTTACATGAAACTACCTCTCTTACGTATCCTGCATCAATCACTTACGATGAGTCACCTTTATTCGCTGCATATTGCATATTATTTCTAGCATGTTGCCATGTATTGCTTCTAATTTGGTCAAATACATTTGTTAGGGCACCCTTTTAATTTGGCGTAGTGATATTGGTTTCATCTTTCATATGGTTTCTAGCTTGCATTGATTCTAAAAGTTCAAGCACCTTGTGCTTAGTTTACACTTTATACATCATACATGTCAATATATCATGCCGTCCTGTTTTTCATACATATTCCATCCTCCTATCATGCGGCTGCCTTACATGAAAGTAGTGTTCAATAGTATCATGCATAAATGATTTCTAAAGACAAAATTTTATTCCTTTTTCTTGTGGGTTTGACTTGACAAGGCAAAATCAAAAAAGAGGAAGGAAAATAGTAAGGAAGGCGATGATGGTGGTCCTCTGCAGCAACGTAAACTGGAGCATATGTATCGGTTCTCCTTGTCTTGATAGTGCATTACAATTTCAAGTCTCCATCCCCTACTCCACCATCCAAGGTGCTTGCTCTAACTTGGCAGTGTGATATCTGGTTGCTTGTTGCATATGGTGTCTAGCTCGTATTGCTCCTAATTAGTGTAAACTGGATCTGCTTAGCTTACACATCATACATGTGAATATGACACGCTTTCCTGTTTTTGGTACATACTATATCTGTCTATCACACCATGTTCTTACATGAAACTACTCTTCTTGTGTATCCTGCATCAGTCACTTATGATGGGACACCTTTAAGTTGGCAGTGTGATATTGGTTTGCGTCTTGAATATGATTTCTAGCATGTATTGCACCTTCCATATGGTGTCTTGTAGTGTTTCTAATTTGTTGAAGTGCCTTCTGCTTAGTTACCAAATCATAGGTGTGAATATGTCAAGCCGTCCATATTTTCGTACATATTCCATCCTCGTATCATGACTTTGCCTTTCATCGTAGTAGTGTTCACAAGATCATGCATGAATGAGTTCTGAAGAGCGAATTTATTCCTTTTTCTTGTCGGTATGACCTCACAATGCAAAATCAATAAAGCTGAAGGAAATTCGCAAGGCATTGGATGATGGTGGTCCTTCCGAGCAACTAAAATGGAGGTTCTCTACAGATTCTACTCTGCCATCCTGCCAACAAGATTCACAAGACAACACAAGGCTAGACAGTTAATGTAGCTATGTAGATGATGAGCACATCTCCCCTACTCCACCATCACAGGTGCTTGCTCTAACTTGGCACTATTATATGTGGTTGCATGTTGGTATGATCTCTAGCTTGTATTGCTTCTAACTTTGTTGAATTGCATCTGCTTACTTTACACATAATGCATGTGAATATGACATGTGTTCCCGTTTCTACATCAGACTACTGTTCTTGCATATCCCGCATCAGTCACTTATGACAAGGCACATTTAAGTCACCACTGTGATATTGGTTGTGTCTTTCATATGATTTCTAGCATGTACTGCTTCTTATTTGTTGAAACGCCATACAGTTTGAACTTGGCAGAGTAATATTGGTTGCATCTTTCATATGGTGTCTAGCTTGCAGTGCTTCTAATTTGTTGAAATGCCTTCTTCTTAGTTACCACATCATAGGTGTGAATATGTCACGCCATCCTGTTTTTCATACATATTCCATCCTCGCATCATGTGTTTGCCTTTCATCCGAGTAGTGTTCACAAGATCATGCATGAATGAGTTACGAAGAGCGAATTTTATTCCTTTTTCTTATCGGTTTGACTTCACAATGCAAAATCATTACAACTGAAGGAAATTAGTCCCAAGAATGGATGATGGTGGTCCTTTGGAGCAACTCAAGCAGGGGTCTCTCTGATTCTACTCCGCCATCCTCCCAACAAGATTCGCAAGACAACACAAGGCTGGTCACCAACGTAGCTATGTAGATGATGAGCACATCTCCCTACTCCACCATCACGGTGCTTGCTCTAACTTGGCACTATTATATGTGGTTGCATGTTGCGTATGATGTCTAGCTTGTATTGCTTCTAACTTGAATTGCATCTGCTTACTTTACACATAATGGCTGTGAATATGACACGTGTTCCTGTTTCTAGAACATATGTGTACATGATGAGCACATCTCCCTACTCCACCATCACAGGTGCTTGCTCTTACTTGGAACTGTTATATGTGGTTGCGTTTTCCATATGATGTCTAGTTTGTATTGCTTCTGATTATGTTGAATTGCATCTGCGTAGCTTATAACTTATACCTGCAACGATCACTTACCCATAAGACACATTTAACTTGGGACTGTGATGTAGGTTGCATCTTCCATTGTCTTCTAGCTTGTACTGCTTCTAATTTCTTGAAATGGCACTTACGACGAGACACTTTTTACCTGATAGAGTGATATTGGTTGCATGTTCATATGGTGCCTAGCTTTAAATTCTTCTAATTTTATTGAAATGCCTTTCGCTTAATGTTTTTTCATACATATTCCATCCTCCTATCGTACGTGTGATTATGAAACGCTGCCCTTTTTTTGTATATATTCCATCCTCCTATCCTGCGCTTGCCTTACATCAAAGTAGTGTTCGTCTGTATCATGCATCAACCAGTTATGCAGAGCTAATTTTATTCATCTTCTTGTGGAAGGAAAAGAGTAAGTTAGATGATGTTGATGGTCCTCCGCACCGACGCAAACAGAGACTCTCTAGATTTGCCACTGCTACTGCTAATGAAGTTGAAGTCCCAAGTCTACATGATGAGTTCATCTCCCGTACTCCACCATCGCAGGTGCTTGATCTAAGTTGACAGTGTGATAATTGGTATCATGTTGCATATGTTGTCTAGCCTGTATTTCTTATATTTTGATTAAATTGCACCTGCTGAGTTTATACGTTATACATGTGCATATGACATGGCTTTCTGTGTCTAGTATACACTGCATATATCTATCATACCATGTTCTTACATCAAAGTACTGCTGTTGTGTATCCCGCATCAGTCACTCATGATTGGACACTTTTAACATGGCAGTTTGATAGTGGTTGCATCTTGCATTGATTTCTACGTTGTCTTTGCTTCTAAAGTTTTGAATTGCCACTTATGACAAGACACTTTTAACTTGGCAGAGTAATATTGGTTGCATCTTTCATATGGTGTCTAGCTTGCATTACTTCTATTTTCTTGAAAATCCTTCTGCTTAGTTTGCACATCGTAGCTGTGAATATGTCATGCTGTCCTGTTATTCTGACTTATTCCATGGTCATACGGTTGTCTTACATCAAAGTATTGCTTGTCTGTATCATGCATCAATGAGTTCTGAAGAGTGATTTTATTCTTTTGTGTTGTGGGTACATCTTGACATGGCAAAGTCAAAAAAGAGCAAGGAAAATAATATAGGAGTGTTGTTACTCGTCGGGTGAAAGGGAAAAGGATCTGTCGTTGAGATTCTGCTGGTACTTATAGTGCAGTAGAAGGTCCAAGTCCACCGGCTAAATCTACAAACACAGTATCACCTGCTCCACCAGTTGCAGCATCCGCTTCAACTGTACCCGAGATCTCGGCCGAGTTACTGCTCGTTCGTTTGCTCCGGGCTGGCGGTTCCCAAGCTGCCTTCACACCTAACACTACTTCCGAAGCACTACTGACTCAACAGGACTTGGCAAGATTAGATGAACCTCATGAGTATCAACACCAAGACGGTACCTGACCGAGTCAAGTTGCAGTTGCATGCTCCTTTATATGTACTCTCACAGTTTGACGTACACTAACACTTTCCATATTCGTTGCTGAACTTGCGCCACAGTGCAAGCGGAAACAGACATCAGGGATAATGCTTGACAGATTAACAAAATCTAAAGGAGGAAGAATGGAGATCCATTTTGTGGTAGGTTTAAAAAGGCCACGTGATGCTACAGAGTCATCCAAGTTAGTATCAGAGGCAGCCGTTGCTGTTAGGTGTCATGCACGTATCCTCCCAACGTGGATCCAGTACAGGAATGAGAAAGACAATACCGGTTTAACACCTTCCTTGACCATTTATCCGTAAGTAATGTTATTCATCACAATTAGTAATATTGTCTTGCTCTGTCCCATACTTTCTAGGTTCCTCCTAATAAGACTCACATTCTTTTTTCAACAGATGAGGTTCAAGTTGGATCCGAAAGATGATGCGACTAAACAAGCATGCACTCATGTTTTTCAGTCTGCTCTGCGACAGTATCGGTACCAACTTAGAAAATCTCACTTTGAAGGCAAGGCTAACAATGAAATCGCCCAAACATCTCCAGTTGAATATATTACAGATGAAGACTGGACATCCCTCGTTAAACACTGGTCTGATCCAAAGTATCAGGTAGGCTATATGTATTTGATCAGACCACATATTGAACTTGTATTTATGTATGTGCTTTACAAGTGTATCTTCTTCTAGGCTAACTGTTTGAAGAACAAAACCAACCGTTCTAAAGTGAAATTCCAACAGACAACATGATCTCGTAGCTATATTGCACACCGAGAGGCTCTTGTAAATAGCTGCTACTTCCTTATTTTTTTTGCCATATTATTGTATCTATATTGACTTGTTCCAAATACAGAGGAAAGCCCGTGCGGACCAAAAAGAACTGAACGAATCTTTGTGCAAATCTTCAAGGATTGTCACACCAGCAAGATGAAGGGCATGAGCACACCAGTTCAAGCCGCTATTGTAAGTCCTTAGTCCTCCTGCCTTGAACTGATTGGTACTGTGATGTGTTCATTTAACTACTTGGTTTGCAGCCAATGTCAGTTACTCTGTTCACTTTTATACACAGTTGTCTTAACGTATCATTTCACCTTACATGGTTTAAGAGAGATGAATGATATTTTTTTGGTCTTGATATGTAATCTAGTTGTTATGTTCACGTGCGCACACAATGATAAAATAGCCTGTTTGTTTTATATCTGTTTTCCCATGATATGAATGATGTCATACTATGTTCATCCTACTTTAAACCATGTCTCTTTATCCTTAGATGTCAACGAATGTGAGGAAATAGACAATACAGTAGGCATGCTACATGGACATATGTTCCGGAAGTGATTTTATTATGTAGTTGGCACTACAATACATGCTAATGTATTACAGTAGTTCACCAAAAAAGTTATGTATAAACGTTTAACCTACTTTTTTTATCTCATTATTAACTTACCTGGTACACTAATCTACAAGTTCAAACTTTCAGGAAGCTATGGAACAAATGATTGAACAACCACAACTACCTGAAGGTGACGAGGCTACCACAGGCACAATGTCACCTCTTGCTGCAGTGCGTCAGTATGTCTCCACTAACAGTGCAAAAAGCACCTTCCTGCGTAATTCTGGGTTGGTTGTCAAGGTAACCTCGTCCAAATCACCTACTGAACAAAATCTTCCTGATAGACAGAGTGATATAGCTGTGCTCCAGACACAAGTCCAATCCCTAATGGACGTTGTTTCAGAAACAAGAATAGAGGTTGAGAAATGCCGTCAAGATATGAATGGTTTTGAAACCAGACTATCGGACATTTGCTTCGTTGTTCAAGAGCAATGGCGGAAAAAGGGTATAAATCGTGTTGCTCCATTAGATTCTACAGCCTGAAACATTAGCACTCAGGTCAATGATCTGTGCTTCTATACATCTGATGGTGCTTTTATCTCGAAGGACTGTAAACTTTATGCCAACAGGCCTTTTGTTGTATGGTTGGAATTTATTTTGTTGTGATACAACATTTATGATGCCGCCACAGTCGCGATAATTACTGACACTATTTTTGTATAGTGTAGGTTTACCTTAGTAATGTATTCGGCCGAAAGCTTCGTAGGAGCCCAACATGCCAACATTCGTCGGGCCATTCCAATTGGGCTAAAAATGATTACAGGCCAAAATTGGCATGTAGCCCACTAATAATATCTGGGCCTAAATCAGCATAAGCTATCATATTTTTCTGGTAGGCCTGTGCCTGTAGTGGGCCTTTAACAGGCCTAAACATAATTTGGGCCCTCAGTAAAAATAGGCCATTTACAGGTGTAAATATCTCGAGCCCATAAAAAACATGGGCCTTTAATAGACCGAAAGTGAGATTGGGCCCTGATTGTGCCAAATAACCCACTGGTCTTAACAGGCCGAAATGGTGGCCCATTTACGATGCAGATCTTTGACAGGCCGAAATTCGAACAGGCCGTAAATGCGCCGATCTAATACACGGGCCTTTAACAGGCCGAAACTTTGGTCTGGCTAGATTATCATCATTTTTATATGGGCCGTTAATGGGCCCGATATGACGTTGGGCCACATATGGCCCATGGTTTTCGTCTGACGTTAATAGGACGAAAATGACAACATGCCAAAAGTGGCCCAAATCTATAGTGGGCCTCTAACAGGCCGAATGTCAGACATGGCCGAATATGACCCAAATCCTTCACGGTCATTTATGGGCCAAAAGTTTTGATGGCCTGTAAATGGGCCCAAATGAAGCAGGACCTCTAACAGACCGGAAATATACCGGTCCGTAATTCGGCCCAATTACTTAGCGGACTGTTAACGGGCCAGAAGTGACCATGGGACGCGTTGATGAAAAGTTTAGGACAGGCCGTTGACAGGCCGATTTTACAGAGAATGTTGGGCCTTTAGCTGGGCCGGCCCATTATGGTCTACAGAATCTTGTGGGCCTTTAGCTGGGCCGGCCCATTGTGGTCCGCAAAATCTTATGGGCCTTAAGCTGGGCCGGCCCATTATGATCTGCAAAATCATGTGGGCCTTTAGCTGGGCCAGCCCATTATGGTCCGCTAAATTTTGTGGGCCTTTAGCTGGGCCGGCCCATTATGGTCTGCAAAATCTTGGGGGCCTTTAGCTGGGCCGGCCCATTATGGTCTGCTAAATCTTGTGGGCCTTCGATTGGGCCGGCCCATTTAAACTTTGTGGGCCACTTTTAGGCCGGTCCATGTGTCAACATATCATAGGCCCATCTCAACCATTGGATGAGCGACACCTGTGCCAATGTGGAGCTGATGCGTGGATCCGTCAGCCAATGAGAATTTTACACGTGGAAAATCGGCATTGGTCGTGGCTGTTAGCGGGTTATCGAATCCAAAAAACGGACCCGATAGGTTAACGGCGGTTAACGGCATCTCGTTACGATGGATGCCATGTGTCGGTCACCCTTGATGAAAGCACTTCTATGACGCGCGATTTATCCTCATGGAAGTGGACACTTCCGTGATGATAATTTTGGTAATGTCATGGAACACTTCTCTGACAAAGACGGTATGACTATCTTGATTCTATCATAAAATCGTCATGGATGTACATGCATGATTGAAAAGGCGACCTACTGTGACAAACACGTATCATCACGGAAGTGTATTTTTTTTCTAGTGCAACTGCTCAACCATGTTGATGTAGTCGTCCTCCATGGCCGAGTCGATGGTGTACACCACCGAGAGATCCGTCTCCCTCATGTGGGTCTCCACTTTATGCTTGCCAAACTCTATTGGAGCGCCGCTAGACATCCCCTCTCTATGTGTCGTCGTGGGTGTGCTTGTTATGTTGTGGGCGCGATCGAAAGGTTGAAGAGAGTAAGGTTATAATGGCCGCGGGAATTAAAGGGGAGGCCGGGCAGCCTGGAATATCGATCGGCACGCCCTGATGGCAGTTCTAATTCGCAGCACATAACTCCATCGTGCCACACGTAACTGCATCGCGTGGCAACGCGCGTGGCGCAATCGCATGCATATGGGGCCCCTGACGTGATCCTGCGCAGGCCCAACAGCTGGTAGAGCGCGCGCGGAGGGACGCGAGCAGAGTGCTCCGCGGTCACCTCAATGGCGAGCCACCATATATATGCATATAGCAGTTGAACTGTTTGTATAAATTAATCACGGCTTCTTAATCTATGTATGCAGAATTGTAGTTGCAAAAATTAGATAGTGCTAGTGATTTTTAGCTGCATATTTTGACAAATCGCAGTGTTACAAGGATTGACAAATGGCAATGTTACTAGATCAACAAATGTCAATCTTTCCAATTTGACAAATGGCAATATACCCAATATGACATATGCAAATCCTACCAAATTTTCTGTACGTGGTTGCACACGGGTCATCCGAAAAAACCGTTTGTGTTGGAGGGAGGTAGAAATCCTGCTTGCCAAATTTTCTCTTGGCTTAGCACCGAAGTCTCGCTTTGCATACCTTAGTCAATCTGAATCGTTTGCATTGAAGAGATGCACAAATCCTGCGCAGCGAATTTTCCCTTGGCTTGCTGCGGAAGACCATAGCTCTCACTTTGCATATAGGTGTTCTATCTAAAACGTTTGCGATGAAGAGCTGCACAAATCCTGCTCGACACATTTTCCCTTGGCTTACTGGGAAAGCTGTCAGTGTACATACGGGTGTTCTATCTAAAATGTTTGCGATGTTAGAGTGGCAGCTAGTTGTTTCAAAATGCCTTTGTTGACTGTTATTCGAGTGTGCCTTCTCCCAAAATGGACACAAAAATTACCACAGCATGTCGGGTGCCATTCCAAGATAGCATGCCAAGTTTCATGAATTTCAGCCGAGTTTTGGATTTAAGAGAATATAAAAACAAAGTATCTTGACGTTTTGCCAGCAGTCAATAGTGCCCTGGTGTTTGAAATTCATTTCCATTTCTTGCATGGGACCTAAGCATGCACCCAAGGACACAGATTTGATTTTCAACCAATTTATATGCACTGGAGCATGTGCATGTAGTTCAAATTTCAATTATGCACATAAAATGCCTAGAAAACCCAGTTAAAATATAAAAATGTCTAAACGAACCCCGAAAAATTCCATAATTTAACACAACACTCCTGTTGTTCTATGTTGACACTAGAATTTTCTTGAAAGCAATAACAGGCAACGGGTATCGTTTCGTCCCTAAAGGTGGCACGTTTCCTACCGAAATAATCAAGCTTGTGAGAAGCTCTGGTTTGTGAGAAGCTTATACCCAAACCTATCCCAAATGGTACAAAACATTTACCACGGCATGTCGGGTGCCATTCAATGATAGCATTCCAGGTTTCATGAATTTCAGATGAGTTTTGGATTTACTAGAATTGAAAAACCAGGTATCTCAATGTTTGCGGCCGAGTGACGGTGGCAGGGTGTTTGACATTCATTCCCATTTCTTGCATGAGACCTAAGCATGCAACCAAGGACGCATATTTGAATTTTCAACCAATTTATATGCATTAGAGCATGTGCATGTAGTTCAAATTTGAATTATGCACAATGCATTGAAAACTCAATTAATGCATAAGAAATAATCTGCTAACGAACCCCAAAAAATTCCAAAATTTAACACAACACTCATGTTGTTCTATGTTGACACTAGAGAAAAAATGAAATCAAGAAGAGGCAATGGCTATCGTTTCGTCTAGAAAGGTGACAGGTTCCCTACCGAAACCATCAGGCTTGTTGTGAGAAGCTCTGGTTTGTGAGAAGCTTATACCCAAACCTACCCCAAATGGGACAAAAAAATTACCACAGCGTGTCGGGTGCCATTCCATGATAGCATACCAGGTTTCATGAATCTCAGACGAGTTTTGGATTTACTAGAATTTAAAAACTAGGTATCTCAATGTTTGCGGCCGAGTGACGATGGCAGGGTGTTTAACATTCATTCATATTTATTGCATGGGACGTAAGCATGCAACCAAGGACACATATTTGAATTTTCAACCAATTTATATGCATTAGAGCATGTGCATGTAGTTCAAATTTGAATTATGCACATAAATGCATTGAAAACTCAATTAATGCATAAGAAATGTGCTAACGAACCCCAAAAATACCAAAATTTAACACAAAACTCATGTTGTTCTATGTTGACACTACAGAAAAAATTGAAATGAAGAAGAGGCAACGGCTATCGTTTCTTCCAGAAAGGTGAAACGTTCCCTACCGAAACCATCAGGCTTGTTGTGCGAAGCTATGGTTTGTGAGAAGCTTATACCCAAACCTGCCCCAAATGGGACAAAAGTTTTAGGATGGCATGTTGATGCCGCTCCATGATAGCATGCCATTTTTCATGAATTACAGACGAGTTTTGGATTTACTAGAGTTTAAAAATGAGGTATCTCAATGTTTGTGGCCGAGTGACGGTGGCAGGCTGTTTGACATTCATTCCCATTTCTTGCATGGGACCTAAGCATGCAACCATGGAGACAGATATGAATTTTCAACCAACTTATATGCATTAGGGCATGTGCATGTAGTTCAAATTTGAATTATGCACATAAATGCATTGAAAGGTCAATGAATGCATAAAAACGTTCAAACGAACCCCGATAAATTCCAAAATATAACACAACACTCATGTTGTTCTATGTTGTCACTAGAAAAAGAATTGAAATCAAGAAGAGGCAACGGATATCGTTTCATCCAGAAAGGCGAAATGTTCCCTACCGTAACCATGAGGCTTGTTGTGAGAAGCTCTGGTTTGTGAGAAGCTTATATACCCCAAGCTGCCCCAAATGGGACAATATTTTTACCACCGCATGTTGATGCTGTTCCATGCTAGCGTGTCAAGGTTCATAAATTTCACACGCGTTTTCAATTTACTAAGATTTAAAAACCATGTAGTATCTCAATGTTAGCGAACGAGCGATGGTGGCAAGGTGTTTGACATTACTTCTCATTTCTTGCATGGGACTTATATGCACTCGAGCATGTGCATGTAGTTAAAATTTGAATTATGCACATGAATGCATAGAAAACCCAGTTAATGCATAAGAAATGTCTAACGAACCACGAAATATTCCAAAATTTAAGCATCTGGCTTTTTGTGAGAGAAGCTTCGGTTTGCGAGGAGCTTATACCCAAACCTGCCCCAAATGGTGGCACGTTCCCTACCGAAACCATCTGGCTTGTTGTGAGGGAAGCTCCAGTTTGCCAGAAGCTTATACCCAGACCTGCCCCAAATGCGAAAATATTTTTACCACGACATCTCGATATCGTTCCATGATATCATGTCAAGTTTCAATAATTTCAGCCGAGTTTTCGATTTACTAGAATTTTAAAACCAGGTATCTCAATGTTAGCGGCTAAGCGACAATGTCAAGGTGTTTGACATTCATTCTCATTTCTTGCATGTGACCTAAGCTTGCAACCAAGGACAAACATTTGATTGTGCAACCCGTTTTTATGGACTGGAGCATGTGCTTTAATTTTGAATTGTGCACCTGATATTGCTAGAAAACCAATTTAATGTATAAAATTTCCAAACATACCCTGAATAATTCCAAATTTTTTACGATGCACATATAGTTGCATGTTCACTGTAGATAAAAGGTCTAGCAATTCAAACACTGTCCATTGCCGCTGGGACCCCATTATGTAACTCAAATCCAAATGAAAAATCAAGTAGATCCCACACAATTTATTATCACCAACCATGTGAGATGCAATACAAAATATCCTGGAGCACCGTCGGTGTATAGTACGCCTATGGGTTATGTTCCAAGGTGCGCCGGCTATAGTCCACAGCCGGCGTTTCAAGCACAGTGCTCTCTCCCCAAATACTGCCGCCTCTGCATCCCTCGCAATCTCAAAAATATCAGCTCGCCCTTGATCCAAATTTCCAGTAGCCCCCGCCTGTTACTCCTGCCTAGTAATATTTTCAGTTGCCGCGGTATTTCCTTCAACACCACCTTAACCCCCCCACCCCGCCCCCCTCCACACACACCACACACTCCACAAAACCTACGCTCACCGACACATACCACCCCTGCTACCATTGGTAGGTCACCGCCATCGCTGCCGCCTCCATCCTCAACCTATGTCTGTGTGTTGGGGAGCTTGAGGAGCCAATGCCCAAGAGAAGTTTATCACGGCCTCTTAGCTCGACACCAGCGAGGTGGCCACCGAGGTGTCCCCGTCGTCCTCCGCGAGCTCTTTATCGATCCACCGTCGTCGGTCCCATCCGGCCGCCGCTGGGCCCCTACGTCGGTTCAAGGACTTCCCCATCCTCCCTCGGACCTGATAGCCGATGAGGTCCTACCTCGGGGTCCAGCAGATGCGGTGGGGACGTGGGTTGCCGAGATTACAGATCAGGAGACCCACACCTGCCGGTGGCTCGGTAGCTTCCACATGGCCGAGCTCGCGGCCATGGAGTACGACCGCTGGCAGGTCCTCGACCATGGTGCGGCGGCTAGGCTCAATTTCCCGTTCGGCACACGTCCAGTCCACCTCATTCCACCGGAGCCAGGGTGGTGAGCTCGGCTGTGGCGCGGGAGGACCGCGTGGTGTGGGAGCACCTCGAGGCCGAGGAAGCCGATGAGGCCTACATGCAAGAGCTCCGCCGACAGCACCCGGAGCTCATGGAGGCAGAACGGGCGATCTTTGTCGGCGCGGAGGGCGGCGAGGTTATCGCGCTCTCCTTCGATGATGAGGTTGAAGGCGGCGAGGACGGCGGCAAGGACGACGGCGCGGAGGGCATCCAGGTGGGCAGCAAGGATGAGGAGATCGAGGTCGACGAGTGGAGGAGTGCCTTCCCCAATGACCCCAATGACGGCACCGGCCCGGACCTAGCTCGTGGCACACCGTACCTGACGAGGAAGGATTGGCTCGACCTCTACTTCGACCAAAAGTAGTTTAGCTTAGTTTAAATTTATGTTTTATGTTCGGCTATGCAAAACTATCTATGTTTATTTTGATTGCATGCTACTTTCGGTTGAATCTGCTTTGAACTTGATCAAATTGAAGTTTACAACATTAAGTTTAGGGGATCGACTAGAAGCGGCCAAAAATTGTTGGAGTATATATATCGACTAATTGTTTTAGTCCTTTAACTTTTAAAGGATCGACTAGAGATGAACTTATGCCTTGTTTATTTCAGTTCTTCAAAATGTGATGCTCTATATGTGCAAATATTTGTTGTGCAATTCAATTTCATCAATAATAGTTTAAACAATACCACTACGAATTATGATATTTGGTTGATGTTAAGGAGATTGCAGTTAACATGCTTTTTTGTTTTTTAACAATAACTAGTGTACTTTAGACCTGCACAATACCAATTTGAATGACTATTTGCTTGTTTATAAATATTATACCTGATGCAATTAACACACCTTCCCACTTCTTGTTTTTCTTAACTAGCATGATTAAGTCTGCACACTGAAGCTATCATTTGTAGATTATATTGTCTACCATGGATATATTTGGTTGATGTTTAGCCTGCTGTGCTTAACATGCCTTTATATGTACTCATACAGGACAATATTGAGAACAATGCTATTTTTTCCATCGAGGTTAGTTTCATCGCATTGCTTATATGTACTCACTGTTTAGGATCTTGGTAGCTGGTACCATATAGCCTTGGGGCTGATAAGGGATTAATCGTTGAATCGAACATTTCACTGAATATATCTGTAACCATTTATTAGTATGTTAACTAGGGCCATATTTAATATATCTGAGGCTACATAGCAACATGCATTGCACTGAATGACTAAATATGCAATTCCAGGCTACATAGCAACAAGGAAGAGTGTTAACTTAATGTTTGTGTTACCTTAATGTTCTGATGATGTCTAGATATACGTGTATAAAATCTCATATATTGGGATGGAGGGAGTGTTGTACTACATCATTTTGCAATTGTTGTTTAGCTTTTAATATTAACTTGGTGCTTTTAGGTACACATGTCATTGCCAAAGATCCACACTTCGACCCTTTTCTGCGTATGGGGCAATGAGATATTCATGAACCAGCATCAAGTGAGGAAACTGATACAGATTGTTATTAAAATGGGTCAAAAGATTTCAATCGAACTATATGTTTACACTTTATGTAAGACAACAGTGAACTGCAGGATGGTATGTAAGAACCCTGTAGCCATCTTTTTACTATCCGTAATGAGTTGTGTTAGATGACAATGTCTGAATCTTTTTTCCTTTGTAGTGGATCTCGAAGCAGTTTACTCAAGATTACCTTTCAAACTACATGATTGGCGGCCGGCCATCACAAGGGGTTGGACTAGAGTCGTGCGTGCCTTCTGCATCCAGGAGAGCACAATAGGGCCATTCCGCTTCACCTTGTTCAGCAACCACTACTAGGGAAAACGCTATCCACAGAGGTATAGCAGTAGCGTTGGTCAAAACTCGGCGCTAGCGCTACTTAGTAGTAGCGCTTGTTGCAAAACCACGCTACAATCATTATTTTAGCAGTAGTGCGTCTTCACAAAAAAGTGCTACTACTAAAATTCTCTCACTAGTGCCGGTAGGCTAGGAATAGTAGCAGCTTCTTCCGTACACGCCATCTTTGAAAACATTGTAGCAGCTGCGTTTCTTCTTTACTGGCCATCGCTATGTAAAAGAAAATAAATAGAAAAATAAGTAGAAAAGTAAATGAAATTGAAAGAAATAGAAAAGGAGAAATGAAAAAAGAAAATGTAAAGAAAACAAAAGAACAAGAAAAAGAAAAAAGAAAGGGTTAGCTGCATAGTTTCTGGAACACGCTATAGCTATCTTAGCTATAGCTGCGTTTCAAAGCAAAACGCCTTGCTTAGTTTGACTAACTTCCCGGCGGCCCTGGCTCAAAATTTCGCTAAGTCCTTTTCCCCCTCTCTACTCCCCTGTCCCCAACTGCTCCATCGCCGCCCGTTGCCTTGCCGCAGCCGACCACACCGTCAGCCGCCCGCCGCCTTCGACCACACCGCTGCCGCCCGAGGCCTCCCCCTCGACCTCACAGCCGCCGCCCGAGGCCGTCGTCGACCTCACTGTCGCCTCCCTCGAGCTCGCCGCCGCCGCCCTCGACCTCACCGCCGCTGCCCGAGCAGGCACTGCCCTCGCCGTCGACCGTAAGGCTATGCCTCTCCTGTCCCTACCCTCCTATTTTTCTCTGCTAGGGCAATTATATATATGTGTTGATACTGTGTTGATGTTCATATGAATCCTAGATTTTTTTAGGGCAGTAGGCATTTTATAGCATTTAGGAAAAATGATTTGCAATTTTTTTAGGAAATTAGCTAGGGCAATTTTTATGAAAATTCCTAAACAGTAATTCCATTTAGCTTTAAACTAATAGAGGGTATATAAATAATAGTAGCATTTAGATTGAAATTAACAGAGGTATAAACAAAAAACACTTAGCTATAAAAATATTTTGACTACGGACCTGAATTTGTTCCAAATTTCATTCAAATGAAATTTGAATTATTTGGACTATGGACCTGAATATTTTTGAAGAAATTGGGTGTAGGTACTAAGGTCTTGTCAGTAGCAATTCTGGTGAGGTCAAAAGGGTTAGAGAAAATGTAGTTCCTAGACTTTTAGCTTTAGACAAAAAACAAAAGTATTTAGCTATAAATAAAAAACAGTAGCTATGGCATTTAGCTATAAACAAAAAACAGAATTGTTTTTCTTTTCAAAAACTTGGTTAAACAGAACAGTAGCTATATGTCATGACTGTTCATTTGCATATTCCATTATTGTTGATTATATCTTTTCATTGAAGTGGCCATGTTATATGAAAATTCCTCAATAGTGTTTGCTCATGTTATATCTTTTCATTGAGGTTGTTCGATTGTGCCCAAGTGGCTTTGTTGTTTCGAGGAACGATGCTTTGAGTGGTTTATGTTTTGCCGGAATGTTGATTCATTTCTGTTCCGGCAAATTTCAGGTTCTCGATTTGTCCACTTTTAGCAAAGGTCATGCCGAAATTTTCCGTGAATATCGGCATGACTTGTGCTACAAACTAGGACATGTCGAGTGCCCGGGATTTGCCGCACCAGGAAGGAGTCAACATTCCTGCAAAGCAATAGTCCTTTTTTATGTCATTATTCATTTTATTAGGTCTAGAATTAATTGACTAGATTTAATCATAGGAAACATGGCTAGCAACGATGAAGGGCATGGTTCTGGTGATTGCGACAACGTCTCCCTGGCGGCAGACGAATATTTTAGCCTTATCGACAATCAACCGATGTTGTTGCTGGGCCCACCGGTGGCATCGGGGACTGAGACCGACACGCAGACCGGTGCTGAGACTGAGACCAGCGCTGAGATTCAGACCGGCATCGAGACCGGCGCTGAGACCGGTGCTGCCTCGGGGAGCGGAGCCGGTGTAGAACCGAAAGCAAAGAGGCAACGGGTTCCTAACAAACTCAGGACTACTAGACTGGTGGTCACGGAGGTGGACGACGGCAATTTTGAGCCAAAGGCGCCAGAGGAAGCGCGCGCGTGCTACGGCAATCAAATTGGCTGCATCGTATGGACAACCGCCACCATCAATGATGAGAAACTACAGAAGATAGAAAATATGAGGAGCTCCATCCTAAAGAACTTTCACCAGATATTCTTGTTCCCGGGCCGGAATGAGAAGGATTATGAAGATCCAGACAAGGATCCGGCAATGAAGAAGATAAACAAACACGCCATGACCAAGTTTAGCGACGCGTTGGCCGCCTGGAAAAATCGAGTGAATGCAAAGATCAACGACGGGGAACCCTACTCCGAGATTGTAAAGGATAACCCGACAATCACGGAAGAGCAGTTTCAAATATTCAAGGAGGCTTGCGAGGCCGAAGCTGCCAAAAAAAAGTCTAAGTACATGAAGGGGCTTCAAAAGAGGAACATTGGGACCACCAACTCGGAAGCCGTGGTTACGGCGGAAAGAGGTCCAAATGGGCCAAGGAGGACGCAGAAGCCATGAAGTCTGGGCATCCTGCACTTTTGGCGGATTTCACCGCCCCGCAGGAGCGTGACGTCACGAGGGCCCGCACCGTTGGGACCCAAAGTGAAGAAGGTTTACGAGACAACACCGGTCATTACGGAGTTCATGAGACTGCTGGTAATTTTAGTTTCGATCAATTCGACCGCACACGTTAGTCATATTTGTAAATGATCCTTGTGCCTTTTGCGGAGAGCAGCACCGGATTGCGGCCGAAAGCGACTTCGCCGTCTCGAGGCATTGGCGAGGCCAAGTGGGACACTCCATTCAACCGGTGTTGAACATATTGAAACGACAACCGGTGGATACTCGACCGTCGTATGGGACGCGTGCACGCGATGTCGGAGACGGCGCCCACGTGGAAGAAGTACTACCGTGAGACCACGGAGGAGAGAAAGGAAACACAAAGGTTAATCAAGAAAACATCGACAAGAAGGTTGAGATTGCGGTTGAGAAGAAATCATCTCGAACGATGCATAGCAATGATAGCTGCCGCAAAACAGGTGGTTGCAGATTTGTCTTCTTCCTTGGTGACGGGCGTTATCACTTGGAGAAGGAAAAATCCAGAAAAAAATGCAGAGGACTTTCCCCTTGCTGACTTCTTGGGAGCACCTGCTCCCGCACCGGCTCCCGAACCGGCTACCGCACCGGCTCCCGCACCGGACATGCTCGATGGTGCTTCTTCTTTGGCTGAGCTCGACGCCCTCACGGTATCTGTCACGCCGGCCCCCTTCAACATACATGTATAGTCTCCCGTTTTCGTTGCCTTTCGGATGTCTCACATCGCAGACTTTTCTTTGCAGGCCGACGAAACCCCGTGCACCATATTGTACACCATCGGCGACCAGAAGGTGGCCGTGGGGAAGGCGACGATAATGAAGCCGAAGGAACCATTGTTCCACAGCCGGCCGATCCCCGAGCGTCTTCAAGGTTTCCATGGCTGATGTCAAACCGGGCCACGAGAATTTGCCTCCTCCACCACTACTGGTGGATGACGAGGAGACACCGCGGCGGCTTGGTGATTGTTGTAATGGGTGGGTCCTGTTGTGGCGAAAGAGTCTGCTTCGTCTGGAGGCGGCCGGGAGCACACCCACGAACACGCAGCCTCAGCAAGGTATGAACATCAACACCCCACCTACCCAATTAGCATCGGGTGTCGGGTTGGGTGATAGCGGACTGGGATGAGGATGACGATGGCGCTGAACAGTATGTCTATACTGGCCCCTCCTCAGGGTTTGAGCGTCATGAGTCGGTGCCTGAATTACCGTCTCAACGTAATATTGACGACCTTCCGGTAGTAAAGAAGTCTAGGAAGAGAGCGAGGAAAGGCAAAAAAGCTGATTCTATGATCCAGCCGCCTCAGCAGCCTCGGCTTCAGGACCGTATAGATATCCCCGATGAGGATAAATGGCATATCCCCGGTGTACCAATCCTACCTGCAACAGCGCTACGGGCCAGATTCGGCGATCTAAGGAGACTTCATGACGATGTGCTGCGGGTAGAGAAATGCCTCATCGCCTCGAAAGATCCAGGATACCCACTCTACGTGGTTAACATTCCGCGCCAAATGTCGTACGTCGACAGCTTCCCTGCGGATAAGTTCTTCCTCCGATTCGATTACATATTCGACATGTTTCACATGAAGAAGCTGGATTTTACGTTTGTCCGCCTTTATGCCTTGCACATGAACTACATCATTGTGGTTGAGCAGATACGTCATATCTGTGTCGCTGACCCGTACTACATGCATGAGAGCTTCTTGGGAGTCTGTGCAGAGCAGCATGAATACACGAGGGATTACATCGTCAGTTTCATGCTAGCCAATAAGGACAAGGAGGCGATTCTCGTGCCTTATCATCCCGTGTAAGTCATCCACGCTGCTATCCTTCCTTCAATTTCAATAATTCATTTGCATGGTGGAGGCTAATTAATTTGAGGTATACTTATTTTGCGCAGCGGCGGGCACACCGTCCTCATCATCCTCTACCCCCGATTCTCCCACGCTCTTTACTTGGACTCGTCGAAGAACATTCACAAAAAGGATTACACCCACATCAAGGATGTTCTCGACAGTGCTATGTTTTACTACCAAGCAAGGGGTGGGGAGGTTAGGGACAAGAAGAGAAGGGGCGGCAGGCCTTCAGCCATAAGAGACCGACTTCACTGCATCCAGAACCGAGCGATTCTCTTAATGATGGATTCTATGTCCTACACCACATCTTTGGAGGCAGACGGGATCACCAGAACCTTCACATGTCACCTAGATCTGGCGATGCCCATATTCTGCAATGGGCAAAGGACATAGGAGATATCGAGGATCATCGACTTCGAGCTGAGTTCTATAATATCCAGCACGAACTTGCCAAAATCATCATGAAAGAGGTCGTCGGAAAAAAGGGATGTTCTACGGAGAAGGACAAATGTCGCGGGAAGACGTCCGAACATGGATAGCCTCTCAGCGTCTCGACATGAAGCCTTTCACTAAGCTCGGGGACTATCTCCACGACCTCGATGGATGGCACGACATGTTGGAGTGATTGTCGATATATGACAATGTGTCTGTTTAGTCCATACTTTCCGTATGACAAAACTTTGAGTTATGCACAGTGAAACTTTATTTGTGATGTAATTAAACCGTCCTCCTCCTCGACTAGCGAAGATAACTCTAGTTAGGGCATTTTGGGTACGATGAACTTTGTTATTTATGCTTATGATATGTTGTTTCTATTTTTGTCAAGTCCGTCTCTTTCTGTTGCTCAACTATATATGTTGCATATCATCGACTCATGTGACGATGCAGTGCATAGATCATCGATGGCGAAGAAGTGCTACGCCAGGAGTATATATACGATGAGTGGCCGGAGTGTAAGGCCCAGGTGTTGCCGGTTTCCGGTTTCCGAGCGACAGGCAGTAGTTAGTTTAGGTTCACGCTAATGCGAGAGAGGGATAAGAACTCATGTACTCAAAGTGATAGCTCTTCTCGCATATACCATTGTTTAGATGGATGACGATGTATTCGCAAGTAATCAAGGACTTGTATCGCTATTTTCGAGATGATGACGAGAGACCACTTTGTGTTGGATGATCATTATGATGAGACTATTTGTATGTATATGCTATGATTATATTCGTGGTCTCGCAGGCATTTGTATGTGTATCATGATGACATTTCTATGTGCTAAAGATTCTTATATAAAGCCTGTTCAAATACAAAAAACAAATATGCCCCCAAAAAACAAAAAACCTGTTAAATTAGCAGTAGCGAGTGTATAGAAGTTAGCAGCAGCGCCGCTATAGCGATGAGCGTTGCTGCTGCAAAAGGCGCTTAGAGCTACTAGCGATGGCGTGCTCCCGATAACCGCTGCTGCTACACTTGTGTAGCAAGAGTGCGGTGACCACGCTGCCATCGCTATATGTTAGCTGTAGCACCTTATTAGTAGCGCCCCACCCCGCACTACTGATACACCTAAAACCCGCGCTGCTGCTAGCCTTTTCCCTAGTAGTGAACCAGAATGTCTGTCTCCTCTTTCTTTACCATCTATAATAGTACAAGTATAGAACCCTGGTTCATCATTCTTTATTTGGTGCTTATGTAATTCTTAAACGTATGTACCTGTGAATTGAATAATGCATTGGTTGTTTGAACCTAATGGATATGAATAAAGCTATAGCCTACTTTCAAGTTTAAATTAGGTACAATTCTAAATAGAAGCAATTAAATTAGGGAGAAATTACGGTGTGCAGGTCATTATGATGCACACGGTTAATAAAGCACAGCATGTGCGATATACATCATAATCACACGGTTCACGGAGTGGAACCGTGTGTAATAATGCACATAGTTGTTGTTTGCAAAGCGTGTGTGACATTAGACACTATCACATATGGTGCGGGAAAAGTAAATGTGTGTGAATGTCTACCTATCGTACACGGTTTATAATCATGAACTGTTTGTGATGTGCCAGGCATCATAAACGTAGAGCTAGTTTTGTACGTGCCTAGAATACTCCTGTGCCTGGAATCTGCCTGGTTTCAGGTAAAACGACAAAACTCCGACTGCGATGGCAATGCAAGCACATACGAGTAGCAAGGATGAAGCATTTCGGATATGCGAGACATTGGAAACGGTTATATACGGGCAACTGTATGCCTCAAGGCTCCCTATCCCCGATGGTTTCTAGGTCGTGTGAAGGACCCGCCCATCACCCACACTCACTTGGCGATGGTTCCAAATTTAGTGTCACGGAAAGGGGTTAAAAACCATTTGTATAACACTGACGCTTACCAGTGCTATCTCAGAGTCAAGTCCATACTTAGTGCTAAACTTATGGAAAGCATCGGTACCCATAAAAGATTTAACGCAATCAAACTCAAGCTTTATACTTGACTCTTTACCTTCGTCGAGTTCCCAATCTTCATAGTTGCGTTTAATTATTTTAAAAAGATCCCACCTGAATTGAATAGTCTTCTTCATAAAAGAACCAGTACAAGAAGTATCGAGCATGGATTGATCATCACGGGAAAGTTGAGTATAAAATTTTTGTATAATAATTTCTCTTGAGATCTCATGATTGGGGCATGAATATAACATTGATTTAAGCCTCCCCCAAGCTAGAACAATACTTTATCCTTCACGAAGCCAAAAATTATATATATAATTTCGATCACGAAGTACTAGATGCATAGGATAATTTTTTTGGCGAAATTCCAATTCTCAATCGACTCCAATTCCAAGCTCCAATATCATCACATAGCCTATACCATGTCAATTCTTTTCCCCTGAAAGATAAAGGGAAAAACTTCTTCTTAACTTCATCTCCAGGTAAACCTGCAAGTTAAAGAATCCACAAACTTCATCCACATAGATTAGGTGCATATCAGGATGTAGTGTTCCATCTCCTACATAAGGATTAGCTAGTAGTTTCTCTATCATACCCGAAGGAATTTCATAACCAATATTTTCAGTAGGTGCAATAGGTTGAGGGAAACAATTTGTGTTTCCGGTCAAGTTGAAGATACCACGAACAAACCTCTCAAAGGATTGTTTTCCATAGTAACAAGTAAAAATAAATTTTAGCACATTATATAAATTTACCAATTTGCACTTACCAAGAGCACTTCACTCCCTAGAAACGGAGCTAGAAAAGAGTCTTGATGACCCACAAGTATAGGGTATCAATCATAGACCTTTCCATAAGTAAGAGTGTCAAACCCAACAAGGAGCAGAAGGGAATGACAAGCGGTTTTCAGCAAGGTAATTTCTGCAAGCACTGAAATTGTTGGTAGCAAGTAGTTTGATAATAAGATAATTTGTAATGGAGAAGTAACGGTAACGATAAATAAAGTCTATAACGGTCTCTTATAATAAGCAAAGCATTCTTGAGGACACACAGGAATTTCATCTAGTCACTTTCATCATGTTGGTTTGATTCGCGTTCACTACTTTAATAATTAACGTTCACACTTATGATTAACCCCTTCGCAAGCATCCGCAACTACAAAATAAGAATTAAGATAAAATCTAACCATAGCATTAAACATATGGATCCAAATCAGCCCCTTAAAAAATAGCGCATAAACTAGGGTTTAAGCTTCTGTCACTCTAGCAACCTATCATCTAATAACTACTCCACAATGCACTCCCTTAGGCCCAAAGATGGTGAAGTGTCATGTAGTTGATGTTCACATAACACCACTAAGGGAATAACAACATACATATCATCAAATATCAAACGAATATCAAATTCACATGATTACTTGCAACATGACTTCTCCTGTGTCCTCAAGAACAAAAGTAACTGATCACACAACATATTCATGCTCAAGATCAGAGGGGTAATAAATATCATAATATATCTGAACATATAATCTTCCACCAAGTAAACCGGCTAGCATCAACTGCAAGATGTAATCAACACTACTAGTCACCCACAGGTACCAATCTGAGATTCTGATACAAAGATTGAAGGCAAGAGATGAACTAGGGTTTAGAGATGAGATGGTGTTGTTGAACATGTTGATGGAGATTGGTCCTCCCAAGGTCATAGAGTTGTTGGTGATGATGATGGCTTTGATCCCCCCCCCCCGAAGGGAAGTGTCCCTAGCGGAATCGCTCTGCCGGAGAGCAAAAGTGCTCCTGCCCAAGCTCTGCCTCGAGACGGCGGCACTCCATACTGAAAGTCCTCTCCTTATTTTTTCCTGGGTCAAAACACCTTATGTACCAGAAGATGGACACTGGAGGTGGGCCAGGGAACCCACTACCCACCAGGGCGCGCCTGGGGGTAGGCGCGCCCTGGTGCCTAGTGGGCACCTGGGTGGTCTCCTCTGGTATTTTTGTTCTCCAGTATTTTTATATATTCCAAAAAAAATCTCCAAAAAATTCAGCTCATTTGGAGATGTGCATGATAGGTATCGCTGACGTAGCTTTTTCAGGTCCAGAATTCCAGCTGCCGGTATTCTCCCTCTTTGTGTAAACCTTGCATATTATGAGAGAAAAGGCATTAGAATTACTCCACATAGTGTTATCTTGAATAAAAACACTATAAATAACAGTAGGAAAACATGATGCAAAATGGAGATATCACCAGTCCTTTTCCGCAGAGCTACCAGGAAAGCAAAACCCCTTGATCATTCATATATCGCCCATTCTTTCTCTCTCATGCTTGCATTAGAATTTGCTATTGTTGTTCAATAGCCCCTATTCTGATGCATAGCCAACTTTTGTAACCTGCTATTGATACTTTACCTGTTATCCTATATCCTTAGTATAGGTTGATTAGCGATCCATCAGCGACCCCTCACCTTGTCCATGTTGCCCCCACCTTATTACCGATGACTCGATCAACATGATCAACGTCCAGAGCCCGACACATCACCACATACCCCCTTAGTTGTACCACTCTGCAGAAGGTACTATCGAGTGCCGAGGGTGATACCTCGTAACGCACTCTTGATGATATCTCTGTAGTGTAGCTAATCGGTCATGGATTACGAAGGGTGATTCCTCCTTCACCATTCCCGATGAGGACTCTGTCGTGCAACACCTCAAGTGTGAACCCTCCGAGGGTGATTCCTCCAAGATCACCTTGACGGTTACATCGAGTGGGAATCCATCAAGGGTGATTCCTCGTATTTCCCCCTTGATGTTGTAGACACATGGTTACTTTGACTTTACCCCAGAACCATGTTGAAGTCGGCCCCGAGGGATACCCACAAGAAATGTGAAGTCGGGTTGACCATGAGGGTACCCATGAGAGATATGGAGTCGGGTTGACCATGAGGGTACCTGCTACATAATTACGCGGCATGTCCGGGCATTCTTAACCCTTGGCGTAAGTCTGTGAGACGGGGCAATGGGACCATAGATCATGGATCATTGATTGTCTCTGCGCGCTCCCAAGACACTAACGGTTTGGATATGTGATCCGAGTAGGCTTCTAGCCTTTTCGCACTGACCACCATGTGGGAATAAGTATGGGAACTCTATGTCATATGATTGTTTTGAAAGCTCACAGACATCCGCAGTTTAGCGGCACACGCCCGGTTTGACGGGAACCACCTGCGTTTGTATAAGGGGGTGGGTATGCTCCAGGTTGCGTTCGCAACATGCAGGATTGCAAAGGACGATTTTCCCTTGACCCATTCGCATTTAGGATGTAGACTGGCTTGCTGGCCTCTCTGTTGTGCCTAGGAAGACTATGACGTGTCGATCAGCCGAGGCTGGGCATGACCCAGGAAAGTGTGTTCGGCCAGAGTTAATTGAGTGTGTTGGGTAAGTTTGTGCACCCTTGCAGGGAAGTTAATCTATTCGAATAGCCGTGTCCATGGTAACGGATGCTCGGAGTTGTATCCTAATCTATACAACTAGAAATGGATACTGAAGGCATGAAATCTTGACGATGGCTCCGGGATTGCTTTCTTACAGGGAGTCGAGGAAGGATCACTGGGCGTTGATAGGCCAGGCAGTTCCCTTCTATTCTGGCATATATATAAAAACATATATATATATATATATATATATATATATATAGGATGGGTCTATTATGATAACACCCCTTAAGACCTTATTCTGCACACCTAAACCTTATTCTGCTAACACCCTAACCCACCCGACCGACGTGAAAATGAAAAAAAAGCAGGTCAACCCCCGTCCACCTCTACTCTCCCGACATCTCCTCGTACCCACCCACCTTCTTCGTCTCCACTCCAGACCCCACACCACCGCACCAACCTCCATCCCTTCCTCCACCACCGCACCACCCCCATCCCTTCCCCCACCCCACCAACCGGCGCCGGCCACCCTCCCCCGCCGGTTCCCCTTCCGCCGGTGCGCCACACCCCCTCACCTTGTTCCCTCCCCCGGCGGCTACAGTACGACGGATCTGGTTGGATCCAGACCCGGCGCCCCCTAGCGACCTTCCTCTTGCACCAGGCCGGGCCGCAACCTCTTCCCGGATCCCTGGTGGCCGCTTGCCCCTCTGCCGTCGCACGGGTCCTGGCCGCCCAACCCAGCCCACGCCGCCGTGCGGGACGACCGCAATAACACCAGAGGCGAGCCTCCCTTACCTCTCTCATTTCCTTCTTCTTCCTCCTAACTTCTCCGGCCACCACACCCCTCCCCGTCCCCGCCGTGCCGCCACCCTCCCCCGAGGCCACCACCGCACCCCTCCCTGCGACGGATCCGGCGGGATCCACATCGTCCCACACTCATCTCGGTGGACAAAATGGCGGAGGGCCAAGGCCCATGGTGGTCTCAAGCCGTGCGGTGGCTCCTGGAAAGCAGCGACGGAAGCTGCCTGCACCAATCCCCACGGTGGAGGACCATCGCGGCAGCTCTTCTCCTGGCCCCCCTTCTCCTCACCGGTGACGCGTCGCCAAACTAGCCCTCCCCGCAACCTCCCTCAGGCGTGGCCCAGCGCGACCGCAGACTGGCCGCTCCCTCATCGACGACACCTCCTCCACCCCCCATTGTCCTCCTCGCCGGCACCCCTGACCTCCACCTACTTCTCCTTCCTCCTCCCCCATCGTGGATCCGCCGTCACGCCATGGATCCAAAATCTCTTCACATCCTGCCACGCTGCAGTAAACGACGGTAGCATTGGTCTCGCACCCCTAGTCCCGATGCCAGCGTCGCTGTTTTCGGCAATAAATGACCTCCTCCCTTTGCAGTCCGGGCCTCCGTAGACTTGAAGTGCGCCTGGGCGCGCGATGCGGTTCGGCTGCACGTGGCCGTGTAGTTCATCGTGGACCACTGATTTTCTAGTTTCGTCTAGCTCAGCCATTAATTTTCTAGTAGCCTGTTCCAGTTCGCTAGTCTGCCATCTGCCGTATGGATGTCTTGAATAAATTTGTTTGAAGAAGATAAAAAAGTAGTTTACTCTAATTTGTGTAGCAGCTCATTACCCCCCTCTGTATGAAGTGCAATTTGTTTTGTATATCTTAAAATTCAGTCGACTACATCTACACTTGCATTGTGTTTCGTCCTCGGATGTGGTTCACTATTGAGACTGATGCTGCTCACGTGAGCACACGTGGAAGTGCGGAAAAATTTAGCAAAACAACAAAATAGTAATGAGGTTCACTTTAATATATGTCGCGGCTCACTTGCCTTGTCTCTGCGGTCCACACTCTCGTTCATAAAAAAGGTAGAAAAATTTACGTTCGACAAAAGAAATCATGAAGTTCGCTTGACCGTTTGATGCAGTGCGGTTTCCATTCTGAAACAGTGCAGTCGGCCGTGTGATGTTGTTCATCCCGTAAGTGCAAAAAATTGTTACGGAAGCAAAAAAAGTAATGCGGTTCACTTCTTGATAGTGTTGTGGTTCATTTACACCCGATGTGAAGTGCACTCTCCTTTCTCGTTCTTGAAAAAATCACGTTTGAATAAAAGAAACCATGCAGTTCTCTTACCCATGTGATGCAGTGCGGTTTTTCGTCCGTTGCAGTCACGGTTTTCAATGGATGAAGTACCCACGTCGATTTGGGGGTCGCGAAAAACAGAATGTCCGCATTTTGGTAAATTCGAAATTCCTCTTAAACCGTAAAGAATTAGAGAGAGTGTTCTACATGAACGAGTTGTGTATCATCGATATGTTTCCAACGGCGTATCGTTTGAATCATTCCGACCAGCGGTTTGCAAAAATTTCTCCAAAAACAGCCACTGCCACTCGTCGTCCGCCGCACGATTTTTAACATTAACTTAAAACCGTAAGGAATTTCAAAAATATTTCAAGATATGGGAGTTGCGCCTCGTTCGTATATTTCCAACGGCGTATCACACGCCTCGTTTTGACAAATGGTTCAAAAACTGGAGCGAAAACAGTACCGAAAATTTGAAAAAATTTGGAAAATAGAATTTCACGATTTGGTAAATTTGAAACTTCTCTTAAACCGTAAGTAATTAGAGAAAAATTTATATATGAAAAAGATGTGCCTCGACGATATCTATCCAATGGCGTATCGTTTGCTTCATTCTGACGTGCGGTTTAGAAGAAATCGTGAAAAAACGCTTGCTGCCACTCGTGATGGGCCGCACCATTTTCAAAACTGCTCTTAAACCGTGTGGAATCTCGAAAAGTGTTCAATATGCCGAAGTTGCGCCTAATCCATAGCTTTTCAATGGTATATTACACGCCTCATTCCGATAAGCGGTTAAAAAATTAGAGCGAATACAGTACCAAAAAAATAATGCGTGTAGTTTTTTTTCGACGAGAAGTTCACTCGTGTGAGTACTGCAGCACACTTGGTTCAAAGAATGGCGTGCACTTGCGTTCGATTGTGCGATCTTGAAGTGGTGTCTGAATAGTTATTCTACTAACATTAGCGAGAATAGACCGTCTATATATATATATATATATATATATATATATATATATATATATATATATATATATATATATATATATATATATATATATATATATATATATATATATATATATAGGGTCTAATATGATAACACCCTTAAGACCCTTATTCTCATAACACCTTATTCTCACCACCATCAGAGTCGCGCCGCCCTCCCTCCGGCCTTCTATCATGGCAGCTTGGTCGCGCCGCCTCCCTCCTCGGCCTTCTACATGGCGGCCTGGGCCGCCCTCCCTCCCGGCCTTCCTCCATGGCGGGAGCGATGCCGCCCTCCTCCCGCTTTCTCCCTTGGCCTTCCCAGGGCGTCGCCGCCTCCCTCCGGCCTTCTTCATGGCGGCGGCGGCAGCGACGCCCCTACCCTCCCGGCCTTCTTCCATGGCAGCGGCAAACGCCGCCGTCGCCTCTCGGCCTTCTTCCGCGGCAGGCACCAATCAACACCAGCATATTTCCCTTCTTCCACAGCAGGAGCTCGGTAGTGCCGCCACCGAACTCCTCCAGCCCTCCAATTAGCTGTGCTTCATCGGATGTGGATTGGTGCTGCCTCGACATCAAACCAATTTGAGCAAGGAGGAGTGTGCGCAAGGTTGCTTCATCCACGGTAGCTTCTTGGAATAAGTCTGCATCGATCTTCAGAGAAAATCCTCCTACCCCGTTCACCTTGAGCAACGTCTAGACCACTCATGAACTTCTGAAGGGGAAATGGACTGCACGGGCGAACGTGAAAGTTGTGCAGGCGGACGAGAAGGAAACTTCGTCCTGTAAACGCAAGAAATCACTGCAACACGAGGTAAGCAGTACACTTCCTCAACCATCTCAGTGTAGTTATCATAGACAAAGTAGTACAAGCAGTACAGCGCGCGATTATGTAGTACAAAACCTATGCAGTGCGGTTGCTTCAGTTCGTTGTGGGGGAAAATGCAGTACGCTTGTTTAGGTTCATTACAGATAACGATGTAGTGCGGTTGCTTAAGTTCACCTTGCGGGGTGATGCACTCAGCATGCAATGCTTCGGCAGTACCATTTTGAACACATTGCAGTTCGCATGATTCAGTTCATTTAACCTGACAAATGCAGCTCGGTCATTTTGTGTGCAGGAAATGACGTTCAACAGATACAAAATGCCGCGCATAATTGACAACACTGAGAACAACAACTTTCAGAAGAGTGGAGCTTATTCTGAAAGAGATACTGGCTGGGTTACCCCTGAGATTCCTTGAGGATTCTTCACGACGACAAACAGGTGCGATTTCCGTAAGAAGATTTTTTTCCAGGAAGAAAATGTAGTTGAAGATGACGATGATGTCACATTCGTCTGGGAAGGCACTCACCAACGCGATGATGAAGACGATGATGATGAAGATGAGCCAATAACAGTTCTCAACCAGAGTATAAGCACGAGTTCACTACGTTTGGACAGCATGTCCGAACAGACAATGATGACGCAGTTGAACACGATTTTGCAGCAGATGATGATTATGTCTATGATGATGTGCCACTGCTCCAAAATTTTCAAACCAATCCACCGAGACATCGTCACAACACTGGATTACCACCACGTCCACCTGCCGCACCCAAAATAGAGCTCAGCGTCCACCTGCTGCACCAAAAATTAGAGCTCCAACCAGACCTGCTGCATCAACTTCGACGCTGCGACCACCAACGGTGCCTCGGTCAAAAGTAAACAGCAGGTACAAATCGTCCTCACTATTGCCGCCGTGGGATCCTCAACTACACAGATCTGCTATAACCCCGCCATGTCCAATACAACCCGGCGAGCTGCAAACACCATGGGGCGAATGACTCTACACACATGTAAGTTTATGTTCTGCAAAAAGATAGTTGCGGTCCATTCAGATAACATTGCAGTGCACACTGATATTTCTTATGAGGTTTGGATAGGAACATTGCAATGCTTTATTAAACTCGTATGCACTCCTCGTATTTAAAAAACAGAACAAAACAAATTATCTCGTAGAGCATTGAAATTAATGCAGGATAAAAACATGCCGCTGAACCTCAGACTGCTGCCTGGAATGAAGTTCACCACGTGCGACAAGGCATGTGACTTTTACAACAATTATGCAAGATGTGCAGGTTTGGCATACACAAGAGGGCAAAACACAGTGACAAATGCCTACATTGTTCCGCTCAAGAGAAGGGGTGCACAAGCAGCATCAGTCGATTATCACCGGGTACGTCAGAAGACATCAAAAAGGATTGGCTGCAATGCAAAGATTAGAGTCAAAAAAAGGAAGGATGGAAAATTTGTGATAGAAATGGTTCAACTCAACCACAATCACAAGATGCTGGAAATCCCCGGGATGCTTTTGCACATGCGATCGCACAAAAAAGACGATCCTTTGATAGACCAGTTAGTGAAAGACATGCAACTGGACAACCACACACACGCCCAGATGATGTCAACGCTGTCGCATATGTCCGGTGGTCTGCGAAGACATGGGACATACTAGCCGCGAATGGGTAAACAAGTAAGCACGTAATAGAGCATATCTCTTGAGAATTCTGTCGGTAATTATTCCCTGTTTGATGAGATAAGTTTCCATTGTCTCTGAAAATGCAGGAAACAGAAGTTTGCCAGAGAAGAGTCTGAAGATGATGTCAAGAAACTTCTGGATTTCTTCGAGAAAATGCAGAAGATAAACCCAGAGTTCTTCTATGATTATGACGTTGATGCAGATAACCGTGTAAGAAACGTCTTTTGGGCGAACGCAAGTTGCAAAGGATCGTATGAAGATTTTGGAGACTGCGTTACATTTGACACGACGTATAAAACTAACAAATTCCACATGCCGCTGGGAGTGTTTGTGGGGGTGAACCATCATCTACAGAGCACCATATTTGCTGTTCCACTCGTGCGAGATGAAACAATACCATCATTTGAGTGGGTTTTCAAAACCTTTCTGAGGTGTATGAACAACAAGCCGCCAATCTGCATGCTCACAGGTACAAAAAATAAAAAACACCTGCATACTTACGTTTTGTTTGGTGCACTTATATTTCTTCCATGTATCTTGCACACACACACAAAACTTAATAAAAAAACACTATTTGTGTCTTCTTAGACCAATATTCTTCAATGAAGGCAGCATTAAAAACTATCCTCCCACAAACTCTGCATAAGCTGTGTCGGTGGCATATTATGAAGAAGTATAAAGACCACCTCGCCTTGCTGTATAAGGCGCACGAGAAGCTCAAGGACGAACTCAATGCAGTGCTGAACCACCCACTAATGCCGTCAAAATTTGAACGAGCATGGAAGAGCCTCATTCAGAGGTACAACTTGCAAGACATTTAACTGATGAATTCGCTGTGGGATGACAGGCACGAGTGGATCTCGGCTTACTACAAGGAAATTTTCTGTGCTCGGATGACTTCCACACCGAGAAGCGAGAGCATGAACCGCATACTGAAGAAAAATTTTGTCAGGGAGAAGCATGATCTCCATCTGTTTGCTCAGCAGGTGGATAAGTGCATTCAGCCCAGGAAGGTCGTCGAGCACGCAGAGACTGTAGCAAATGAGGTAAACAAAATGTCAATCAAAAACTGCTAAAAATATGACTACACAAACAAACAATTTTTTCATTTCTCTGGTTCGTAACAGTGCATTTGTGATCATGCAGTCAGAGGTAAAAACAACAACAAAGTTTGGGTTCGAAGTTCAGCTATCAAAAGTGTATACAAGGGCAGTGTTTGTAGATTTCAAAGAAACACTCTACCGTAGCACTGCATTCAGAGCAGAACGGTGCCCTGAGAACCCGACAAAGTATCTCGTACACCACTACAACAGATCGAATGCATTTGACTGGGCAAGGCATAATTTCCAAGTGGTTGCCGATTAAGTGAAAGGTGTTTACGAATGTGAGTGCAAACTCTGGACACACACAAGTGAGACTCCTAGCAAAAAAAATTCTAGATTCTGATAGTCATGTACGAAAGCTCACTTACTAAACTTTAAAAGTCCACATGCATGAGTAATTCACAAAACCAAATGAAGTTCACATCTTTAAAAATGAACAAATAACGAAATATATATGTTTACTAATTTCATGTAGTTCATTTACAGAACAAAAAAAATCATGTCTTTGTTTGCAGGCCTCTTTTGCGTCCATGTGTTATGCATGCTTTCTCATTTGAGAGTACTCAACATTCCTGAGGTGTACATCATGAAAAGATACACCCGTAACGCAAGATCAGATGCTACGTTTGACAGAAGAGACTACGAACAAACAGCACCAGATGGAACCTCGCTTTTGTCAGAGAAAATTGCTGTGAAACAACAATGGACCTTGCAAACAGAGCAACAAGGTCCGACGCTGGGTGCCATAGAGCATTGCCTGGTATGAGGACACTGATCGAGGAAGTTGACGTGCTCAATGAAGAAGAAGAAGAAGAAGAAGAAGCAAAACTAAAGCAAGCAGAGAATCCCAGCATGACAATAATGCCGAGCAAGTAGAAAATACTGAACACATCGGAAACAATTCTTCCACCTCCTGTTTCAAACACAAGAGGAAGGAAGAAAGGGGGAGACGCAACCCAGAAAAAGGTGGCATGCAAGGAGAAAAATGATGACAAAAACAGTAAGCCACAGCTTGAGCTGGACAGTGATGGTCACCCACTCGGAATAAGAAGGTGCAAGACATGTCATGAAATCAGCGGCCACAATTCCAGGACGTGTACAAAAAGAAATGAACAAGAAAAACAAGGACATGGAGATGCACAACAAAACAGAAATTCCACTCACAACACTAAGAAATGGACGAAACCGAGACGTTGTAGCATCTGCAAAAAGAGGAAGAGACACAGTTCAAGAGCCTGCCCCAAAAGAACAAGAAAAAGATCAGAAAATGAGGAAGATGAAGAAGTTGAGATCAAAGAAGAAGATGATGACACAACTGAAGAAGAAATGGCTTATGAAGAAGCAGATGGAGAAGAGGAGGAAGAAGAAGAGAGTGAAGAGGACGAAGAACGTGAAGAAACTGAAGAAACAGTGGCTTATGAAGAAACAGATGATGAAGATGATGAAGAGGAAGAAGAGAGTGAAGAGGCTGAAGAGAGTGAAGAGGACGAAGAACATGAATAAACAGTGTCAATAAGACCGCCACAAGGAAATGCTACTGTACGTAAAAAACCGAGAACAACTCCACTTTCAAAAAACAAGGTAGGAGCAAAGAAGGATGCAGTTCACAGCACTGGAGAACGAAAGCCACCATCAACCAGCAGGCGGGGATCAAAGAAGGATGTAGTTCACAACACTAGAAAACCAAAGCAGCCATCAACCAGCAAGTTGGGAGAAAAGAAGGATGCAGTCCACAACGCTGAAAAACCAAAGCAGCCATCAACCAGCACGCGGGGAGCAAAGAAGGATGCAGTTCACAGCGCTGAAAAACCAAAGCAGCCATCAACCAGCACGCGGGGGGCTACAAACACAAAGGTGCAGCGACAAGAACCAGCAACACCGCCATGGAAAACAAAAGAAAGTGCGACATTAGACACGCTCCAGTCACCATGCAGAAGCACCAGGTTAACGACCAAATAGATGACCAGACAATAAATTAATCGTATGAATAGCAGTTTGCTTACCTCTGTGACTTATATATCAGTTTAAATTTTGTGTAAACACAAATTTCCCGTTGACTATGAGTTATTCAACTAAACCATGTAAAAGAGAAAATGGTATATAGAGTATACCATATATATATAGCAGTCTTGAGTGAAACATTGACACATTTTGATTCAAAAACCATGTAAAACTGCTGTTAGCTCGCTGCAGTCCAACGAGTAGTACATATAAGACGCATTTCAATATGCAGTATGGAACTTGCAAATATGCAGTACGCGTCGAACTATCATGCAGTACTATAGACTAACTACATGTAGTACACACCATACAAATTGGGAAAAAATGTGGAAACATGTAGTGCTCAGCTAACATATAAGCAGTTCACATATTGTAACCATGTAAACACAAATTTCCCGTTGAATAATAATTGAAGCGGTTCAGATCACAAAAGTGCTTGTTAGAAAACACATCAAAAAGATGAAGCGTTCAACACGCAAAAGTACTTATTACAAATCAACCTCATAACCTTAGCCAGTCACGTCAAACGTTATTCTAACCGTACGATCCTCGAGTTCAAAGAAGTTGAGGACAACAACTTGCTCAGACTTCAGGCCACTATCAATGACAAATTCCTTCGACCCTTTGTGCGGACACAGCCCCGTCAACGCCTACAGTGTACTTGGCTGGTTGAAGGTATCCATTACCAAGAACAACTTGAAGCATTCCTTTCTTCTTGAGTCGAACATACCTAACAGCTCGTTTAGGAATTTTCTGTAAAAAATAATAAAACTGTTTGAGAACGAAACTAGCAGTACAATTCTCATCAGGCGTACGTAGATAGATGAAGTGCACAAGAGTCCAACGAGTAGTACATATAAAACGCATTTCAATATGCAGTATGGAACTTGCAAATATTTAGTACGCTTCGAACTATCTTGCAGTACTATGGACTAGCTACATGTAGTACACACCAAAAAAATTGAGAAAAAATGTAGAAATATGTAGTGCTCAGCTAATATATAAGCAGTTCACATATTGTAACCATGTAAACTAAAACATAAGCTACATGCACACAAGCAAAAAATAAAAACAAGAAATAAGAACACATTGCAGTACACTTCAAAAAACAAAGAAAAAAGTGCGTTCCTAAAATACTACAAGTTCAGAATGCAATGGAATTATACAAAAAAACACAAAGAAAAAATCATATCTAACGAAACATACCATCTTGTAGTGAGTCTCCACATCTGTTGGCGTAAGCTGATGGACAAAAGGACTCGTTCAGCCAAGGCCACGCTGAATCAGGGCAGAATAGAACGCAAAAACGTTGATCTGGCCCATATCCAATCCTTCCGTGAATAATGTACCATATGCAAGCTGCTCGGCTCGCCTAGTTCGGCACAACACCTTCCCACCACGACGAGCACGACGAGCCTGCGAGCAAGCTGAACAATCGCAGTGCGTCGGCACACCACAACCATGGCCGCAGCAGAAGAGATACGCAAGGGCCTGGAGCCATCGCAACAAAAACCTAGAAAAGCAAAAAAAAAATAATAGAAATTTGGAGAAAGGAGAGAACTTATGACTAGCGGAGAAATGAAATGCAAAGGAAGGGTATAAGTTAGCCTTCATTTATATAAGAGGAATGCAAAAAGGTCAAAACTGAAAATTTAAGGGGACTTAATGGAAATTATGTTCCCAAGAATAAAGGACAATCAATAAAGGCTTATGTTACCAAAGAAAAAGGAACAGAAAAAGAAGGTGTACTTAGACTGCAGCAATTCCCACGAACAAAACCGCAGATCATTAAAAAATAATACTCTGAAAAATTATAATCCACACACCATTTTATGTGTGCAGTTCTCTAAATTCGTACCAGGAAGTTCACTATATGTGTGGATGAAGTGCAGTACATGCTCAAAAAAAGCAAAACAGAAGCATTTTCGCAGCATTGGCATAGCCAAATCACAACTTTTGGCATTAAAGAAGGATGCACGCAGGCAAAATGTGTACACCGCAAAGACCTGTAACTATGATTTAATGCAAGGTCGATAGAGCACAAAAGCAAAGGCACACCCGTACACTAAGAAAAAAGGATACGTAAGAGGAAAAACAATAAAGAAAAATGATACCAATGCAGTGCAAAAAAATGTAGCACAGAACACGTGCATTACGGAATGCGTGCACATGCAGTACTGAAACTAAATCAATGCAGTGCACGGATGATTTACTAAAAAGCAGTGCACGCCCCAACGTTGAAAAAGATACAAAGGAAAAAAATTGACCACCCAGGTGAGCCGGCTCCAGCAAGTCTCGTAATAGGTCGGTGCCCAAAGAAGGCAAGTCGTTCTGAGTCATAGTGGATGGGGCCGGCCACACATGGGCCCACAGGTCAGAGAGCATATTGCTGCGAGCGCCGTGTATAAGCGCCCAAATAAGTATCTAGAGGAGTTCGACCAGTATGCCTCGCCAGCGCTAATAAACAGGTCGGGTGCGCCTTCTGCAGGCGAGGTGGGACTAAACATTAGGACGCACACACAGCGAACCGGGAACCAAGCCATGCTCACAGGCCGACTTGGGCCCAAGTGCGTCTCTAAACTACCCGAACACAAGCCCAACAAGGCCGACTAAGAAAAAACAATAAGTTTAAAAAAAAGTGGGGGGCACCCCCCTTTCCCTACCCCTCCCGTACCAGGGACTGCAGTAAGTACAGGCAAAAACAAGATGGAGTACGTGGCTGTAAAAAATGCAGTGCATTACAATACACGATGCAGTGCGGTATGGCAATCCAGTTCCCGATTACCTACATGAATAAATACACGCAAAAACAGTGAAGTACGCACATGAATACACAAGTGCAGTACTGTATTGTAGAAGATGCAGTGCAGGACTATATACGAATGCAGTTCATTATCACACAGGATGCATGTATAAAACGTAACAAAATGCACGTTCGCACAGAAAAAGTGGTGGTTAAAAATATTTGCTGATCAAAAATAAAACAAAGCCACCTTAAAAAAACCACGTTCGCATACAACCACCCGATCGGAGCAGTTCCATCGCCACAAAGCCCACGATCGCAGATGCAAAACCAACCCATGATCTGCACAACCGCATCATCAGCGTGATCGTGCAGTTCATCAGACGAGGCCATCCCACCCCGCGACCTCCCCTTAAATTCAGACCCCTGCCAAAGGCCTTCTCATCCACAACAACACAAGTATCCACTACGCTCCCACCAAATCGCCCCATATCAACGCAAAAGCACTAAGCCCTGCGACAGGCGATGACGTTCACCGACAAGTACAAGGGCGATAGGGCCGTGGAGGCACACGGCAACACCAAGTTGCACGTCATCCACACCAACGACAAGGAGCAGATGGCGATCACCCTCGCGTAGTACGAGCACCACCTCAGCCTCCAGCGCCATAAGATCGTCGGCATTGATCTCGAGTACGACAACGACCCTGAAGCGATGCAGAAACCCGCCCTCTGCCAGCTCTCCATCAGCAAGAATCACCCGGTGCTGCTCTTCTAAATGAGCGCATCTTAAAGGTGCACCGTCTTTGACAACTTCCTCGCCGACCCCAGGTACACCTTTGTAGGCTTCTCCATTGACGACGACAAAACCAGGCTGGAGCGCGTCAAACTGGAAGTCGCCAACTTCATCGACATCCAGAAGGAATGGAGGGTGCCCGAGGCAACCAAGCCGTTGGACTCCCTCGGAGACGTCTCCGGCATGCTCAACGATGACTACTACAACAACATGAAGAAGAAGATCACCGACGACGAGCACCAGCGCTGGGCCACCCTGCCTCATCCGGGGAGGCACATCGAGTATCGCTGCAAAGGACGCCTACGCAGCGTACGATATATGGAACCGCATCACCCTCACCCAGGACGGCCTTCGCCGTGCAAAGCTGGAGAAGGAGGAGGCCCGCAAGAAGCGCGCCAGGAGCAGCTGGGGATGGGGAGAGCCTAACTGGTGAAGAAGAAGATGGTGCCGGCCAGGAGACAACAATGCCACCATTCTTTTAGAATTATCATCAAATTTGTTTTATGTTGTTTGCTTATGTATCGTTAGTTTGCTTGTGTGCTGAACCTAGTTTGCTTGCCATGCAGAATCGCTTTGTAATGATGAACTTTGATTATGTTAGTTTGCTTTCTGTTCAACTTACTTTGCTGGTGATGAAATTGTCGTACAGAATACCTGTGATAATTTGTTTTCTGTTGTCTGCTGATGTATCATTAGATTCGAGTAGTGCAGAAAACAAAAAAAAGAGTTGCAGTGTGCAAAAAGGACGCATGAAGTGCAAGGTGTGTACGAATGCAGTACATAATCTCCCGAATGAAGTCTTAACATACCCAACAAAGCAATGCACGGACCTAAATTTGAAAAAAGAATAAATAAGAGCAAAACCAGAAAAAGAAAAACGCAAACAAGTAAATAATCAATGAAGTACAGAAATATATGAACGTGCAGCATAGAACCATAATGAATGAAGTACAAGTATGATTTACTAAGCAGTGCACTCCCATACATTGGGGAAAAAACTATATAATAGCAAAAACACGGGAACAAAAAATGAGAACTGTACATGCAGTACGAAATGCGTGCACATGTAGTACAGAACCCTGATCAATGCAGTGCACGCCCCGACATTGAAAAAACACCTAAGACAGAAAAAGAAAAAGAAAAAAAATTGACCACCTAGGTGCTACTTGCCCCAGCTAGTCTCGTAATAGGTCTGCACCCACAGAAGGCGAGTCGTTCTGAGTCACAGTGCATGGGGCCGGCCACAGATGGGCCCACAGGTCATAGGGCATACAGCTGCGAGCGTCGTGTATAAGCGCCCAAATAAGTATACAGAGGAGTTCGACCGGTATGCCTCGCCAGCCCTTATAAACATGTCGGGCACGCCTTCCGCGGGCGAGGTGGGACTAAACATTAGACCGCACAAAGCGCACCGGAAACCAGCCGTGCTCACAGGCCGACTTGGGCCCAATTGCGTCTTCACTATCCGAACATAGGGCCAACAAGGCCCACTAAAGAAAAAACAATAAGTTCAAAAATAAAACATCAAAAAGAAAAATGAGAAACATTTTTTAAATGAATAACAACAAACAAAAAAAATGTGTGTCGGCACAGTAAGAAGCTATTAATAAATAAAACGCAGGAAGCCCGATGTCAATGTACAAATGCAGTCGGCGACGTACAACAATGCAGTTCTCAACGTGGAAGCACGAAGTGTTAATTTTTTTTCTGAATTGCAGTTATCTTCACTCTGCAATGCAGTATGGCTGAAATGAAGAATGCAGCCCTGTTACTTAACCAAAGCACTCCGACACCCCTACCCACACTACCCTCCATCCACACAAAAGTTGTATTACCACAAAAATCAAGAAAAGAAAAGAAACAACCCCATCAAGAGAAGAAAAAAAAGTACATCTGTGTGAATCCTATTGCAGTACACTACGTGGACCTTTGCAGTTCTTTTCTAATAGAAAAGAAGTGCACTAATTGGACAATTCACTGAAAACACAATCATCACATTTTCTGACAGTTGCGTCAAATATATTGATCTAATCACGAAAAAAGAGGCGACGACGTTCCGGACTTCCAACGCACTAACAGAGTCTCCTCATAGCAGAACCTATCTGCAGTTGCCACGTAACTTAAAACAGAGCCCCACCATGCTACCGCCCCGCTCCACCTCTCCCACGTCCTGTCAAGGAGAGCAGAGGAGAGCAGAGGAGAAAACACAACTGCTTCATCCCCCCAAAAACCCCATTGCATCTTCTTCTCCGCTCTTCCTTTCACTAACCTCTCTCTCTAGAACAAACACCAGAGAGTAGAGGAGAATCATGGCGGATGCACCTCTGTACAAGCAGCGCCACAAGTACACCAGCGAGCTACACGACGTCCACCTCCACGGCAATCACAAGCTCCACGTCCTTTGCACAAGCAAGGGCAAAGACGTGGACAAGATGTTGTCCACGTTCAGGAGGAAGCTCGGCGGAATGCCCGTCAAACTAGTCGGCGTTGATGTCGAGTACACACACTACGAGAAGCCACAACGGGCAGCGGTGCTACAACTATGCGTAGAAAAAGAATGCCTTATCTACCACATCTCTGCAGCTAAAGACAGGTAAGAATAACTATTGCTTGTCAATATTGATTTTAAATTTTCTTCACTGCAATTGCCATAATATTTCAACTTTGGTTCTCATTTTTCAAAAGCATGGCATATGAATTTATTGACAGCTTTGATCTAGCTCCATGTATGTCACTCGTGTGTTCAATTCTTGAATTATATTATCTAGCAATACAGGCAGTTTAATTATATTTTCTTCACTGCAACATTACCATACAAAACATGTATGAAATTAGGTTCAAGAATACATGCATACACAAAACATGCATTGTTTATGCAATCTATTATCAGATTTACTAGTTATGTTGAACAAAGTATTAGCAACTGCTCAATGCAACAGATTCAGATATTCATATTGCAGTTCAGTTTCAGAAAAACACAAAAAAAAACATTGGTAGTTCTAAAGAAATAAACTATTTCACTCTATACAAATATATTGCAGGCCAGTGGAACTAGACAAATTGCTAATGAATGATGAGTACACCTTCGTCGGATTCGCTATTGAAGGAGACAAAAGCAAGCTGAAGGTATCTGGTTTGGAGATCAACTCCGACAACTACATTGATATTCAGGTGGAATGGAGAGACCCATACAATAAAAAGAAGTTTGACTCTTTGGCTGATGTTGCTGGCAGGATGATAGACATTCACTACCATGACATGAAGTAAAAAATTAACCGCGAGGAGGACCATACTCTGTGGGGATTTTGCCCGATGCCAGAAAAGCTTATCAAGTATGCAACAATAGATGCATTCGCAACATATGAGTCATGGAGAATAATCTATGATGTCATAATGGGACTGGACAGGGCAAAAAGAGACAAAGAAGCAAAGAAGAAGAAGAACAAGGCTGTAATCCAATACAGCAACTAGAAAAAATCAGGGCTGTGTTTAGTTTCACTTTACTTTAGGCGTTGTGTTGTTCTTTGTTTCATGTATGCAAGATTTTGATGATATCCGTTGCTTCATATCAAATATTTCTTTTATAAAAACAATTTCAGTTTGCTTGTGATCATTTTCTTTCGCAAAAATTAGTTTGCATTAAAACAAGTATCTACACAACTTTGAAAAATTTAATGTGTGATACCAAAACATACTATTCACATACAAAACATATTCAAAACCAAAAATAAACAAAAAAAATTGGGTGATCTGACTACAAACTCATACATAAAAAAGAAAAGATTAATGCAGTTCACAATCGTAAAAAAAGGAGTACACATGTCTCAACATGCAGTCCACAAAAATAGTAATTATATAAATAGAAAAATTAATATTAATATTTCTAAAAAAATATAATCATATACCATTCTAAACAAACGTGAATACAGTTCACAGAACGAACATAAGACATTTCACCAAGTGTATACATGAAGTGCAGTACATGCATAAATGTAGAACCACAAGGGCCGCAACAACTTTCGTGTGGTGCCCAACACACACACTTTCTACACGAAGGGCAATACTCAACGTTGGTTCAAGCAGTACAAATGACATCATTTGTACTACAACAAATATATATATCATCCAAAAAAAGAAAAAAAAATGTTTCAAATAATGGAAAAAAATTGATCACCCAACTGCAACCAATCCCCGGACATTCTGTTTTTCCATCAAAGGGGACGCGGGCAAACCCTAATCCCTAAGATAGACAGACGCCAGCAAGAACCCCCTCCCTTTGCCTCCGGCTCGTTTCAGGCTCGGCCCGAGGGGATGGGAGGGGGTCACGACCCTCCCGCCCACCTGCTCGGCCTCGTGCTCTTAACGCACGTTGGCGCTTTGGTTGACAAAGTCACGCGACATTCTATTTTTCCATCAAAGGGGACGCGCGCAAACCCTAAACCCTAAAATAGACATGGGGGCGGCCAGGGTATGTGGACTCGCCCTCGCATGCAGCGCCCTTGGCAGCCGCAGCGTCGCCACTCCGGCTCGTTCAAGCTCGGCCGAGCAGGGGATGCGAGGGGTCACGACCCCTCCCCACCCCTGCTCGGCCTCGCTCTTAACGCACGTGATGCGATTGGTTAACAGCGCAGGGACATTCTGCTTTTTCCATCAAAGGGGCCAGCAAACCCTAAACCCTAAGATAGACTGGGGCGGCCAGGGTATGAAGGACTCGCTTAAGCATGCGGCGCCATGCAAGCAGCGTCGCCACTGCCTCCGCTCGTTCCAGGCTCGGCCGCAGGCGATGGGGAGGGGTCATGACCCCCTCCCACCCCTTCGCCGCCGCTTAACGCTCACAAGGCGCTTGGTTGTGAGCGCGAAGTATGACATTCTGTTTTTTCATCAAAGGGGACGCGAGCAAACCCTAATCCCTAAGATAGACAGGGGGCGACAGGGTATGACGGACTCGCCTACGCATGCGGCGCCGCGGCAAGCCGCGTCGCCGCCTGCTCCGGCCCGTTCCAGGCTCGGCCGAGCAGGGGATGGGAGGGGGTCGCGACCCCCTCCCCACCCCTGCCGGCTCGCTAACGCACGCAATGCGCTTGGTTGACAGGCGCAGTGCGGACATTCTGTTTTTTCATCAAAGGGGACGCGCGCAAACCCTAATCCCTAAGATAGACATGGGGCGATGGGGTATGACGGACTCACCTACACATGCGGCGCCGCGGCATGCCGCGTCGCCGCCTGCTCCGGCTCGTTCCAGGCTCGGCCGAGAAGGGGGATGGGGAGGGGGGTGACGATCCCCCAGCCCACCCCCTGCTCGGCCTCGTGCTAACGCACGCAGTGCGCTTGGTTGACAGGCGCAGTGCGGACATTCTATTTTTCCATCAAAGGGGACGCGCGCAAACCCTAAACCCTAAAATAGACATGGGGGCGACGGGGTATGACGGACTCGCCTACGCATGCGGCGCCGCGGCAAGCCGCGTCGCCGCCTGCTCCGGCTCGTTCCAGGCTCGGCCGAGCAGGGCGATGGAGAGGGGGGTCACGACCCCCCCTCCCCACCCCCTGCTCGGCCTCGCGCTAACGCACGTAGTGCGCTTGGTTGACAGGCGCAGTGCGGACATTCTGTTTTTCCATCAAAGGGGACGCGCACAAACCCTAAACCCTAAGATAGACAGGGGGCGACGGGTTATGACGGACTCGCCAACGCACGCTGCGCCACGACAAGCCGCGTTGCCGCCTGCTCCGGCTCGTTCCATGCTCGGCCTTGCAGGGGGCTGGGGAGTGGGGTCACGACCCCCCCTCCCGACCCCCTGATCGGCCTCGCGCTAACGCACGTAGTGCGCTTGGTTGACAGGCGCAGTTCGGACAATCTGTTTTTCCATCAAAGGGGACGCGCGCATACCCTAAACCCTAAGATAGACAGGGGGCGACGGGGTATGACGAAGTCGCCTACGCATGCGGCGCCGAGGCAAGCCGCGTCGCCGCCTGCTCCGGACCGTTCCAGGCTCGACCGAGCAGGGAGGATGGGGAGGGGGGTTACGACCCCTTGCCCACCCCTGCTCGGCCTCGTGCTAACGCACGCCATGTGCTTGGTTGACAGGCGCAGTGGGGACATTCTATTTTTCCATCAAAGGGGACGTGCGCACACCCTAAACCCTAAGATAGACAGGGGCGACGGGGTATGACGAACTCTCCTACGCATGCGGCGCTGCGGCAAGCCGCGTCGTCGCCAGCTCCGGCTCGTTGCAGGCTCGGCCGAGCAGGGTGTGGGGAGGGGGGGTCGTGACCCCCCTCCCCACCCCCTGCTCGGCCTCGCGCTAACGCATGTAGTGCGCTTGGTTGACAGGCGCAGTGCGGACATTCTGTTTTCCCATCAAAGGGGACGCGCGCAAACCGTAAACCCTAAGATAGACAGGGGGCGACAGGGTATGACGGACTCGCCTACGCATGCGGCACCACGGCAAGACGTGTCGCCGCCTGCTCGGGCTAGTTCCAGGCTCGTCCGAGCAGGGGGATGGGGAGGGGGGTCACGACCCCCCTTCCCACCCCCTGCTCGGCCTCGCGCTAACGCATGCAGTGCGCTTTGTTGACACACACAGTGCGGACATTCTGTTTATCCATCAAAGGGGATGCGCGCAAACCCTAAACCCTAAGATAGACAGGGGGCGACGGGGTATGACGGACTAGCCTACACACGCGGCGCCGTGGCAAGCCGCGTCGCCACCTGCTCCGGCTTGTTCCAGGCTCGGCCTCGCAGGGGGATGGGGAGGAGGGGTCACGACCCCCCTCCCCCCGCCGCCTCAGCCTTAACGCATGCAAGCAGTGTTTGGTTGTGGCCTTGATCACGGGCATTATGTTTTTCCATCAAAGGTGTGCCGCAAACCCTAATCCCTAAGATAGACAGGTGGTGACGGGGTATGACGGACTCGCCTACGCATGCGGCGCCGAGCAGGGGGTTGGGAGGGGGGGTCACGAACCCCCTCCCCACCCCTGCTCGGCCTCGCGCTAACGCATGCAGTGCGCTTGGTTGACAGGCGCAGTGCAGACATTCTGTTTTTCCATCAAAGGGGACGCGTGCAAACTCTATACCCTAAGATAGACAGGGGCAACGGGGTATGACGGACTTGCCTACGCACGGGGCGCCGCGGCAAGCCGTGTCGCCGCCTGGTCCGGCTCGTTCAAGGCTCGGCCTCGCAGGGGGTTATGACCCCCATCCCCACCCTCGCCGGGCTCACAGCGCTTAACGCACGCAGCGGCGCTTAGTTTAACAGTAGCGCGGACATTCTGTTTTTCCATCAAAGATGACGCGCGCAAACCCTAAACCCTAATATAGACAGGGGGCGACGGGGTATGACGGACTCTCCTACACATGCGGTGCCGCGGCAAGCCACGTCTCCGCCTACTCTGGCTCCTTCCAGGCTCGGCTGAGCAGGGGGATGGGGAGGGGGGTCACGACCGCCCCTCCCCAACCCCTGCTCGGCCTCGCGCTAACGCATGCAGTTCGCTTGGTTGACAGGCGCAGTGCGGACATTCTGTTTTTCCATCAAAGGGGACGCGCGCAAACCCTAAACCCTAAGATAGGCGATGGCAGGGGTATGTGGACTGCGCCTTACGCATGCGGCGCCGCGGCAAGCCGCGTCGCCGCCTGCTCCGGCCCGTTCCAGGCTCGGCCGAGCAGGGAAGATGGGGAGGGGGGTCACGACCCTCCGCCCCACCCCCTGCTCGGCCTCAAGCTAACGCACGCATTGCGCTTGGTTGACAGGCGCAGTGCCGACATTCTGTTTTTCCATCAAAGGGGACACGCGAAAACCCTAAACCCTAAGATAGACAGGGAGCGACCGGGTATGACGGACTAGCCTACGCATGCGGCGCCGCATGCCGCGTCGCCGCCTGCTCCGGCTCGTTCCAGGCTCGGCCCGCGAGGCGATGGAGAGGGGTCACGACTTCCCCCACCCCCTCGCTCGGCTCGCTTAACGCACGCATCGCGCTTGGTTGACAGCGCAGTCACGGACATTCTGCTTTCCATCAAAGGGACGCGCAAACCCTAAACCCTAAGATAGACAGGGGGGCGACGGGGTATGACGGACTTGCCTACGCACGCTGCGCCGCGGCAAGCCGCGTCTCCGGCTGCTCCGGCTCGTTCCAGGCTCGGCCTCGGAGGGGCTGGGAGAGGTCACACACTCGACCCCTGCTCGCCTCGCGCTAACGCATGCAAGGCGCTTGGTTGACACAGTTCCCACAATCTGTTTTTCCATCAAAGGGGACGCGCAAACCCTAAACGCGAAGATAGACAGGGGGCGACGGGTATGACGGACTCGCCTACGCATGCGCGCGCGCCGCTGCAAGTCAAGCCGCGCCCGCTTCCGGCCTGCTCTGTGCCTCGGGCCGAGCAGGGAAGATGGGGAGGGGTCACGACTTTGCCCACCCCCCTGCTCGGCCTCATACCGACGCACGCAATGCGCTTTGGTTGATGTGAGCAAAGGCGGACATTCTGTTTTTCCATCAAAGGGGACGTGCGCAAACCCTAAACCCTAAGATAGACAGGGGGCGACGTGGTATGACGAACTCTCCTACGCATGCGGCGCCGCGGCAAGCCGCGTCATTGCCTGCTCCGGCTCGTTCCAGGCTCGGCCGAGCAGGGTGTGGGGACGGGGGGTCATGACCCCCCCTCCCCACCCCCTTGTCGGCCTCGCGCTAACGCACGTAGTGCGCTTGGTTGACAGGCGCAGTGCGGACATTCTGTTTTCCCATCAAAGGGGACGCGCGCAAACCGTAAACCCTAAGATAGACATGGGGCGACGGGGTATGACGGACTCACCTACGCATGCGGCACCACGGTAACACGCGTCGCCGCCTGCTCCGGCTAGTTCCAGGCACGGCCGAGCAGGGGGCTGGGGGGGTCACGACCCCTCCACCACCGCAGCCTCGCACTAACGCATGCAAAGGCGCTTTTGTTGACACGCCGCAGCGGTCGGACATTCTGTTTATCCATCAAAGGGGACGCGCGCAAACCCTAAACCCTAAGATAGACAGGGAGGCGACGGGGTATGACGGACTCGCCTACACACGCGGCACCGTGGCAAGCCGCGTCGCCGCCTGCTCCGGCTTGTTCCAGGCTCAGCCTCGCAGGGGGATGGGGAGGGGGGTCACAACCCCCCCTCCCCACCCCCTGCTCGGCCTCGCGCTAACGCATGCCGTGCGTTTGGTTGACAGGCGCCGTGCGGACATTATGTTTTTCCATCAAAGGTGACGCGCGCAAACCCTAATCGCTAAGATAGACAGGGGGCAACGGGGTATGACGGACTCGCCTACGCACGCGGCGCCGTGATAAGCCGCGTCACCGCCTGCTCCGGCTCGTTCCAGGCTCGGCCGAGCAGGGGTTTGGGAGGGGGGTCACGGCCCCCCTCCCCACCCCCTGCTCGGCCTCGCGCTAACGCATGCAGTGCGCTTGGTTGACAGGCGCAGCGCGGACATTCTGTTTTTCCATCAAAGGGGACGCGCGCAAACTCTATACCCTAAGATAGACAGGGGCAACGGGGTATGACAGACTTGCCTACGCTCGGGGCGCCGCGGCAAGCCGCGTCGCCGCCTGGTCCGGCTCGTTCAAGGCTCGGCCTCGCAGGGGGGGTTATGACCCCCCATCCCCACCCCCTGCTCGGCCTCGCGCTAACGCACGCAGTGCGCTTGGTTGACAGGCGCAGTGCGGACATTCTGTTTTTCCATCAAAGATGACGCGCGCAAACCCTAAACCCTAATATAGACAGGGGCGACGTGGTATGACGGACTCTGCTACGCATGCGGTGCCGTGGCAAGCTACGTTGCCGCCTACTCTGGCTCGTTCCAGGCTCGGCCGAGCAGGGGGATGGGGAGGGGGGTCACGACCGCCCCTCGCCAACCCCTGCTCAGCCTCGCGCTAACGCACACAGTGCGCTTGGTTGAAAGGCGCAGTGCGGACATTCTGTTTTTCCATCAAAGGGGACGCGTGCAAACCATAAACCCTCAGATACACAGGGGGCGACGGGGTATGACGGACTCGCCTACGCATGCGGCGCCGCGGCAAGCCGCGTCGCCACCTGCTCCGGCCAGTTCCAGGCTCGGCCGAGCAGGGGGATGGGGAGGGGGGTCACGACCCTCCTCCCCACCCCCTGCTCGGCCTCGCGCTAACGCATGCATTGCGCTTGGTTGACAGGCGCAGTGCGTACATTCTGTTTTTCCATCAAAGGGGACGCGCGCAAACCCTAAACCCTAAGATAGACAGGGGCGACCGGGTATGACAGACTCGCCTACGCATGCGGCGCCGCGACAAGCCACGTCGCCGTCTGCTCCGGCTCGTTCCAGGCTCGGCCTCTCGGGGGGGGGAGGGGGTCACGACCCCCTCCCCACCCCTGCTCAGCCTCGCGCTAACGCACGCAGTGCGCTAGGTTGACAGGCGCAGTGCGGACATTCTGTTTTTACATCAAAGGGGATGCGCGCAAACCCTATACCCTAAGATAGACAGGGGGCGACGGGGTATGACGGACTCGCCTACGCATGCGGCGCCGTGGCAAGCCGCGTCGCGCCTGCTCCGGCTCGTTCCAGGCTCGGCCGAGCAGGGGGATTGGGAGGGGGGGTCACAACCCCCCCTCCCCACCCCTCGCCTCGCTCAACGCACGCAAAGGCGCTTTGGTTGACAGGCGCAGTGCGGACATTCTGTTTTTCCATCAAAGGGGGACGCGCGCAAACCCTAAACCCTAAGATAGACAGGGGCGACGGGGTATGACGGACTCGCCTACGCATGCGGCGCCGCGGCAAGCCGCGTCGCCGCCTGCTCCGGCTCGTTCCAGGCTCGGCCTCGCAGGGGGATGGGGAGGGGGTCACGAGCCCCCCCCCCCCCCCCCCCCCGCCGCTCGGCGCTTAACGCACGCAGCGGCGCTTTGGTTGACAGGCGCAGTGCGGACATTCTGTTTTTCCATCAAAGGGGACGGGCGCAAACCCTAAACCCTAAGATAGACAGGGGGCGACAGGTTATGACGGACTTGCCTACGCATGTGGCGCTGCTGCAAGCCGCGTCGCCGCCTACTCCGGCTCGTTCCAGGCTCGGCCTCGCAGGGGGATGGGGAGGGGGGTCACGACCCTCCCTCCCCGCTTCTACGGCGCTAACACACTTGATCGCTTGTTGACAAAGCGCGGCGGACATTCTATTTTTCCATCAAAGGGGACGCGCGCAAAGCCTAAACCCTAAGATAGACAGGGGGCGACGGGGTATGACGGACTCGCCTAGGCATGCGGCGCCGCAGCAAGCCGCGTCGCCGCCTGCTCCGGCTCGTTCCAGGCTCGGCCAGCGAGGGGATGGGAGGGGTCACGACCCCTTCCCCACCCTGCTCGCCTCAGCTTCTGCATGCAGGCGCTTGGTTGGCGCGATCGGCCATTCTGTTTTTCCATCAAATGGGACGCGCGCAAACCCTAAACCTAAGATAGAGAGGGGGCGACGGGGTATGACGGACTCGCCTAAACATGCGGCGCCGCGGCAAGCCTCGTCGCCGCCTGGTCCGGCTCGTTCCAGGCTCGGCCTCACAGGGGGATGGGGAGGGGGGGTCACGACCCCCTGCCCACCCCATGCTCGGCCTCGTGCTAAAGCACACAGTGTGTACAAGAACAATACAAAATATATAGACAACTAAAAAAATTGGGGGGGGGGGGGCCAACCCCCCTCCCCATATACCTTAGTGTACAAACAATAAAAAAACCAACTGCAAAACGCAACTTTAGGCAAAAAGCAGTGCGTTTTGTTTTGGCAAAAAAAGCAGTGCGGTATCATAAAGCAATGCAGTTTCGACATGCACACACTGTAGCGCTTTACTTGAAAGACAAAAAAATGAAGTGCTTTTAATTGGACAAAGAACTTCGGCATCAAATGCGATGCAGTTTATCGAATGCATACCATACATATAAGCGTGACAAATGCTAGTTCACATAAACAAAAAATAAAATTATACACTTATATATATTGTATGAGTTATTGATATAAAATACACATATAAATACAAATTCGTCCACATATACTGCTGCATAAAAGAACAAGAAAAAACACATGAGACAGAAAAAAAAGTCTTTTTCATACATTATCTACCGTAGTCAGCACACACAAACACAACATCAAACCCTAGTTATTGTCCACGCATAGCCTTTTGCCCCAAGTTGAAAACAGTGCCCCAAAATGACTGTTACTGCGTCTGCGATTGCGACAGAGAAGTGATCCCGAGGTCCGCAATCAGTTCGCGTAGCTCAAGTGGCATGTCTTCATAAAACAACATGTTCAAAGGATTGAACAGCAACTGGAACATGTACTCCTCCTTCCAATCTTCAAGAGCAGGCTGAAAAAAGAAAAAAGAAAAAAAAATGCAGACAAGTGATTAAAAAAAAGGTTGTCATAAAGAACAAAAAAGTGAAAAGAAAACAGAGTTGGATTTCAAAATTTTCTAAACTAGACGTTGGCCATCATACAACTACGTCATCCTCAGAACATAGATTCCGCACTCATTTGCTCCCTGCGCTGGCACGACCTGGTAAGATGGCTTCTCTGCCAATTTAACCAAGTCAGGGTGGTTCTTCGATTTATACATTTTTTCACCATAAATCGCCTTCAGCAGCTGAGTCATCCTCCTCATCTGGCAAAAAAAAGTAAGCACAAGGTAAGAATAACACACATCACGGATCAAAGTTGATATATAAACGAACCAAAAAATATAAAAGTTGTTCTCAAACGTCTAGATAATCCCTCTTTTTAAGTGCACGTGAGAAAAATGCAGTTCTGTCGCGCATATGTTGCAGTGCACTACATAAACAAATGTGGTTCTATGTGTGCTAAAATTTGCATGTGTAGTTTATGAAAACAATGCAGTAGGAGAAACACAAAAAAAGCTTTACGCTTGGCAAGAAAAAATAACATACCACTTCAGTGCAATTTGCGTGGTAGTCAGTCCTGCGCCACCTTTCGTGACATCAAGATGGCCAGTGTACTTCCCTCATCATGGATATCAAGGGTCCGCGATGCTGGTTCATCGTGTATAAGGAATAATGACCATCCTTGAATCGCGGCATCATAATCTGTTCGCATAAAAAAATGAAATGAAAAGTTCTTTCTGACACGTAGCACCAGGACCACTGTTCCAAAAATAACTATAAAAATAAATGCAACAAACCAGGAAAAATAAATGACAAAAAACAATGAACTTACCAGTTTTGCATCCAACAGTTTTGTGTTGTCGCTCACGAAAAACTTGAACTGGTTAACTGCATCTTCTAAAACAAACGAGCTATGCACAACTGGCAACACAGGATTTCCGTCATTATCTCTCGCCACAGAGGTTTCCATTTGAAGAACGTACTGCACACAAAAAAGAACAAAAAAAAGGACATGAAAAAAATAATAAACAATGCAAGCACGTATGGACATGAAAAAGCCAGTGCAATAGGAAAGAATGACAACAAATGTTTACCGTGATAAATAAAGGTGAAAGTAGCAAACGTTCAATTGATAAGCTAAACCCAATTCAGGGTCTTGCTTCTAGTACTTGATGACAAAATCCATGATATACGAATCCATTAAAGCTCCTTTGCCAAATGTATCATAGATATAGTCGATATTGTAAGTATCGACATCACCAAAAGGACCATGCACCATAAAGAACGCGTTCCTGCAGTAAACATACACAGATGCGATCAATAAAATTAGAATTAAAATCGAAACACACCAAAAGGATGAAAGGGCACACACACCACATAAAAACTTACTCGCGGTATTTGGTTACAAAATCTTTGCTGAGAACAAGATCCTTTATTTTAATCGCCTCATCAATATATCAGAACCTCGGAGGCTTCAATTTCTCTATAGAGCATCTCAACTTAAAATCCCTCTCACCTGCCCTCTTGTTCGAAAATACTTCAACCTCATCCAAAGGAGGACGATTAATTGCTGCACTCCTAGTCCTAGTGACACATGCACACCGCGTAACAAAATGATCATCATCAACATCATATACATCATGTGGAGAGCTAGGTCGAGAGACACTTCCACCATCAGGTCCAGACGCCACATTTGTGTTCAAACCAGAATTATCTGGAGAGATTTCAATGACACAATCCTCCATAACCACATCGTAACCACAGGACTCAAACATCGACGTACAGCCTTCATGAAGCCCCCATCAAAACCTAAAAACATGCAGAAAAAACATGGAAGCACTCAGCACAAAACACAAAAACCAAAAAACATGTATACAGAAAAATAGAATGCAGCCCACACATGTATACATCAATGCAGCCCACTTCTCTACAGCAATGCCGCCCACTTCTCTACATCAATGCTGCCCACACTTGTATACATCAATGCAGCCCGCTTCTCTACAGCAATGCAGCCCACTTCTCTACATCAATGCAGCCCACACTTATATACAGCAATGCAACCCACATATAAAGAACAATGCAGCTCACTTGACCATAAAGAAGCGGAACCAAGCAGTAGACAAAAATAAAATAAAGGGAGGATAAAGAAGTTCAATAAAACAACCTTTATCTGCAAAAATTAGAAGTGATGTTAAATCAAAGCAACACTTCCTCGATGTTAGCCAGCTATAGAGCATGGCCTTTCTGATGTAGCCAATGTGCTCCACCCCAAACTTAGCAACTCGAACACCATCCCATGTCTACAAGAATTGGAACATATAGAATCCACAATCATGCATGCAATAAAAAGAATAAAAAACATCAGTTTCACAAAAATGAAGTGAAAAAAACTTGAACAAGATGACACGTATGGGTTGTAAAGAACGCACCCATTTGGCTGCAATGCGACAATGACATGATTCAACACAAATCCATCAAGTGTAGGAGGATTTAGAGGCTCATCAGAACTCGAGCTCCCTTCTTTCCATGCACGCTTGATATTTTTAACCATCCTCCTAAAAACCCTAACCGCATCAGGGCTGCCAAGTTTGTTGAGCGAGTCAAGAAATTCAAACCGCCTTTCTTTCAAATTTAACGCAACTACACAATAATGACCAACACCATCCCTCGTATTTGGCGGATCAAAAGTTGCAAAAAGGACCTGTTGGAGGCATGAATAAATAAATAAAATTATTATAAGAAGAAAAAACAGAATGCTATAAAAACAAAACAGACAAAATATAGTTTTCAACACATAAAAACGTCTCTCACCATATCATTTTTATCAACATGCTCCTCGGCTTTTGAGGAGAACATCATTTTAACATTCCTGCCTACAGTACCACCATTCCAAATATTTGTCTGCCGAAACAAAACCAAAAATCAAATAAGCAAAACAATTAAATGCATCGAAATCGAGAAAAGAAAATCAAAAATAAAACAAAAATTTCTGCATTCTTACACAAATATGGTGCAGGACAACCATTGTCGGAGATCCCTTAAACTTATCTACCAAAGAAAGAAACCCCAAGATCTACAAGCCTTGTAGTGAGCATCCCTTTATTCCCAAAGGATTGACCAACTTCGCCAATGCTAATATCACCCATCTCAGTTTTAAAAGCAATCATGTCCCTGGATTTTTCATGAAAAACTGAAACGTAAGATACAAAAAGAATAACAACAAAGAAAAAGGGGTAAATACAAAACTTAGATAATACATATGAACAAAACAATTTCTAAAAAACCATACTTCTTCTTCTTGTCCTTCCGAGCCCTCGTAACAGCAGCGTACAACTCATTGTATCTTTTCAGAAGAGCTGGATCAATGCTCGACGGTGTCACAACAGGAAGTTCGTCATCTGTAATAAATAAGATGAAGTTCACTTATCCAAACAATGAAGTTTAAATATTAAGATAAGGGAATTCTGCTAGCTATTTTGCAAATCATAGACAAAAGATCAAAGTTTCACTTATCATTAAACATCTAATACAGATACCATAGTAATTAAACAACATGAATGAGAAAAACTTCAAACTGCACTGTTAAAAAAAACTCTTGCCTTCCGTGTCAGAGTCTTCAGGCTGCTGTTCTTCAGAGCTGAGCAAAATATTTTCTTGCATAGGTTGCGACGGATCCACCACAACCTCACTGGACTTTCCTTCTGCAGCAACATCAACATTCTCTCGATTTACAACAGTCTGGTCAACAGCAACGTCCTTAGATACTTCAACTACATGAGGCTCCACTCTCGATACTTCCGGAACATCATTGGACACCAGACAGACAGGGGAATCAACAACACTAGGAGCAGGGGCAACATTCTCCAGTGGCTTTTCAATGCCAACATCAGAATCTTCATGCCGGTGGTGGGAACAAAGCATCATGGGATCCTTGAGCTACAGAAGGATCTGCACAGTCAACAGCAACCGATACAGAAGCATCAACACTGCCACGGCCATCAACAGCACAACTGCCCTGATTCAGATCAACGTGAACTTCCACGTTCTGTTCTCCAACCTGTGGAAAGTTTAAAAACACACAGTAACACAAAAATGAGCGTGGGGATAACTAACACAACAACACACAGCACACTTATGTCAAAAGACTGCTGACAACATACACATAACAACTACAGTCCACATATGCAAAACAACACCAACACACGTGTGTCAAACACAACTACAACTACAACCCACATATACATAAAAAAAGTACTACATTTCACTTTGACAAACGCTGCAGTTCAGTTATGTTAAATACTGAAGCTCATGTATGTAAATCAGTATGGATCGCGCATGCCAAAAGAACTGCAGTTCACTTCTGTCAAACAATGAAGCTCACACATGTAAAACTATTGCAGCTAACGTACGTAAATGATAATGCATATGGATGAACATAACAACGTACATCAAGTTTATAACAAAAAACAAAAAATTAGATTACAACCCACTAACAGAACAAGTAATACAACTATACCTTATCACCTACAACATCCAGAGGGGATGATGCATCAGCCAAGACCTCATCCTTCCCAGAGCCATCATAGGTCTCTTTGTGCACATCACGAGCAGCAACGCCAGTCTATCGGCATATAACAAACCAAAAACGAGAAATAAGATGGTACCGACCAAAAGAGAAAAAACTTCAACTGTGAAAAATCAGTACACACTTCACAACAGAGAAGTACACAAAAAAACAAATAAAAATGGGAAGCAAACAAATGCAAGTTCAAAGAAAATGGGACGCATGGCAGATCAGACATGGCAGAAGGATTTATACCTGACCAACTCCATCGTCTATAGTTCCATCGACACCAGAAGATTCCACTCCAGCCTATAACAAAAAAATAGTGAAGAGCAGTCAACATAATACACAAATAAAGAGGTTCAAAGCCGCAAAAAACCTAGAACATACATTGTCAGCGCCAACGCCAGCGTCCTGACGGGTCATTTCGTCCAAAATATGCCCAGCATCCTTCTCATACCGACCGCATTTTTCTTCCTGTGAATGTCTCAATTGAGCATACGAAGACCGAACATTTGTCACTGCAATCTTCAGGCTTTCAATCACACCACAATCAAAATTGTGAGCAGCAACAATATCTTCATCTCGTGGGGCATGGCCAACAGGGAAAAAACCAGCAACTGTCATCAACCTGTCACCAGAGGTTGGCAAATCTTCAGTCAGCTTCAAAACCTTTAGAAGAACCTCATCAATCTCCTCATGTTTTTTGCCGCCAACAAATGTCTGTTTATAAGAGCTTGTATTATCAAACATCTGTCGAGGCATGAAACCACGAGTATGCGGCACCTCATCATCACAAAGTGTGAAGTCGACTACAGATAGGCTCATAAAACCTAGTATGAGTGCTAGGCCCCGCATCAGAGCTGCCGTGTACAACTGCAACAGGAAGGTTGTACACAATATCACCTGACGCCTTCCACTGCAAAAAAAAAGACAATAGCAAAGAGAAGTACACATCTGAGTACTAGAAAAGTTCACATTTATAATGGCTGCACATTTAAAAAAAATTATGATATTAAAATATCAGGTGCACTAACTGGCAGCTTCCCAAATTTGTAATTTTCCAAGTAAATCTTCCCTTCACAAGCACATCCTCATTGTACAACTTCATCAGGTCCTTGGGCGTCAGGTATGACGCGTGTGGCGTCAACGTGTGCATGACTGAAAATTTGCGAAGCTTCAAGCAGTCAAGATACATAATCAGGGGGACAATGGCACAACCCTCTGCACAATTCTGCTTGCTGCCTTCTGTTTGCCACCTAACCACAGCTGCCTGCAACTCATCAACAACAAGCTGACAAAAGTCCATCTGAGTCATAGCCGCATAATCCATTTTCTCTACCATCGCAGCAACTCAACCCAAACGAACTGCAGGTCCCGCACAAGAAATTCGTAAAGTATCGTGAAGAACACCTTCACAGCAAGGTCAACACTCACATAATCATCTTCCTCCACCAACACCTTCAACTTCTCAAGCAAGTCCTTGACACCTATAATTTTTGAACTATCAAAGCCAAGCTCATCCTTGAGGGCAGTCGACGATTCATCATGACCGCTGGAAGCAGGCATGGGTGCAGTGTGACGTCCCATAGGTAAATCAAAAATGTGATGAACTGCATCACAATTGATTCGAAGAACCCTGCCATTCCCGAAGTCCATTACCATGGTGGAAGGGTCAATCACTCCCATCAGATAGCACATAAGAATGCGCGACACATTTTTCTTTACTGTCATATCAAAGACAACACCAAATCCAGCATCCCTAACACGATTGCAATGCGCCTCTTTCAACAAAGAAGTAGCTTTGCAAACAGTGGGAAGCGACAAACGCACGGTCTTGTTAAATCGAGAATCATCTCCCTCACCATCATCTTCAGTTGCATTGCTCTTACTAGACTTCTTCCTCTGTGTAAACGGAAATGCAGTCCACATTAGAAGACTAGGCATAAAAAAAGAGACATAGAAAATACGTAAAGAATAACAAATGAAGGAAACAAATGCAAGACACTTCAACAAACCTTTGGAGCAGCATCCACCTCCTCGCGAGTCACCACCAACATCTTCGTCGACATCATCACGGCACGCTTGGGTACACTCTTAGATGAACCATAGTCTTTGCGTCTAGAAGGATGAACACCCTTCACATAATCAGCAAGCACAAAGTCGTCGTCATCAGAATTGGGACCTTCAGTGACATGTAGTCGTTTGCGCTGAGGATCATCACTTCCACCAGCTTCAGCGGTTCTCTTGCCAAGATTCTTCTTCATTCCAGCAACACGTGGACTCCGCCGAGGTATACCACCTTCCTCAAAGAATAAAGACTCAACCTCTTCTTCGCCTTGCCAAATTTACAACCCTTGGCACCATCTGCAGATCTCCTCTGCTTCTCCTTCTCAGCAAACTCTCTTGACTCAATTTCAAACCTCAACTTCTTCTTGCTTTGCTTCAACTCATATTGACGAAGCTGTTCCGGGACCATCCAATCCTGTGTAACTTCCTCTGTACCATCAACAGACTGCGATTGTGTTTCAGACAAGACAGGACGTCTCTGATCAAAGCTCACACCAACATTACCCTCGACAAAATAATGGTCAATCAATTGAGTAACCTCCTCAAACCTAGGCGCCCCAGCATGGAAAACAGACACTGCGTCCAAATAAAGTTTGACTATGCTCGTTAAAAATTGCACAAAAAAAACAAATGCAGTACAGTTAGACATATAAATGCAGTGCTCCAACCATAAACTCAAAATAAAAAATAATGCATTGTACAAAAAACTTGAATAAAACAACAATGTAGTTCACACATACATACAGTGGAGTTCACATATAAAAATAAATGCAGTGCTGCATATACTAAATTCACGGTTGTTCGCAACAAAAATGTCCAACTAGATAAAACAAAGCATACACAAAAATAAACAAATTAATCACATACCAGAAGAAGGGACCACACTTATGGGAGAAGATTCAATCGGTGAATTCACTTGATGTCCTCCCTCGACACCATGATCCTTACCACCAGGACAAGGACAGTCAATTGGTGTATCATTATGAGCACTTCAATCACCTACTGGATTCAAAAAAACCAAAAAAAAGAAATTACAAAAACATCACATGACAAAATAATGCAAACGAACGCTGACAACTTACAGAGCATAAACCACTATGCAGGATGAATAGGAAACTAGATCAACATCAAACAAAATAAACAAAGCCTAAAAATAAGCACTCCACATACCCTGAACTCCTTCTGCCGGCCTGCTCGGCGAAGATATAGCGTTTCCCTGCAGCACAAGGACGAAGTGACAGACATAAGCAACAAGATCGGCGAAAATCTCACGAAACCCTAGATCCACATAGCTACACACAACTATCGACTTCAAAACGAGATAAAATTGACTGCCTACGGAAAAATTACACAAGCAAAAAGAGCGACAACAACTACAAGAATCACAAAAACAAGACGAGGGGACGATCAACACCGAGGCCAAGCGGAACGTACCACAAAAAATTGTGCGGCGACGGTGGCGGGAAGGGGGAACGGGGGGCGACGACGGGAACAGACAGGAAAGGGCTGCGGGAGCACAGCGGCAAGGGCTCACGGAGCGGACAGCGACGTGGAATGCAGGAATAAGGACCTCTTGAGGGCGGCGATTCTCCGGACGGCGGCGGTTGCTACGCGCGACGACGGTTCTGCTCGAGGGAGAGATGCTTCGGGAGAAACTGCAAGAGAGGAGAGCGGATTGTTCTCGGTCTCTCTCTGACAGCGGAGCAGTGGAATAGCCTGGAAGCGATACTTAGGAGGCCCACGTGTCGCAAAAAGGGTCACAAAAAACGGGCCGGCCCAAAAACGGCCCGGACAAAATAAGCCAGTCTACACCAAAACGCACATATTGCTAAAAAACAAAAATAAAAAAATGCACATGATGCAGTTCTCTGTGAAGAATCATGAAGTTCAAACGGTAAAACAAAAATAAGATACATACAGTTCATAAAAAAGATAAAATCAAAAACAACACGCATGTTAAGAAAACGCATCCGAAAAAAAGTCTACCTTCAAATAAGTGCCACACAAAAAAAGTGCCCCCCCTCTCCCCTCTTTCCTTAAAACTCCCATACAGTGCAGTAAGCACAGGCAAAAAACAAATGCAGTATGCAGTACTAGAAACATGCAGTGCATTTCGTTACGGGATGCAGTTCGCTATAGGAATCCAGTTCCGCATTATGTAGATGAATATATACACGCCATAGAACACAGCGATGAAGAAAAACTTGAACACGGAAAAAGTAAATGCAGTGCGGAAGTACACGAACGTGCAGTACAACATCATAACCAATGCAGTACAATTGTAATTTGCTAAGCAGTGCAGTCCCATACATTCAAAAAAAAAGATTACAAAAAAGTAAAAACACAGGAACAAAAAACAAGAACTGTACATGCAGATCGCCGAAGCATATAGCAAAGACCCGCAAAAAACGATGAAGTACACACATGTATACACAGTTGCAGTTCCAATTTGTACGCGATTCAGTGCGAATGTGTAAGCAATGCAGTTATGTTGTCACGCAACATACATGTATAAAACATGACAAAATGCCCATTCGCACAGAAAAAGTGGTGGTTAAAAAATATTTGCTGATCAAAAATAAAACAAAGCCACCTTAAACAAAACCACGTTCGCATACAACCACCCGATTGGAGCAGTTCCATCGCAACAAAGCCCATGATCACAGATGCAAAACCAACCCACGATCTGCACAACCGCATCATCAGTGTGATTGTGCAGTTCATCAGACGAGGCCATCCCACCCTGCGCCCTCCCCTTAAATTCAGACCCTTGCGAAAGGCCTTCTCATCCACAACAACAGAAGTATCCATTGCGCTCCCACCAAATCGCCCCATATCATAGCAAAAGCACCAAGCCCTGCTACCGGCAATGACGTTCAACGATGATTACAAGGGCGATAGGGCCGTGGAGGCGCACGGCAACACCAAGTTGCACGTCATCCACAGCAACGACAAGGAGCAGATGGCGATCACCCTCGCGCAGTACGAGCGCCACCTCAGCCTCCAGCGCCACAAGATCGTCGACATTGATCTCGAGTACGACAACGACCCTGAAGCGACGCAAAAACCCGCCCTCTGCCAGCTCTCCATCAGCAAGAATCACAGGTGCTGCTCTTCCAAATGAGCGCATCTAAAAGGTGCACCGTCTTCAACAACTTCCTCGCCGACCCCAGGTACACCTTTGCAGGCTTCTCCATCAACAGCGACAAAACCAGGCTGGAGCGCGTCAAACTGGAGGTCACCAACTTCGTCGACATCCAGAAGGAATGGAAGGTGCCTCAGGCAACCAAGCCGTTGGACTCCCTCGGAGACGTCTCCGGCATGCTCATCGACGACTACTACAACAACATAAAGAAGAAGATCACCAACGACGAACACTAGCGCTGGGCCACCCTGCCTCTGTCCAGGAGGCACATCGAGTATGCGGCAAAGGACGCCTACGCAGTGTACGAGATATGGAACCGCATCACCCTCACCCAGGACGGCCTTCACCGTGCAAAGCTGGAGAAGGAGGAGGCCCCCAAGAAGCGCCCGAAGCGGTACCGGGATGGGGATAGCCTAACTGGTGAAGAAGAACATGGTGCCGGCCAGGAGACAACAATGCCACCGTTCTTTTAGAATTATCATCAAATTTGCTTTATGTTGTTTTCTTATGTATCGTTAGTTTGCTTGTGTGCTGAACCTAGTTTGCTTGCCATGCAGAATCGCTTTGTAATGATGAACTTTGATTATGTTAGTTTGCTTTCTGTTCAACTTACTTTCTTTGGTGATGAAATTGTCGCATGTAATACCTGTGATAATTTGTTTTTGTTGTCTCGCTAATGTATCATTAGATTCGAGTAGTGCGTAAAACGAATAATGAGTTGCGATGTGCAAACAGACGCATGCAAGGCAAGTTGTGTACGAATGCGATGTAATCTGCAGAATGAAGTCTTAACATACCCAACAAAGCAGTGCACGAACCTAAATTTGAAAAAAGAATACATAAGAGCAAAACCAGAAAAAGAAAAATGCAAACAAGTAAATAATCAATGAAGTACAGAAATATATGAACGTGCAGCACAGAACCATAATGAATGAAGTACAAGTATGATTTACTAAGCAGTGCACGCCCATACATTGGGGAAAAAACTATATAATAGCAAAAACACGGGAACAAAAAATGAGAACTGTACATGCAGTACGGAATGCGTGCACATGCAGTACAGAACCCTGATCAATGCAGTGCATGCCCCGACATTGAAAAAACACCTAAGACAGAAAAATAAAAAGAAAAAAAATTGACCACCCAGGTGCTACCTGCCCCAGCCAGTCTCGTAATAGGTCTGCACCCACAGAAGGCGAGTCGTTCTGAGTCATAGTGCATGGGGCCGGCCATAGATGGGCCCACAAGTCATAGGGCATACAACAAGCTAGCGCCGTATAAGCGCCCAACACGATCTGAGAGGAGTTCGACCGGTATGCCTCGCCGGTAACTTATAAACATGTCGGGCGCGCCTTCCGCATGCGAGGTGGGACTAAACATTAGACCTCACACAGCACACCGGGAACCAGCCGTGCTCACAGGCCGACTTGGGCCCAATTGCGTCTTCACTACCCGAACACAGGGCCAACAAAAAAAAGAGAGGCCACTGAATATTAAAAAAAATCCTACATACCATACACAAACACATGCCCAACAACGCGTTCGCAGTTCGTCGTGATATGATAATGCAGTTCACTATTATCAAGTAAGCAGTCCTGTTGCTTCTTAAATGCATTCGTGTTCGCTAAATCAGACCCAATCCACCACCTAACACCAACTACACCATTTATTACTTCCATTGCTCAATTTGTTGCATAAAAACTTATCGATTCGTGTTACAGACTAACACAACTCCTCCCCCCGTTCCTCATTTTCCTCAAATAGTAGATCTAGGGTTCATCCCATCCACACCTCTTCTCTGGAATTCCACTGAACCCGCCATAGACTGTAAGTGCCGGTGCTTGGCAAGGATGGCGCCGTTAGCGGACACATGCGTCTACGCAGAAGGTCTAGAGCTCACCAACACCGAGTGGCGCAGCATGCTCGGCTGCCTGATGATACCCAAGTATGCGTTTAGACGCCATTTCTTCATCGCCTCACAACCGCAGATCTCCAGGAAAGTTGGGTATGTTTTTCCCCTCACAATTTTGGACATAATCTAGCCTGGAAGTACACATCTGAATATATAGTTCAATCAATTTGTTCAGTAATGTCAACAAAAATACAAAACAGAATTTGTATTGTTGTTCAGATTTGTTAGCTATTAAGACTAGATGCTTCCACCTATCTTTCTTTAGTACCACACCATATATCGACACTAGTTAGATCAGAATCCCAACGCATGAACAAAAAAAAGGGTCAGTAGATAAGCGTTGCAGTTATCTTAACATGCTGGAGAAGTACATTGTTACTGAGATTTCAGTGCAAGCATGTTGCAGTATAATATATATCCTAGTAAAACTAGGAATCAATTGCGTATATAAGTTTGTTCATACATTGCAACTACTTTAGAAAATAGCAGTCATATGTATGTAACTATTTAAGTAAACATAAACAGATCATACTAAGTATAAAACAAAATCATTTGCTATTTACTTATAAAATTCTTTTTCCACCCATTCCAATATGCAGAAACTGCCATCCGCAATAAAATTTCATGCTTCGAGTTCAGGGAAGCTTACTTTGGAGACAGAACACACGAATGGGTATGGAGACATGCAAGCTGACTATCACATCGACTCTGAAGACTGCATCAACATAACTACTGGTTGGAAAGATTTTGTCTCCCAGAATGGCTTTGAGGCCGGAGAAGTGGTCATGGTGTTTTTCTACAAAGAAGAAGACTCCATCAAGTTTACAATATTTGCGCTCTAGGCTGTCTAATATGAATCAACCAATATTTGTAATGCTTTGGTTATGCTGTATGCTTTTAAAATTATGTCCATCAGACAATTTGAACGACGCATATTTAATGTATGCAACCTCAACTGCCTCATTTTATCATCCTTTTCAGACAAAGTTGTTGTTGGCAGTAATGCAGTTCTCTCAAGCACGTACTGTGGTACTAATAATAAAAAAGGCAGCCCTCTGAACATTAACAATGAAATGCAAAATGGTCGAAACTTTGCAGTTAACATATCATGTTCAAGAACAATACCCATAGTATGCAGTCCAAAAAAATTCTTATAATAACTATTCAGCTAACAAAAGCGTATAGTGGACCATCCACTCTAATGGCAAAATTGAAAATTAACAAACACTGCTAATGCAGTACAGAAATGCATATTATGCAGTCATATAGAACACAGAATGCAGTTTAAGAAAAGAAGAAACCTCATAAGCAGCAATAACCGCTGTAATGCAGCTACAACGAAGTACACTACCAAAGAAAATGCAGTGCACTACAACATATGCCATGACTACAAAAAATAAAATTAAAGCAATAAAATTACAGACATGCGATAGACTAACAGAGGTGTCAATTTCACTCGCAACTCCATAACACGCCTCAAAATTGTACAACCACTAAACTATAGAAAAATACCACCGAAAAATTTAAACTAAGACACAAGAACGAGATCTAACAACACCAGCTTTCATTTCAAGAATGCGATTCAAAAAATGACAATTATACCCGAAATACAATGAATTCAAACCTATAGCAACAGTAATTACAATATTCAAACACGCATGGACGAGCAAAATCAAAAAAATCGACAAGAACAGAGGAGCGGACGAAGCTCACCCGCCGCAACAATCAAAATAACAAAGAATTGAAAACTAACTCCTAAAAATTAACAAATTATAGTGTGAAAGGACAGATTAAAACGAACGCAACCAAAGAATTCCTACTAAAAATAACATCCGACCAGAAAAAAACGCATCTGACGCGAACACGAACGAAACAAAGAAAAGCTCGTCCGCCAAATCCCTCGATTTGCAAGCACTTTACTAGATTTTCCTGTAAAATACAAGGAATAAAGCTAAAATGACATGCAGACACAAACTGAATCATCCCGCAACACCCGATTCCACATAGAAAACGCGGGCGGAACACCAGAAAATGAAGTAGTTCTCCCGTAAAAGCACTGCAGTGCACTTGCGTTGAGCATGCAGTGCGGAAGTGTTATCAGAATAGTTATTCTGCTAATATTAGCAGAATAGAATGTTTGTGTGTGTATATATATACATATATATATACATATATATATATGTGTATATATATATATATGTGTGTATATATATATATATGCACTCTTCTAGTACTGCAAGATGCTTCAAGATGCTAGTCTTTGATAGGCCAGGCCTTTCTCTTCTCTTCTGGCGTTTCTGTAGTTTAGTCCAAAGATATAGCCCCATTCCTTTGATACCAGTGCATACTTAGCATAGATATGATGTAAGTCTTGCGAGTACTCTGGATGTGTACTCGCGGTTGCTTTGCTACCTCTTTTCCCCTATACCTGATTGTTGCGATGAGATGACGGATGCCAGGACCCAGCTGACACCATCGACGACTACTACTATTCCGAGGGTGCCTACTACTACATGGAGGCCACTGACGAACATGAGTAGTTAGGAGGCTCCCAGGTAGGAGGCCTTGCCCTTTTGATCCATGTTGTTGTTTTTGCTAGCCTTATTAAGGCAGACTTGTTTACCCTATGTCTATACTCAGATATTGTTGCTTCCGTTGACTCGTTTGTATTCGAGCTGATGTATTCGAGCCCTCAAGGCCTCTGGCTTGTAATATAAAGCTAGTATGACTTCAATTTGTGTCTAGAATTGTGTTGTAATATCTTACCATGAGTCTCTGATCTTGTATGATTAGTGCACGGTTAAGTCGGCGCGTCACACATTGCTCAGCGGCAGGCCTGCCAATATAAGGCATGCTAGTCGCGCACAACGGGCCTACCAGTTGCCCATGGCCGCAAGCCCGTCCAACTCATGCTTCTTCTCCATCATGCACTACAAAAAAAGACACATCCGTGACATTTTGGCCAGGACGAATTTTTTTATGTCATGCTTATGACATTTCTATGATGATAATTGTGACAAAAGCCGGTATCATCATAGATGTGGTGGGCTCCTACTTCTATGACAAAAAATCATGACAGAAAATGTGCTTTTCGTCCTGGGCGGGCCGGAGACGCAGCTGCATGACATTCTTTGGGCCGTCCATGATGGAAAAAACTGTGGTAGAAGCGAGGGCGAGGAAAATATCGAGGTGTTCACGGTTACGGTGGGTGGTCGGGGCCGAGCGATGCATGGAGGTTTGCCCATTTCTCTCGTACATGCACGCGCGTGGGTGTGAGACGTTGGGCTCTAACTGAACCCGAGCGAGGCGTTCGCCTACTGAACCCGAGCGATTGCACTGGAGGCTACGCGTTACTGAATGCGAGTGATCGATCAATGGCTGTTAACTGAACCTGATCGAGCGATTCCTTCACTACTCCTGCTAACTGAAGCCGGTCGATGCTACCTCTGGATGAACAGTGAGCGTTGTTTGGGGGGGGGGGTTGGATGAACAGTTCCTGGTGGGGGTTAGTTGAATAGGACCCCGTGGTGTTGCCGCTGGATAAACAGGACCCCGATCGATCGAGCTAGTTGGGCGTGGATGAACAGGACCCCGTGGAGGGCTGGATGAAAAGGACCCCATGGAGGGAAGATTGAAGAGTAGCCGGTGGAGGGCTGGTTGAACAGTAGCCGGTGGAGGGCTGGATGAATAGTAGCTCGTGGAGGGGTGGTTGAACAGAACCCCATGGAGAGGGCTGGTTGAAGAGTAGCCGGTGGAGGAGCGCGCGGTGGAGGCTGGATGTACAGGAGCCCGTGGACGAACAGTCACAGGTGGAGGCTGGAGGAGGTTGACGGTGGATGAACAGTAGCCCGTAGAGGCTGGAGGAGGCCGATGGTGCAAATGAACAGTATCCCGTGGAGTCCCGTTTTGCGGTACGCCACACCCCTCCCGATGAACAGGACCCCCGTTTTGACCGTAGTGCTCCAACACAAGTCTGTTTCCTCCGTTTTGCGGTTCGCCACACCCATCCCCATCGATAGGACCCCGTTTCGATTGTAGGAGGTCCAACAGAAGTCTATTTCCTCCGTTTTGCGGTACGCCAGACCCATCCCGATGAACAGGATCTCGTTTCGACCGTGGCCGGTCGAACACAAGGTCGTTTCCTCCGTTCAGCGGTACGCCAGGCCTTGTTTCCATCGACAGTTCCGTCCAAGCCGGTTGGCTCCCGATGAACACCACGTGTTCTGTTGCCTCCCGATGAACACGACGCATTCCATTGCCTCCCCATGAACACGAGACGACGCAGTTTCTCCGTTCGGACCCAGCCATGTACACGAGCCCTGGCTGTACTTATGCGCGAGTAGGCGTTCGAGACCCCACCCGTATGTACGTCGCGGGTCAGATTTACTTTCTTGCACCCCGCCGTTGGACGACGCGTGTACATGCTACGCGGCGCACCTCTACTACGACACGCAGCGCCTCTACATCAACCAAGATGTATGTATACATTCGACCGAATGACAACGCTACGACGCTTCAACCGGTGGGTCCCGACCGCCGTGCACTTCCTTGCATGCGAAGATGTAGCTGGTGGGTCCCAGCAGTTAGGGGGCGAATCATTTTTTCCGTAATACGGATGCACTTCCTTGCATGCGAAGATGTAGCTGGCGGGTCCCATCAGTTAGGGGGGAAACATTTTTTCGTGAAATATGGTGGCCCGTTTGGTGGGTCCCTCCTGTCAGGTGGAGGAATCATTATTTTGCGCATAATAAGGAGGCACTTCCTTGGTACTGTCGTGGACCCAGCTGTCAGCTTCTCCACGTACAGTATGCTTCCGATGGACCACATTGACCACACTGCACCGAGAGCACTAGGGCGGTGGACAACGGTGAGGCCTAGGAAGGGGACGATGCGGAGCTGGGGAAGACGCGGTAGTGGAAGCCCACGCGGTATGAGGGTTCACTGGTTCGGCTGCGGTGTGAGGCTGTCGTCGCCCAAAATAACAGGGGGTGTGGGTGAGTGGATGGCCTGGCCAACGGTGGGAGTAGTAGGGGCGGTGAGGCCTCTGCGGCATCACAGCCGGCCACGGGAGGCAGGAGCACGCGGCACGACCGACGCTGGTTTGGGCGGCTAGAGCAAGAAGATCAGAGGTTGAAGAAGCACTACGGCCGTTGGATGGACATCGTAGGGTCACTGGAGCTAGAATCGTTCATATTGACTAAGTTGACAAATCCCTCCATCCCCATCAACTTAGTAGGCCCACAAGTCAGCCTCCCACTATTGTGGGTCCCAGCTAGCAGGTGGTATTCATTTTTTTGTGCGTAAAAATGAGGCACTTCCTTGCGTGCGAAGATATAGCTGGTTGGTCCGACCTGTTAGCGGGGGGGGGGGGCATTTTTTTTCACGAAATACAGAGGCCCTTCCGGTGGGTCCTAGCTGTCCGGTGGAGGAATCATTATTTTGGGCGTAATAAGGAGGCATTTCCTTGCGTGCAGCCGTGTACCCAGATGTCAGGCTCTCCACGTACAGTCCACTTCTGATGGATGTCGTTCGTTGACCATGTTGACCATGCCGCGCTGAGAGTACCAGGGAGGTGGACGACGGCGAGGCCTAGGAAGGGAACGACACGAATCCAGGGAAGACTCGACAGTTGTTTCCCAAGCGGAGGGGAGTACGAGGGTTTACTGGTTCGTCTGCCATCGCCGGAGAATAACAGAAGGTGTGGGTAAATAGAGGGATGGCTAGGTCAGCGATGGGAGTACGGTGGGGCGGGGAGGCCTGCGCGGTAGCATAGCCGGCTGCGGGTGGAGGGAGCAGGCAGTCCCGCCGGCGCTTGTTTGAGCATCTGGAGCAGGAAGAGCAGAGATTGAAGAAGCACGACGGCCGTTGGAGGGACATGCAACAGTCACTGCTCTCGTGTGTTGACTAAGTTGACATGGCGTTGCATGTGTGTCAACCTTTTTTTAGGAAAGCATATGCGTCAACCCGTAGTAGGCGCACAAGTCAGCCTCAAATCTGTGGAAAACAGCATACAACCCATCTGCCATTATTTCTAATAATTTACAGATCATTTGCTAATTCTTAAGTATTGTTTTTGGAGGCCATCTTCTTTTTGTTAGCATTACAACCCATATTGTGGCCATGGTTTAAAATTATACGAAATTTTGCATATTTCGGTGCGGTCAATTGTTTTAATCTCGAAATATAGAGTCACATTCAAACTATTTTGAAAAAATAATTTATATAAATATAAAATCCAAATAATTGTCCACGCATAAAAATCAATGGAATTTAAAATCTTGTAATGAAAAAAAATTGAAACTAATTCCCAGTTTGATGTGTTCTAAAAATGTAGATCCCATTTCTGGGCAAACCGAATGAAACTCTCCTCGTCTTGAAAGATTTGCAGCCTAGCAGGGCTGATAAAGCAAGTAGGCCTCGTTTGGGTATTTCTTTAAAAAATAGAACTGGCTAGCCATTTTCAACAAGAAAAAAACACAACTGGGCTCATGATGTGGTAAAGATATATAAAACCACAGCTAGGCAGACCCCTGACCCCCTTACCCGTTGTTACCCTAATCCATCACTAAAACTAGTATAAATAACAACCGCTTGTTCCTCAAAAAAAGCATGCGACCTCTTTGGGTCCACAGTGTCGGCCGCCGTGGTGTAATTCTCTCGTTTATTGACTACGTTGACAATGGCATGAGCCCCAGATGTCCAACCATTAGGAGGAACCATTTTTTTGGGCTTGTAATAATGAGGCACTTGCTATTGCCATGAAGCTGGAGGATCCCTACTGTCATCCTATCCACATACAGTCATCTCCTTTTTCGTCTCATTTGTTGACGATGTTGACAATGCAAGAGGGCGGCGCACCGCACATGGCGAGCAAACCAAGGCGGAGGACGACGGCGAGGCCTCGGACGGAACGAACAGGAACCGTGGAAGATGCGCTGGTCCAATCACAGGCAGAGGGAAGTACGAGGGTTGACTGGTTCGGGTGCGGGTGCGTGTTGGGGCTGACGTCGCCGGAGAATAACAGGACGTGTGGGGGAATAGAGGGAGTGACTGGCTAACATTGGAGGGTACGGTAGGGCGGCGGAGGCGCAGCCAGCCATGGGAGGCAGGAGCAGGCGGAGCTGACGGGGTGGTTTGGTTTGGGCGGCTGGAGGAAGAAGACAAGAGATAGAAGATGCGCAACAGATGTTGGATGTCAATCCAACTACTGGTAGGCAGAATCGTTTGTTGACTGGCTAGTAAGTCGACACCACCGTGGATAGGCTATTTCCTCGTGGGTCCCAAAAGTCAGAATCCAAATCTGTCATGGTCATGCAGCCTTTCCTATGAAAATTTACAACCCATTTGATGTGCTAGTTCGAAATAAGTTTGTGGGTGCTGGTGGGGGCTAATCACTTGGCTTCAGAATGCACAAAGTGAGCTCAAGCAGCCAAGTAGAGTGATGTTATTTCCCTTGGTTGGGACTTATTACAATATTTCACTCTAAATTAAATGAATGGAAGCCATTTGCCTTGTTTCAAAGAAAATATGACAGTCACAGCCGAGTTGAAAAGGGAAAGAACATCTAACTCCAACTTACAAACTGTACAAAAGCATGAGGGTTAATTGTTCACCAGGTTTAGACAAAACCCAGGTTGAAAAGGGCAACAACATCTAACTCCAAAGACTGTTTTGGCAGTCCGCAGTCAAATGGATCGGTCAGGTCCATAGAATAAATATCCTGGGTCGTAAAATTTACTGGATTATGACTAAAATATGTTGTAAATAGAAGCCCGACACATTCAGAAGTTCTTTTGCCCACCTGAAACTCCTTTTTTTGCTCTTCGACATACCCATCTGTCAAAACCATGCTGCTGCTAAACTTAAGCCTGATGGACAATAGTAACCTCGCATTCAGCAGGAAGAATGTGACAAATCTAGTGTTTGCATGGTTGGCTACATACCATTCTAGCGTTATTGTCTTCAATCAAATGTCATGAGAAGTGAGAAAATCCCGGTGCTTACGAATCCACCGATTGGTTATAACTTTCTTACCCCGTCCTGTTGCCTAAATAGACATGAAGATTGAAAACAGTTAAGGTCTAAAAAAAGAGTGTCGAACGAGCAACAACTGAACTGTTAATTCTAGTACACTATATGTGGGCTTCCAATGTGCGTGAAATTATCACCTTTATATACAACTTCTCCAGCAAGCCAATAATCTTGTCCAGATCAAAACTATTCATTTGGATATATAAGATCTTGACAGAATCCAGCACCAATGATAGGCCATCCATGGAGAAACTCTTCATCGAGCATACAACATAATATTAGTACAAAATATGTACTCCAAGATGATATATAACTTATGCACGGAAATTAAAAATGCAGCTTATTGTTACAAGTGTAGATGATGATATAAAGTACCTGAAGAACTGTGGAGCCAAACACCATATTGAAATGAGCACAGAGATCATGTATTACACCCAAAGGTCTCCAGTTTAGGTGCAGAGAGGACAGTTATTTGCGATGGTCAATAAGTAGAATCAAGGATCAACCTTTGAAGTGAAGGGGCATCTTGGATGATGATCTTCTTTCCGTCAAAACAAATTCCAATTCTTAGAAGTTAGGCGACTTTATTTGGAGACAACTGATTCTAACTGTGAAAACAAACACCAAGCACTCCTGGGCAGGGCAACTGGAGTGGATGATGATGTGCAATGAGGCCTCCGATATACGAACCCGCACAAGTGAAAGTTTCTTGACAAATGGGAGTCGAAGGTTTAGTACCAGATTGTCTAGTAGGTAGCACAGTGCAAAGGTGGCGGTGTGGAGAGAGGAGGAAAACCGCGAGATGGACATCGGTACTAAGGGTACAAGTACATGGCGTTCGGTATCTGGTAGGTGATTTCCTGGGGAATAGTAGGACTCAAGCATCTGTAGTTCTATGCTGTGGTTCTATGAATTCAAGGGATTTCAGCCAGGCATCCATTGTGCAGGGCATGGTATGCTTGCTCAGGTTGCATGATGTGATACAAAGGCTTTGAACAGAGCCCTAGTGGGAGGAGATGATGGCTCTGGGGATTTCAAAATCATTGAAGAGAGATAGTTGACGACAGTCGAGATTAAGGGGCATGGTGCGCCATAGAGGGCGCCACCGAATTGAGAGGACTTGGGCGCGGCAACAATCCTTGGTGGGGAGAAGCGAGATGATCTCCCCAAGGACAGCGTCGGGAGATCTCTCATGCGGTCCACCCGAGATTCTATGGGTTCCTAGAATCCGGTCGGGGCGGGGTCGCCGCTTCTCCCTGCGCTGCGCGGTGCAGGATCTACAACAGGCGTCGCCGCTGGCGGGAGCCTTATCTTCTTGGCGCTGGGGGTCAGCCGACTCCATTTTCCTCGAGGGCGTCTCGTCAAGCTCACGGATTTGAGCAAGTAACGAATGATGAGCCTAGTTGTAGTGCAAGTGAAGAAGTAGGGGAGCTGGGGTTTTTCTGTAGTAGTGAGGAAGAAGGGGAGCTAGGGTTTTCTATAGGAGTGAGGTGAGGAATTCGGGGGTACAAGTAGAGCGAGCTGACGTGAGGTGGGTGGGAGTGAGGAGGAAGAAGAGCACCCAGGTTTTTTTGGGGGGCGGTGTGCTGGGTGTGGGTAGCGCCTCTCATTACGTAAATATGTGCGCTTTTGAATTGATTTTATTATTTACTAGGGTGAATGGGATATTTTGTCTTGGGACCAGAGAAACAATTACTACTAGTACAGTGGAGACACTCTACAGCTACACAGAAAAAAATTACTACTAGTACAGTGGATACACTACCGCTTCTGGCTCCTCCTAGGTCATCAAAATGTCTCCCTCTATTGAATGCCGTTATACTTTTGTTCACCAACATGCGGGACATGCAGCGCGCGGTCCCAAATGCCATCCACCAAATTAGAAGGCAGTATGCAGGCGGAGAGTCACCCCGGTCATAGCAGCAGTAACGGGCCGTCATGTCACAAAACCCCACCTCCCCACAGTCCAAGATTGACGGACGAAGCAACCATCATTTCACTCTTCGTTGGATCCCCTTCTCCCTCACCGTCTTCAAGAAAGCCAACACTCGCATCTGCCATTGTTCTTCTCTCCCAACGAAGGGAAGGTAAGTGGATCTGTGAGCTGGTATATTTTCGTTTAGAGAAAAAAACGAACTTTTGCAAAGAAGTAACCAATCCTCACTCTCTTTTTTGTTTCATTGTCATTGCGATTGTGTTTTCCTTTCAGTGGTCTCCTAGTATTCGTCAGTTTCATGAGGGACCAAGGAGAACCAGGCAAAGATCTGCCGATATTGGAGTAGACGCGGGAGGCTGATCCCCACGAGATAGAGAGCTCCAAGAAGATGGAGGCAGCCATCGAGCCAACCCCAGATACACTCACGGCCACTACTGAGATGGTCAACTCCCCGCTTGAGGTAACAGCCCCTGCACTGCAGGAGCAATTTTCCCCCTTCGAGGATGTGTCCCCCCCCCCCCCCCCCGCTGAGCTGCCCAAGGTGATTTTCTTCTTTGACGATCTCGATTGTGGTTTTTCATCTAAGTATGTGGTCATGAATAATGAAAAAATTTATTAGCTTCGATGCCATGCTATACATAGTGGTTTAAATAACTTGTGTTTCTTATACTGGAAAGTGATTAAGAATTTGTTTCTGTTTCAGTTAGAGCCCTGGTGCAGACAAGGATTGTGTCGTTGTACATGTCACTCACTATGAGGCGGATGACCTGAATATATGCACCGGGAAAACAGAGTTCTTAGGCTGTTGGATCCTGGAAGCCATTTCGCTTATACCGATGTCGAGTTGTATTCCAGCCTCACTGTTGTCAGGCGAGTTGTCCAAGGTGTACTGAAGCACAAGAAGTTCAAAGCTACTCCTTCGTTTGCGAGGCATACTGTTCTTGTCAAGCTTACGCAGGAAGATGACGTGGCATGCCTCAACAAACAAGTTTATGAGTGGCAAGGCCACAAGGTTATCTTCATGAAGGTTACGGAATTGAGCTGCTACTGGACGTCCTCGATGATGTTCATGGCAAGGTCCGTCTTGTGTCCAGCCCAAATTAGATCGAGGCATGAAATAGTTGCCCCGGCTAGTGTTTAATAGTAGTTTGGATTGTCTCTAATTATCCGAACCTTGCCTCTTATCGAGCCCTCTGGGGCTAGTAATCTGTTTGAATCTGTCTATGGGAACTGCTGCTAACTTTGTGTGCCTGTGAATCATGTGAGAATCATCGTAATTGTTGCTGAAACAGATGCGCCCACACTAGTTTTTTTGATGAATATGGCATGGTAAGACATAAGTTGTCGCAGTTTATCATGCGAGCAGTGTGTGTTTGATGAAATAGAGTACTCGTTCGAGAACTGCGCACCAACGTATACATAAGTACTTGTAAACACTGTTGGTGCTACCCCACTTGTAAGCAGTTGTGCAAAACACGGCACATTGGCTCAGCTCGCTTCAACACTAGGCTATCGACCAGCTAACAATCAATAATCTGCTGTCTGACATATAAGCAACTACGTATCTTGTTACAGTGGTTCATGCAGTTAATTGAGGCCACAATGTAAATTCCAAACGTTCACACGCTAGTCCAGCGTTCATGTGGAACACTCACATTAAACTCGGCTTCAAAAAAACTTGAAAAGCATAAGTTAAGAAATTTTATACATATCAATGATTCATAGAACATAATTAACAAACATATACTAGTTCACAGCAAAAGACAAAGTTGTGAGAAGGTTTACAAATCAGGAAAAAACAAGCAAGGCTTCTCTGAGAAAATGGCCTCCCGACAGGCTTAAATTTCCTAGAGTTCACTCTGGTTTTTTCTTGTTGCCACCATCCAGGTTTAGGTTCTCTCATTCCAGAATAACAAATTATAATTGTGTTCTCCATTTGGAATGTCGGATCGAACCATGCAAGATTATCTTGACCAATTGAAATTCTTGAGCATTGCACTAAATTTAAGCACCGATATTTGCAGAAATAAGCAGACCACAATGCCTCTTGGCTGCGCACCTGTCCCAAAATCCTCCATGTAGCCGTGCCAGCTAGTCCTCGGTCCATGGATGAACTGGTAGAAAGTGCATTTCGGACTAGGATGCAGTTGTTTTTGCTCGTCCCTGCATTGCAATCAGGAAGTAAAACGTATGAATCAGCTTCTTTTAGATTGCGTTGGTCATTCTACCTAGTTACTACCAATGTAGGAATACCTGGAACACTGGTGGTTAGAGGACGGCACCTAGGAATAGCCATCTCATTTTGTGTTGTTGTACTAAAACTGAGGTGTGTACTCTTGATTGCGCAGATAGAAACGATATGTAGACAGACATCCCGGTTTGCGCAAATACGAAATACGGTTATTTAAACAGTGACAGATATTTGTAGTGGCGTATGATTAACAACAGCATGTATTGTGTTATAATTGGCACTAGATTGACAGTATGAAAGTGCCCCTAAGTAAGTAGCATTACATCACATCAACACTGCCACTAGATTAACATGCAGAACAATAGCATTAGTATTACTGTCATGAGAGTAGCACATGGTTAGTAAATGTGCAATCAAATTTGTGCAGTTCCACTGGGATGAAGCAATGTTGGCGGTGTGAGATTTAAGTGTAACTGCAAAAACACAATTCATGGGAAATAAAGCAAGACAGAAGCACTTCATAAAATGGTGGTGGCGTTGCTTCAATTTGACGAAAGCACTAGACCATTACTTTAGTGAGATTAGGTGGGATTGCTTAATGCTTCATGTGATTTTACATTAACGGTAGGGATATGGGCATAGGGATAGCAGGGGCATAAAGTGGTGAGGCAGATGTGGTTGCCGAGAGCGGCAAACACTCAGGCAGCATGTATGCATTGTCCAATTTTTTATCTCCTCGGCCACATTTTCCTATGTGAGCACAGGAAATCTAGACCTACTCATTCTCACTTGCGTTGTCCCCCAACACCCATCACTTTCTTTCGTTTTTCAACCAAGAGACAGGTCCACTTCCCCCCACCCTTCGCCATCCACCATGCGTTCTTCGCCTTTTCAACCAAGAGACCGGTTGGGTAGCCAGTATCTACTACTTTCCCTCGTTTCCTCTTATAACCAAGTCCTAGATTCATGCTACAACTTTCCCACTTTCTTCCCTGTTTGAACCAACTCTTAGAGTCGACTGTATGAACTAACTTTACCTCTAATAATAGTAAAAGTCTAGGTGGCTTTGGAACAGCCGACTGAAGTAGAAAAAGATCCACACGCAGCCAAGTGGGGAGCTGGGGTAATAGAGCAAGGCAGGTTTGGAAGGAATATATACCTAAGGGTCGTCGGCATGTGGCAAAGACGGCGTCAGGAGGCCGCATCTTGGCCACAATACCGCATGGAGGAAGAAGGGGTCGGAGGCCCTCTCGAGCCGGCGCTCTCTCGGAGAGAATGGCACGGCCACCGATTGGGACGCGCGAGCAGCCGTTGGTCTCCTCCCTCGCCGCTGACGACAGCGTGAACGATGCACCTACACTCCTGCCTCGGTCGAGGTGGACCGTCCAGATTTGTGACCAGCCATGAGCAGAGAGAGAGTGTGGCCACCTGTGTCTTTCTTAGATCTGGAGAGCATGAGAGAGTGAAAGAGAGGAACCCTATTAAAGCAAGCGCTAAGGCTCCTGCTTATATATATAGTGGAGTGATTTTGTTGTACAAGCTTCAAAAAAATGCGCTCCTACGTGTACCCGCGAGTGGGTGTGAGAGAACTAGTGTGTGTGTGCACCGCTTCTCTTTGTGAGAGTACAATATACTATGCCCAAAGAACGTTTGCCACAAGAGTAATAGTATAAGTGTGTGACATGTGAGCTAAAATAAAATGTGCGCGACGTATTTTGTTTTTTAGAAGTTCTGAGGGTAGGGTGTGAAGAGCACATATGTGTGTGACGTCTACCTGCAGATAGACGGTGGGTGCAAGAGGACTCTGGAGAGTCGTGACTCGTAAGGGTGCATGTCTGCGTGAGAGAGAGGGGGCACGTATCAATGCATTTCATGTGTCCGTAAATCATTATCTGACAAACGTTCGCCACAAGCCTTTTCCTGATGAACGCCGTAAGAACCGTTAGATCGGCATCCGACAGTGTCAGTTTTGCCATGTCATTAAACAGAACAGCCACTCCTCCTAAACACAAATCTTCGACATGAGTGTTAGCAACTACCGTATGCTCCTCCTTCCGTTCCAAAATGCAGTGCATATAGCTTTATTGAAAATATGAACCTTGCAAACTTTTACCGAGATTTTGTGTACCAAAATGCACATATAGAATACCCAATATATATCATTTCATTCATCTTCGAGAGGTAACTATAAAGATGGGGGAGGAGTTTACAAAGAAAGACCATCGTATCACCTGCAACAATTTCAACCATCCTTTGGTGTGGAGTAATATTATAGGAACTCTATATGATATGATTTTTATAGGATTTTTTCCTTTAGAGCCAATTGGTTCATAGGAATAGATTCATATACTCCACATTTCAAAGGAAATAAACATGATATCATTTTATAGCTTTAGAGCCACTTGGTTCATATGAATGGATTCCTATACTCCCATAATTTCAAAGGAAAATAAACATTAGCGTAAATTCAATAGAAAAGTTCCTATGATGTGAACCAAATGACATCTCTTTTATATTACCTCCTCAAAGGAATTGAGATACATGTCATCTCTAGATTCAATAGAAAAGTTCCTATGATCTGAACCAAATGACATCTCTTTTCCAATCCCTACTCATAGGAATTGAGATACTCCATGTCATCTCTTTCCCTACAACTTCCATGTATACATTTTCTATTCCTAAATAGCTACTACAACCCACTAGTACCTTTTTTCCAAGACATGCAACTATGACACAAGAACACGTCATGCATGCAAGTCATAAATCACATTGTTTTTGTACTCTATGCATGCAAGCACCACATCATCAATTCGTGCATGTTACTCATAAGTTATTTCTTGCATTAAATTTTGTAATGGGAATGTATGTGTTGGTCACGTGCACACATATGTAGTTCACATTCACCTTTTTGTTAGAAATGTCATTCTTTTAACCGCAATTCATTTTTTCTCTTTAGTTATAGATGTTTTTGGAGGAACTTTTATGCATTATCTATACCCATATATAGTGTGCGAATAACTTTGAAAGATGGTTGCTGGATGAAGCTAATCCGACAGTGCAGAGATGGCAAATCCGAGCACTACTGGCCGTTGGATATCATCAACATTCCACCAGATTCTACCACATGTACAATTTAGTAGACTCCATGGTTGAACTTAAGCATAATGCACAAACCTCAAAACACAACTACTTCTCCTTTGTTCTAGAATCTTCCGTATCATAATTGCCCAAACTTTTTTTTCTAAATGAATTGCCATTATTTGTTTTTTACTTTATGCTTTACAATGCACAACCCCATGAATCTTAACATTTTTCTAAAAATAATTGATTTTGAATGAGATGAACTATAAGAACTAAACGGACATCTACATCATGCATATATGACTCAAAGCTTTACATGCTATAGTGTGTATTTATTCATAATTTGGTTTCCAAATCTAATGCGTTCAATGCATGTGTACCTTACTAGTTTTGAGATGAGTAGCAAATTTCACGCGGCTGCGGGTATATCAAAATGCAGGGTCCATGCATCATTGCCTTTCGGTCGAACCTACGTCCACAATTTTTTGTACGAATATCTTCACTGGTCACCGAACCCAAAATGTTGCCTCGTTCTCGTAAAACCAGGCGGCCCACACATATTAAGGCGTCCACTCAAACTTAATCCCTCTCCCATTTACTACGATGTGGCCCCGCACACTGTAGTACTCCTACAAACCCTACCGCCGCACGCATCATCGGTTTTCTTCAAGAGGACGAGGGAGAAGCGGATTTGTAGTGGAGGCCCTTTAAAAAAGGATTTGTAGTGGAGGCCCCTACCCTAGGGTGCCCTAGGTAGCTGCCGCATGCATCATTGGTTTTCTCTTTTCTTTATGCTCTTGCGCCCTAGAGTGAAATAATGGTTGCTTCGTCCATCCAGCTTAATGTGGGAAAGGTGGGGCTTTGTGATTTGACCCCTCATCACTCATTTACTACTACTGCGGTGCTACGACTGGGGTGCCTCCAAGTCCAACCGCTGCTCCGAACTATAATTTGGTGCATCGCACGTGGAACAAGACGGTGGATGAGCCACATGTTGTCCAAAGGGGTCCTGTTAAGTGTGTCGCCATTTTGTGTGTGATCGACCCTGCTTGAGTTGCTACGCCAACACGACAGGACCAGCCTACCACTTGGTTTTGCTCCTTGGTGAAACCCGACTATATTGATCTAAAAATATACGTACTGTACTACCCTCTCCATCTTGGTTTATAGGTCGTTCACGTAATTCTAGGTCATCCAATTGACTAACTAAATATGAGTTACTATGTCACAAAAAGTATATCATTGGATTCTTAAGCAGATGTAGTTTCTAAACATATACTAATCATCACATATATAGACAATTAAATTCTCAACCTAGAACGATGTGCATGCCCTATAAACCGATACGGAGGAAGTAGTAAAAATGAGGTGATTTTAACGAGCGATGGGTGGGGGAGCATGGCCAGTCATGCGGTCCCACGTGTCATGATGTACCAAGGCGATGCAAGTGTCCCTCTTGAGGCAGAACAATGGCAGAAGCAATACTACGTGGTTTTCTTGAAGGAGATGATGGCGAAGCGAAGTGTGAAATAATGGTTGCTTCGTCCATCTGGGAAGGTGCGGCGTTGTGATTTGACGTCTCATTGCTCATACTACTACTAGGGCGGTACTGATGACCCACAAGTGTGGGGGATCTATCATAGTCCTTTCGATAAGTAAGAGTGCAGAACCCAACGACGAGCAGAAGGAAATGATAAGCGGTTTTTAGTAAGGTATTCTCTACAAGCACTGAAATTGTAGGTAACAGATAGTTTTGTGATAAGATAATTTGTAACGGGTAACAAGCAATGAAAGTAAATAAAGTGCAGCAAGTTGGCCCAATCCTTTTTGTAGCAAAGGACAAGCCTGGACAATTTCTTATAATGAGAAAAGCGCTCCCGAGGACACATGGGGATTATCGTCAAGCTAGTTTCATCATGCTCATATGATTCGTGTTCGTTACTTTGATAATTTGATATGTGGGTGGACCGGTGCTTGGGTACTGCCCTTTCTTGGACAAGCATCCCACTTATGATTAACCCCTACTGCAAGCATCCGCAACTACAAAAGAAGTATTAAGATAAACCTAACCATAGCATGAAACTAGTGGATCCAAATCAGCCCCTTACGAAGCAACGCATATACTAGGATTTAAGCTTCTGTCACTCTAGCAACCCATCATCTACTTATTACTTCCCATTGCCTTCCTCTAGGCCCAAATAATGGTGAAGTGTCATGTAGTCGACGTTCACATAACACCACTAGAGGAGAGACAACATACATCTCATCAAAATATCGAACGAATACCAAATTCACATGACTACTAATAGCAAGACTTGACCCATGTCCTCAGGAACAAACGTAACTACTCACCAAAGCATATTCATGTTCATAATCAGAGGAGTATTGATATGCATTAAGGATCTGAACATATGATCTTCCACCAAATAAACCAATTAGCATCAACTACTAGGAGTAATCAACACTACTAGCAACCCACGGGTACCAATTTGTGGTTTTGATACAACATTGAATACAAGAGATGAACTAGGGTTTTGAGAGGAGATGGTGCTGGTGAAGATGTTGATGGAGATTGACCCCCTCCCAATGAGAGGATCGTTGGTGATGGCGATGGTGATGATTTCCCCCTCCCGGAGGGAAGTTTCCCCGGCAGAACAGCTCCGCCAGAGCCCTAGATTGGTTCCGCCAAGGTTTCGCCTCGTGGCAGCGGAGTTTCGTCCCGTGAGCTTGCTTATGATTTTTTCCAGGGTAAAAGCCTTCATATAACAAAAGATAGGCACCGGAGGGCCACCAGGGAGCCCACAAGACAGGGGGCCCCCCTCTGGTACTTTCTTTGCTCAATAATTCTTATTAATTCCAAAAATGACTTTCGTGGAGTTTCAGGACTTTTGGAGCTGTGCAGAATAGGTTTCCAACATTTGCTCCTTTTCCAGCCCAGAATCCCAATTGTCGGCATTCTCCCTCTTCATGATAAACCTTGTAAAATAAGAGAGAATAGCCATAAGTATTGTGACATAACGTGTAATAACAGCCAATAATGCAATAAATACGATATAAAAGCATGATGCAAAATGGACGTATCAACTCCCCCAAGCTTAGACCTCGCTTGTCCTCAAGCGGAAACCGATATCGAAAAATATGTCCACGTGTTTAGAGATAGAGGTGTCGATAAAAATAATATATGGACATGAGGGTATCATGATCATTCTTATAACAACAACATATATAGATTTTTTCATATGATTTCTCATGCTCAAGTAACAATCTATTCACAATGTCAAGTATGGTTCAGAAACTTCATTGAGAACTAGCAAACTATAATCTCAGTCATTGAAGCAATTGCAATTTATCATAGCATCGGAAAGAGTCAAGAATAGAGCTTTTCAGCAAGTCCACATACTCAACTATCATATAGTATTCTACAATTGCTAACACTCACGCAATACTTATGTTATGGAGTTTTAATCCGACATGGAGAAAGATAGGGGCTTATAATGTTGCCTCCCAACGTATTCACCTTTGGGTGATGTCAACAATAATAGTTCATGCTAACTTACATCCAATTGGATATATATGTCAGGATCTTTCCAACACGAGGTGCTTTCCAAAGGATAAAGTGAAAAAGGGAAAGTTGAAGATCACCTTGACTCTTATAAAAAGTAAAAGACATAAAGTAAAAGATAGGCCCTTCGCAGAGGGAAGCAGAGGTTGTCATGTGCTATTAGGGTTAGACGCGCAAAATCTTAATGCAAAAGAACATCACTTTATATTGCCACTTGTGACATGAACCTTTATTATGTAGTCTGTCGCTTTTATTACTTCCATATCACGCGATCGTATAAAGCTTATTTTCTCCGCACTAATAAGTCATACATATTTAGAGAGAAATTTTTATTGCTTGCAACATGACAAGTTACTTGAAGGATCTTACTCAATCCATAGGTAGGTATGGTGGACTCTCTGAAGGAAATATGCCCTAGAGGCAATAATAAAGTTATTATTTATTTCCTCATATCATGATAAATGTTTATTATTCATGCTAGAATTGTATTGACCGGAAACATGATACATGTGTGAATACATAGACAAACATATAAGTCACTAGGATGCCTCTACTTGACTAGCTCATTAATCAAAGATGGTTATGTTTCCTAACCATAGACATGTGTTGTTATTTGATTAATGGGATCACATCATTAGGAGAATGATGTGATTGACATGACCCATTCCGTTAGCCTAGCACTTGATCGTTTAGTATATTGCTATTGCTTTCTTCATGACTTATACATGTTCCAAGAACTATGAGATTATGAAACTCCCGTTCTGGGAGGAACACTTTGGTGCTACCAAAGCGTCTGGCGTAATCGGGTGATTATAAAGGAGTACTACAGGTGTCTCCAAAGGTACATGTTGGGTTGGCGTATTTCGAGATTAGGTTTTGTCACTCCGATTGTCGGAGAGGTATCTCTGGGCCTTCTCGGTAATACACATCACATAAGTCTTGCAAGCATTGCAACTAATAAGTTAGTTGCGAGATGATGTATTACGGAACGAGTAAAGAGACTTGCCGGTAACGAGATTGAACTAGGTATTGGATACCGACGATCAAATCTCGGGCAAGTAACATACCGATGACAAAGGGAACAACGTATGTCGTTATGCGGTTTGAACGATAAAGATCTTCGTAGAATATGTAGGAACCAATATGGGCATCCGTGTTCCGCTATTGGTTATTGACCAAGAATAGTTCTAGGTCATGTCTACATAGTTCTCGAACCCGTAGGGTCCGCACGCTTAACGTTACGATGACAGTTTTATTATGAGTTTACAAGTTTTGATGTATCGAAGTTTTTTCGGAGTCCCAGATGTGATCACGGACATGACGAGGAGTCTCGAAATGGTCGAAACATAAAGATTGATATATTGGAAGCCTATATTTGGATATTGGGATGGTTCCGAGTGAAATCGGGATTTTACCGGAACACCGAGGGGTTACCGGAACCCTCCGGGGGTTAATGGGCCTTAGTGGGCCATATGGGAGAAGAGGAGGGCCGGCCAGGGCAGGCCGCGCGCCCCCTCCCCCCCTAGTCCGAATAGGACAAGGAGTGGGGGGGGGGGGCGGCGCCCCCTTCCTCTTTCCCCTCCCCCGTTTCCTTCTCCAACAAGGCAGGAGGGGGAGTCCTACTCCCGGTGGGAGTAGGACTCCTCCAGGCGCACCCCTTGGGGGCCGGCAGCACCTCCCCCTCCCTCCTTTATATACGGGGGTAGGGGAGCACCCCAGGACACACAAGTTGATCTACGGATCGTTCCTTAGCCGTGTGCGGTGCCCCCCTCCACCATATTCCACCTCGGTCATATCGTCGTGGAGTTTAGTCGAAGCCCTGCGCCGATAGAGCATCATCATTGTCCTGCCACGTCGTCTTGTGGAACTCATCCCCGACGCTTTGCTTTGGATCGGAGCCCGGGATCATCATCGAGCTGAGCGTGTGCTGAACTCGGAGGTGCCGTGCGTTCGGTACTTGGATCGGTCGGATCGTGAAGGCGTCTGACTACATCAACCAGCGTTGTCATAACGCTTCGCTTCACGGTCTCTGAGGGACATGGACAATACTCTCCTCTCGTTGCTATGTCATCACCATGATCTTGCGTGTGCGTAGGAAATTTTTGAAATTACTCGTTCCCCAACAAAGTGGTATCGTGTAGCCTGGTTTTATGCGTTGATGTTATATGCACGAGTAGAACACAAGTGAGTTGTGGGCGATACAAGTCATACGCTTACCGGCATGTCATACTTTGGTTGGCGGTATTGTGAGATGAAGCGGCCGGACCGACATTACGCAGACGCTTCACGCTGAGACTGGTTTCACCGCTGCGAGCACTCGTTGCTTAAAGGTGACGGCGGGTGTCTGTCTCTCTCACTTTAGTTGAACCGAGTGTGGCTACGCTGGTCCTTGCGAAGGTTAAAACAGCACCAACTTGACAAACTATCGTTGTGGTTTTGATGCATAGGTAAGAACGGTTCTTGCTCAGCCCGTAGCAGCCACGTAAAACTTGCAACAACAAAGTTGAGGACGTCTAACTTGTTTTTGCAGAGCATGTTGTGATGTGGTATGGTCAAGACGTGATGCTATTGTATGAGATGATCATGTTTTGTAACCGAGTTATCGGCAACTGGCAAGAGCCACATGGTTGTCGCTTTATTGTATGAAATGCAAACGCCATGTAATTGGTTTACTTTATCACTAAGCGGTAGCGATAGTCGTAGAAGCAATAGTTGGCGAGACAACAACGATGCTACGATGGAGATCAAGGTGTCGCGCCGGTGACGATGGTGATCACGACGGTGCTTCGGAGATGGAGATCACAAGCACAAGATGATGATGGCCATATCATATCACTTATATTGATTGCATGTGATGTTTATCCTTTATGCATCTTATCTTGCTTTGATTGACGGTAGCATTTTAAGATGATCTCTCACCAATTATCAAGAAGTGTTTTCCCTAAGTATGCACCGTTGCGAAAGTTCTTCGTGCTGAGACACCACGTGATGATCGGGTGTGATAGGCTCTACGTTCAAATACAACGGGTGCAAAACAATTATCAAGACGTGTTCTCCCTGAGTATGCACCGTTGCCAAAGTTCGTCGTGCCCAGACACCACGTGATGATCGGGTGTGATAAGCTCTACGTCCATCTACAACGGGGGCAAGCCAGTTTTGCACAAGCAGAATACTCAGGTTAAACTTGACGAGCCTAGCATATGCAGATATGGCGTCGGAACACGGAGACTGAAAGGTCGAGCGTGAATCATATAGTAGATATGATCAACATAGTGATGTTCACCATTGAAAACTACTCCATCTCACGTGATGATCGGTTATGGATTAGTTGATTTGGATCACGTGATCACTTAGATGACTAGAGAGATGTCTGTCTAAGTGGGAGTTCTTAAGTAATATGATTAATTGAAATTAAATTTATCATGAACTTTGTACCTGATATTATTTTGATTATCTATGTTTGTAGATAGATGGCTCGTCTTTGTTGTTCCGTTGAATTTTAATGCGTTCCTTGAGAAAGCAAAGTTGAAAGATGATGGTGGCAATTACACGGACTGGGTCCGTAACTTGAGGATTATCCTCATTGCTGCCGCGTAAGAATTACACCTGGAAGCACCGCTGGGTGCAGGTGCGAACTGCAGAACAACGCCCGAGAAGTTGTGAGCGTCTGGTAGAGCAAAGCGATGACTACTCTATAGTTCAACGTGCCATGCTTTACGGCTTAGAACCGGGTCTTCAACGACGTTTTGAGCGTCATGGAGCATATGAGATGTTCCAGGAGTTAAAGTTAATATTTCAAGCAAATGCCCGGATTGAGAGATATGAAGTCTCTAATAAGTTCTACAGCTGCGGGATGGAGGAGAATAGTTCTGTCAGTGAGCATATACTGAAAATGTCTGGGTATAAAAATCACTTGATTCAAGCTGGAGTTAATCTTCCGGATGATAGTGTCATTGATGAAATTCTCCAATCAACGCCACCAAGCTACAAGAGCTTCGTTATGAACTATAATATGCAAGGGATGACCAAAACAATTCCCGAGCTCTTCGCAATGCTAAAAGCTACGGAGGTAGAAATCAAGAAAGAGCGTCAAGTGTTGATGGTCAACAAGGCCACTAGTTTCAAGAAAAAGGGCAAAGGGAAGAAGAAGGGGAACTTCAAAAAGAACAGCAAGAAAGTTGCTGCTCAAGAGAAGAAACCCAAGTCTGGACCTAAGCCTGAAACTGAGTGTTTCTACTGCAAGCAAACTGGTCCTTTGAGCGGAACTGCCCCAAGTATTTGGCGGATAAGAAGGATGGCAAGGTGAACAAAGGTATATGTGATATACATGTTATTGATGTGTACCTTACAAGAGCTCGTAGTAGCACACAGGTATTTGATACTGGTTACATTGCTAATATTTGCAACTCAAAAGCAGGGACTACGGAATAAGCGAGCAGCAGCCAAGGACGAGGTGACGATGCGCGTGGGAAAGCGGTTCCAAAGTCGATGTGATCGCGGTCGGCACGCTACCTCTACATCTACCTTGAGATTAGTTTTAGACCTAAATAATTGTTATTTGGTGCCAGCGTTGAGCATGAACATTATATCTGGATCTTGTTTGATGCGTGGCGGTTATTCATTTAAATCGAGAGAATAATGGTTGTTCTATTTATATGAGTAATATCTTTTATGGTCATGCACCCTTGAAGAGTGGTCTATTTTTATTAAATCTCGATAGTAGTAATACACATATTCATAATGTGGAAGCCAAAAGATGCAAAGTTAATAATGATAGTGCAACTTATTTGAGGCACTGCCGTTTAGGTCATATCGGTGTAAAGCGCATGAAGAAACTCCATAATGATGGACTTTTGGAATCACTTGATTATGAATCACTTGGTACTTGCGAACCGTGCCTCATAGGCAAGATAACTAAAACACCGTTCTCCGGTTCTATGGAGAGAGCAACAGATTTGTTGGAAATCATACATACAGATGTATGTGGTCCGAAGAATGTTGAAGCTCGTGGCGGATATCGTTATTTTCTCACCTTCACAGATGATTTAAGCAGATATGGGTATATCTTAATGAAACATAAATCTGAAACATTTGAAAAGTTCAAAAAATTTCAGAGTGAAGTTGAAAATCATCGTAACAAGAAAATAAAGTTTCTACGATCTGATCGTGGAGGAGAATATTTGAGTTACGAGTTTGGTCTACTTTTGAAAAATTGCGGAATAGTTTCGCAACTAACGCCACCTGGAACACCATAACATAATGGTGTGTTCGAACGTCGTAATCGTACTTTACTAGATATGGTGCGGTCTATGATGTCTCTTACCGATTTACCGCTATCGTTTTGGGGTTATGCTTTAGAGACGGCCGCATTCACGTTAAATAGGGCACCATCAAAATCCGTTAAAGGCGACTCCTTATGAACTATGGTTTGGCAAGAAACCAAAGTTGTCGTTTACGAAAGTTTGGGGCTGCGATGCTTATGTGAAAAAACTTCAACCTGATAAACTTGAACCCAAATCGAAAAATGTGTCTTCATAGGATACCCAAAGGAAGCGATTGGGTACACCTTCTATCCACAGATCCGAAGGCAAGACATTCGTTGCTAAGAATGGATCCTTTCTAGAGAAGGAGTTTCTCTCGAAAGAAGTGAGTGGGAGAAAAGTGGAACTTGATGAGGTAACAGTACCAGCTCCCTTATTGGAAAATGGTTCATCACAGAAATTGGTTCCTGTGACACCTACACCAATTAGTGAGGAAGTTGATGATGATGATCATGAAACTTCAGGTCAAGTTTCTAATGAACTACGTAGGTCAACTAGAGTAAGATCCGCACCAGAGTGGTACGGTAATCCTATTCTGGAAGTCATGTTACTTGACCATGGTGAACCTACAAACTATGAAGAAGCGATGGTGAGCCCAGATTCCACAAAATGGCTGGAAGCCATGAAATCTGAGATGGGATCCATGTATGAAAACAAAGTATGGACTTTGGTTGACTTTCCCGATGATCGGCAAGCCATTGAGAATAAATGGATCTTTCAGAAGAAGGCGGCTGATGGTAATGTAACTATCTATAAAGCTCGACTTGTTGCGAAAGGTTTTCGACAAGTTCAAGGGGTTGACTATGATGAGACTTTCTCACCCGTAGCAATGCTAAAGTCTGTCCGAATCATGTTAGCAATTGCTGCATTTTATGATTATGAATTTTGGAAAATGGATGTCAAAACTGCATTCTTGAATGGATTTCTAGAAGAAGAGTTGTATATGATACAACCAGAAGGTTTTGTTGATCCAAAAGGTGCTAACAAAGTGTGCAAGCTCCAGCGATCAATTTATGGTCCAGTGCAAGCTTCTCGGAGTTGGAATAAACGCTTTGATAGTGTGATCAAAGCATATGGTTTTATCTGAGACTTTTGGAGAAGCCTGTATTTACAAGAAAGTGAGTGGGAGCTCTGTAGCATTTCTGATATTATATGTGGATGACATATTATTAATTGGAAATTATATAGAATTTCTAGATAGCATAAAAGGATACTTAAACAAAAGTTTTTCAATGAAAGACCTCGGTGAATCTGCTTACATATTGGGCGTCAAGATCTATAGAGATAGATCAAGGCGGCTTAATTGAACTTTCACAAAGCACATACCTTGATAAAGTTTTGAAAAAGTTCAAAATGGATCGAGGCAAAGAAAGGATTTTTACAGTATTACAAGGTGTGAAATTGAGTCGGACTCAATGCCCGACCACATCGAGAAGATAGAGAGAAAATGAAAGATGTTCCCTATGCTTCAGCCATAGGCTCTATCATGTATGCAATGCTGTGTACCGGACACGGCGTATGCTTAGCAATAAGCTTGGCAGAAGGTACCAAAGTAATCCAGGAGTGGATCATCGGACAGCGGTCAAGAACATCCTGAAATACACGAAAAGGACTAAGGATATGTTTCTCGTATATGGAGGTGACAAAGAGCTAGTCGTAAATGGTTACGTCGATGCAAGCTTTGACATAGATCGGACGATTCTAAATCGCAAACCGGATCGTGATTTTATTAAGCGGTGGAGCTGTCGGTTGGTGTAGTTCTAAACAAAGCGTCGTGGCGGGATCTACATGTGAAGCGAGTACATAGCTGCTTGGAAGCGACAAATGAAGGAGTATGGATGAAAGAGTTCATTTCCGATCTAGGTGTCATACCTAGTGCATCGGGACCAATGAAGATCTTCTATGACAATACTGGTGCAATTGCCTTGGCAAAGGAATCCAGATTTCACAAGAGGACCAAGCATATCAAGAGACGCTTCAATTTCATCCGGGACCAAGTCCAGGTGGGAGACATAGAGATTTTCAAGATACATACGGATCTGAATGTTGCAGACCCGTTGACTAAGCCTCTTCCACGAGCAAAACATGATCAGCACCAAGACTCCATGGGTGGTAGAATCATTACAGTGTAATCTAGATTATTGACTCTAGTGCAAGTGGGAGACTGAAGGAAATATGCCCTAGAGGCAATAATAAAGTTATTATTTATTTCCTCATATCATGATAAATGTTTATTATTCATGCTAGAATTGTATTAACCGGAAACATGATACATGTGTGAATACATAGACAAACATATAAGTCACTAGTATGCCTCTACTTGACTAGCTCATTAATCAAAGATGGTTATGTTTCCTAACCATAGACATGTGTTGTTATTTGATTAATGGGATCACATCATTAGGAGAATGATGTGATTGACATGACCCATTCCGTTAGCCTAGCACTTGATCGTTTAGTATATTGCCATTGCTTTCTTCATGACTTATACATGTTTCGGTAACTATGAGATTATGCAACTCCCGTTTACGGAGGAACACTTTGGTGCTACCAAGCGTCACAACGTAATCGGGTGATTATAAAGGAGTACTACAGGTGTCTCCAAAGGTACATGTTGGGTTGGCATATTTCGAGATTAGGTTTTGTCACTCCGATTGTCGGAGAGGTATCTCTGGGCCTTCTCGGTAATACACATCACATAAGCCTTGCAAGCATTCCAACTAATAAGTTAGTTGCGAGATGATGTATTACGGAACGAGTAAAGAGACTTGCGATACGAGATTAAACTAGGTATTGGATACCGACGATCGAATCTCGGGCAAGTAACATACCGATGACAAAGGGAACAACGTATGTCGTTATGCGGTTTGACCGATAAAGATCTTCGTAGAATATGTAGGAACCAATATGGGCATTCAGGTTCCGCTATTGGTTATTGACCAAGAATAGTTCTAGGTCATGTCTACATAGTTCTCGAACACGTAGGGTCCGCACGCTTAACGTTACGATGACAGTTTTATTATGAGTTTACAAGTTTTGATGTACCGATGTTTGTTCGGAGTCCCAGATGTGATCACGGACATGACGAGGAGTCTCGAAATGGTCGAATCATAAAGATTGATATATTGGAAGCCTATATTTGGATATCAGAATGGTTAGGGTGAAATCGATTTTACCGGAACACCGGGTTACTGAACCCTCCCGGGGTTAATGGGCCTTAGTGGGCCATATGGGAGAAGAGGAGGGCGGCCGGGGAAGGCGCCCCTCCCCTAGTCCGAATAGGACAAGGAGAGGCGGCGCCCCTTCCTCTTTCCCTTCCCCTTTCCTTCTCCAACAAGGCAAGAGGGGGAGTCCTACTCCCAGTGGGAATAGGACTCCTCCAGCGCACCCCTTGGGGCCGCCGCACCTCCCCCTCCCTCCTTTATATACGGGGGTAGGGGAGCACCCCAGGACAGACAAGTTGATCTACGGATCGTTCCTTAGCCGTGTGTGGTGCCCCCCTCCACCATATTCCACCTCGGTCATATCATCGCGAAGTTTAGGCGTAGCCCTGCGCCTGTTGAGCATCATCATCGTCACCACGCCGTCGTGCTGAGGGAACTCATCCCGGCGCTTTGCTGGATCGGAGCCGGGGATCGTCATCGAGCTGAGCGATGTCTTGAACTCGGAGGTGCCGTCGTTCGGTACTTGGATCGGTCGGATCGTGAAGGCGTCTGACTACATCAACCGCGTTGTCATAACGCTTCCTCTTACGGTCTACGAGGGTACGTGGACAATACTCTCCCCTCTCGTTGCTATGTCATCACCATGATCTTGCATGTGCGTAGGAATTTTTTTGAAATTACTACGTTCCCCAACACTCTCATGGCAAAAACTGGGTCTAAGGATATTTGGAAGCACAAGTAGTATCTCTACTTGGTGCAAGGAATTTGGCTAGCATGAGGGAGAAAGGCAAACTCGACATGTTGGACGATCCATGACAATATACTTTAACTGAGATGTGAGAAAACATAACCCATTACGTTGTCTTCCTTGTCCAACATCAACTTTTTAGCATGTCATACTTAAATGAGTGCTCATAATTATAAAATATGTCCAAGATAGTATATTTGTATGTGAGAACCTCTCTTTCTTTATTACTTCCAATTAATTGCAACCATGACCAAAACTATGTTTGTCAACTCTCAAGAACTTTTTTGCCTCATACCCTTTATATGTGAAGTCATTACTATCCATAAGATCAATATGAACTCTTTTATTTCTTTTTGTTCTTTCTATTTTCTCAAGATCATAGCAGGATAGCAAAGCCCTTGACTCAACACTAATCTTTATTATAAATAGCTCATGGACTTGATTACATAGAGGGATCACAAAGCAAAACTCAAAACTAATTCAAACCAAAACTTTATTCTACTAGATCTAGATATTACCAAAAGGATCGAACTAAGTAAAACGGTAAAGATAGGAGTGTGATGGTGATACAATACCGGGGCACCTCCCCCAAGATTGGCAGTTGCCAAGGGGAGTGCCCATACCCATGTGATTATGTCCTCGGAGGTGGTGAAGAAGGAGTTGTTGATGATGTAGGCTTGTCGTACGTCTTCCAAGGCATAGGCTCACCATCATAGAAGGATGATCGAGCCTCCGGGATCCTCAAATCTGCTGCCAAACTCATCCTCTTGAATCTATATTCATACTCACAGTTTTGGTTTTACAGGTCATAGATCTGGGCTTGGATGTGCTTGATTTTCTCACGAAACTTGAAGATGGTCTCCCCAATGTTCTTGGCATCAAGCTTGTGGTTGTTGGTGAACTCCACAATCATCATCAGGTTGGCATTGAGTCCATGCTCCACCATCCCTTGGCACTTGAAAACTTGCTATTTCATAGCTTCGAGCTTTGTATCCACGCTTCCGGTACGCCTTGGTCCCTCCACATCGTGGATGTGCAGCACCCCCTCACGCATCTCAATGGTTTCAGGGTGTTGCAGCACCTCCGCAAGATAGGGGTTGCTAACCCTCTCGAAAAACTTGTCCTTGGGAGCGCTTGGAGACGTCATGGTGCTCTAGATCTGTCAGAAAAACAGCTCGAAACGAAAACAGAAGATTTTTGCGTGATACGGTGGTCAAAACCTTTGGGAGATTATATAATGAATTTTTACCAACCAAAAGAAGTAACGTGCAAGAAAACGGGGTCCGGAGAGCACACGAGGTGCCCATGAGGCAGGGGGCGCGCCCAGTAAGGGTGGGCGCGCCCTCCACCCTCGTGGAAGCCTCGTGTCCTTCCCGGACTACTTCTTGTTTTCCTAAATTCTTAAATATTCCAAAACGGAGAAAAATTGCTATTAGAATTGTTTTGGAGTCGGTTTACTTACCGTACCACGTACCTATTCCTTTTCGGAGCCTGAAACGTTCTGGAAGGTGTCCCTTATATATTCCTCCGGGGTTACGGTTTCAATAATATTAGTTTCAAAATTTATAGGATTACCTGAGGTATAATGTTTGATCCTTTGACCGTTCACCACCCTCGGACTTGTGCCTTCGAAGTTGTTGATTTTTATGGCACCGGAACGACAGACCTCCTCGATAACGTCAGGGCCTTCCCATTTAGAGAGAAGTTTTCCTGCAAAAAATCTTAAACGAGAGTTGAATAGCAACACATAATCACCTACGTTAAACTCACGCTTTTGTATCCTTTTGTCATGCCATCTTTTAACTTTTTCTTTGAACAGCTTGGCATTCTCATAGGCTTGGGTTCTCCATTTATCGAGTGAGCTAATATCAAATAACCTCTTCTCACCGGCAAGTTTGAAGTCATAGTTGAGCTATTTAATAGCCCAATATGCCTTATGTTCAAGTTCGAGAGGTAAGTGACATGCTTTTCCGTAAACCATCTTATACGGAGACATACCCATAGGATTTTTATATGCAGTTCTATATGCCCATAATGCATCATCAAGTTTCTTGGACCAATTATTTCTAGATCTATTAGCAGTCTTTTGCAAAATTAATTTGAGCTCTCGATTAGTCAACTCTACTTGACTGCTCGACTGTGGGTGATAAGGAGATGCAATTCTATGATTAACATCATACTTAGCAAGCATTTTACGAAAAGCACCATGAACAAAATGTGAACCACCATCAGTCATTAAGTATCTAGGAACTCCAAACCTCGGAAAAATAACTTATTTAAGCATCTTAATAGAGGTGTTATGATCAGCACTACTAGTTGGAATAGCTTCTACCCACTTAGTAGCATGATCAACAACAACTAAAATATGTGTATATCCATTAGAGGCAGGAAAAGGTCCCATATAATCAAAGCCCCAAACATCAAATGGTTCAATAACAAGAGAATAATTCATAGGCATTTCTTGACGTGTACTAATATTACCTATTCTTTGACATTCATCACAACACAAGACAAACTTACGGGCATCTTTGAAGAGAGTAGGCCAATAAAAACCGGATTGCAATACCTTATGTGCAATTCTATCTCCAGCGTGGTGTCCTCCATATGGTTCGGAGTGACACTTGCATAGGATCTGTTCCTATTCACGCTCAGGTACATAACGTCTAATAACACCATCTACTCCTTGTTTATAAAGGTGTGGGTCATCCCAGAAGTAATGTCTTAAATCATAAAAGAACTTTTTCTTTTGCTGGTATGCAAAACTAGGTGGTATAAATTTAGCAACAATGTATTTAGCCTAATCAGCATACCATGGGGCAGTACGAGAAGCATTAATGACCGCTAATTGTTCATCAGTAAAGCTATCATCAATAGGTAGTGGGTCATCAAGAACATTCTCTAACCTAGACAAGTTGTCTGCAATGGGGTTCTCAGCTCCCTTTCTATCAATAATATGCAAATCAAATTCTTGGAGCAAGAGAACCCATCTAATAAGTCTAGGTTTAGCATCTTTCTTTTCCATAAGATATTTAATAGCAGCATGATTAGTGTGAATAGTAACTTTAGAATCAACAATATAAGGTCTGAACTTATCACAAGCAAATACAACTGCTAAGAATTCTTCTTCAGTAGTAGCATAATTTCTCTGGGCAGTGTCTAGAGTTTTACTAGCATACTGGATAACATTTAATTTCTTATCAACTCTTTGCCCTAGAACAGCACCTACAACATAATCACTAGCATCACACATAATTTCAAAGGGTAAATTTCAATGAGGTGGTTGAACAATAGGTGCAGCGATCAAAGCTTTCTTAAGTATTTCAAATGCTTCTACACAATCATCATCGAAAACAAAAGGAATATCTTTTTGCAATAAATTGGTAAGAGGCCTAGAGATTTTAGAAAAGTCCTTAATGAGCCTCCTATAAAAACCGGCATGACCAAGGAAACTTCTTATAACTTTAATGTCCTTGGGACACGACATCTTTTCAATAGCATCAACTTTAGCTTTATCAACTTCAATACCTTTTTCAGAAATTTTATGCCCCAAGACAATGCCTTCATTAACCATAAAGTGGCACTTTTCCCAATTCAAGACGAGACTAGTGTCTTCACATCTCTGCAAAACTCGATCAAGGTTGCTCAAGCAATCATCAAAAGAGGATCCGTAAACGGAGAAGTCATCCATGAATACCTCACAAATCTTTTCACAGAAGTCAGAGAATATAGCTATCATACATCTTTGAAAGGTAGCAGGTGCATTACATAAACCAAAAGGCATACGTCTATAATCAAAAGTACCAAAAGGGAAAGTAAAGGTAGTTTTTGATTGATCGTTCGCTGACACAGGTATTTGAGAGAAACCAGAATATCCATCTAGAAAGCAGAAATGTGTATGTTTGTATAGTATTTCTAGCATTTGATAAATAAAAGGTAAAGGGTAATGATCTTTCTTAGTAGCTTTATTTAATTTACGAAAATCAATTACCATCCTATAACCTGTAATAATTCTTTGCGGAATCAATTCATCTTTATCATTAGGAATGACAGTAATACCTCCCTTCTTAGGGATGCAATGGACTGGAATTACCCAATCACTATCAGCAACGGGATAAGTCATACCTACCTCAAGGAGCTTTAGTATCTCCTTTCTTACCACTTCTTTCATTTTAGGGTTTAATCGTCGTTGATGATCTCTAGCTGGTTTGGAGCCTTCCTCCAATTTAATTTTGTGTTGGCATAGAATGGGACTAATGCCCTTAAGATCATCAAGAGTATATCCAATAGCAGAACAGTGCTTCTTCGGAGTTTTCAATAATCTTTCCTCTTCCTGCTCTGAAAGGTTAGCACTAATAATAACAGGATATATCTTCTTTTCATCAAGATAAGCATATTTAAGATTATCAGGTAAAGCTTTGAGCTCAAACACGGGATCACCCTTGGGTGGAGGAGGATCCCCTAGGATTTCAACAGGCATGTTGTGTTTCAGAATAGGACCCTGTTGAAAGAATACTTCATCTATTTCCCTTCTTTCATTCATAAACATATCATTTTCATGGTCTAGCAAATATTGTTCTAACAGATCAGTAGGAGGCACAGCAATAGAGGCAAGACCAATAATCTCATCCTTACTAGGAAATTCTTTATCATGGGGTTGTCTACAGAACTTAGCAAAATTAAACTCATGTTTCATATCCCCCAAGCCACTTGTAACAACATCCTTTTCACAATCAATCTTAGCATTAACAGTATTCAAGAAGGGTCTACCAAATATAATGGGACAAAAGCTATCTTCTGGGGAACCAAGAACAAGAAAATCAGCAGGATATTTAACTTTCCCACACAAGACTACAACATCTCTAACAATCCCAAATGGTGAAATAGTATCTCTATTGGCAAGCTTAATTGTAACATCAATATCTTCCAACTCAGCGGGTGCAATATCATGCATAATTTATTCATATAAGGAAATAGGTATTGCACTAGCACTAGCACCCATATCACATATGCCATGATAACAATGATCTCCTATTTTAACAGAAATAACAGGCATGCCTATAACAGGTCTATGTATCTTAGCATCGGGTTTAGCAATATTAGCAGCTTCCTCACAAAAATAAATAACATGCCCATCAATATTATCAGCCAAGAGATCTTTAACCATAGCAATACTAGGTTCAACTTTAATTTGCTGAGGAGGTGTATATGTTCTAGTATTAATCTTACGAACCACAGTTGAAGCTTTAGCATGATCCTTTATTCTAACAGGGAAAGGTGGTTTCTCAACATAAGTAGTAGGAACAATAGGATCATTATAAGTGATAGTATTTTCTTCAATTGTAACAGGTGCAACTACTTTTACTTCAATGGGAGGATTATATTTAAACCACTTCTCCTTATGGAGATCAATGTGAGTAGCAAAAGATTCACAAGAAGAAGCTACTATCTCAGAGTCAAGTCCATATTTAGCGCTAAATCCACGAAAAGCATCGGTATCCATAAAAGATTTAACACAATCAAACTTAGGTGTCATACCTGACTCCTTACCATCGTCGGAACCCCAATCTTCAGAGTTGCGTTTAATTCTTTCTAGTAAATCCCACTTGAATTCAATAGTCTTCAGCATATAAAAACCAGCACAGGAAGTATCGAGCATGGTGCAATCATTGAGAGAAAGCCGAGCATAAATTTTTTGAAGAATCATATTTCTTGAGAGCTCATGATTGGGGCATGAATATAACATTGACTTAAGCCTCCCCCAAGCTTGAGTGATGCTTTCTCCTTCGCGAGGCCAAAAATTATATATATAATTACGACCACGATGAACGAGATGCATAGGATAGAACTTCTGGTGAAGTTACAATTTCAATCATTTATAGTTCCAAGATCCCGTATCATCACATAGCCTATACCATGTCAATGCGTCTCCCTTCAAAGATAAAGGGAAGACCTTCCTCTTAACAACATCATCGGGTATACCTGCAAGCTTAAATAATCCACAAACTTCATCCACATAGATAAGGTGTAAATCGGGATGCAATGTTCCATTTCGTGCAAAGGGATTAGCTAGCAGTTTCTCTATCATACCCGAAGGAATCTCAAAGTAAACATTTTCAATAGGTTCAGTAGGTTGAGGAGAAACTGTTTGCTCAACTGGTCGGGCCGAAGATGCCCCGAACAAGCTCCTCAAAGGATTAGTTTCCATAGTAACAAGTGACAGAAAATTTCAGCACACTATATAAATATTTCCTTACCAAGTTCCACTCACCAAAGGCGCTTCACTCCCGACAGCAGGCGCCGGAAAGAGTCTTGATGACCCACAAGTATAGGGGATCTATCCTAGTCTTTTGATAAGTAAGAGTGTCGAACCCAACGAGGAAGCGAAGGAAATGATAAGCGGTTTTCGATGGGTATTCTCTGCAAGCACCTTGAAATTGTAGGTAACAGATAGTTTTGTGATAAGATAATTTGTAACGGGTAACAAGCAATGAAAGTAAATAAAGTGCAGCAAGTTGGCCCAATCCTTTTTGTAGCAAAGGACAAGCCTGGACAATTTCTTATAATGAGAAAAGCGCTCCCGAGGACACATGGGAATTATCATCAAGCTAGTTTCATCATGCTCATATGATTCGCATTCGTTACTTTGATAATTTGATATGTGGGTGGACCGGTGCTTGGGTACTGCCCTTTCTTGGACAAGCATCCCACTTATGATTAACCCCTACTGCAAGCATCCGCAACTACAAAAGAAGTATTAAGGTAAACCTAACCATAGCATGAAACTAGTGGATCCAAATCAGCCCCTTATGAAGCAACGCATAAACTAGGATTTAAGCTTCTGTCACTCTAGCAACCCATCATCTACTTATTACTTCCCAATGCTTTCCTCTAGGCCCAAATAATGGTGAAGTTTCATGTAGTCGACATTCACATAACACCACTAGAGGAGAGACAACACACATCTCATCAAAATATCGAACGAATACCAAATTCACATGACTACTAATAGCAAGACTTGACCCATGTCCTCAGGAACAACGTAACTACTCACAAAGCATATTCATGTTCATAATCAGAGGAGTATTGATATTCATTAAGTATCTGAACATATGATCTTCCACCAAATAAACCAATTAGCATCAACTACTAGGAGTAATCAACACTACTAGCAACCCACAGGTACCAATTTGTGGTTTTGATACAAGATTGAATACAAGATATGAACTAGGGTTTTGAGAGGAGATGGTGCTGGTGAAGATGTTGATGGAGATTGACCCCCTCCCGATGAGAGGATCGTTGGTGATGACAATGGTGATGATTTCCCCCTCCCGGAGGGATGTTTCCCCGGTAGAACAGCTCCGCCAGAGCACTAGATTGGTTCCGCCAAGGTTCCGCCTCGTGGCAGCGGAGTTTCGTCCCGTGAGCTTGCTTATGATTTTTTCCAGGGTAAAAGCCTTCATATAGCAAAAGATGGGCACCGAAGGGCCACCAGGGGGCCCATGAGACAGGGGGCGCGCCCAGTAGGGGTGGGCGCGCCCCCCACCCTCGTGGCCAGGGTGTGGGCCCCCTCTGGTACTTTCTTTGCTCAATAATTCTTATTAATTCCAAAAATGACTTTTGTGGAGTTTCAAGACTTTTGGAGCTGTGCAGAATAGGTTTCCAACATTTGCTCCTTTTCCAGCCCAGAATCCCAGCTGCTGGCATTCTCCCTCTTCATGATAAACCTTGTAAAATAAGAGAGAATAGCCATACGTATTGTGACATAACGTGTAACAACAGCCCATAATGCAATAAATATCGATATAAAAGCATGATGCAAAATGGACGTATCAGGTACGACTGGGTGCGTCCCCCTGCTGTTCTGCACTGTTATTTGGTGCATGACACGTCGACCCGGTTGCTATTGTCCCACATGTCGGCGAGAGGAAGTACAAATTTCATGAAGGCGAGTGTCGAAGGAGGAGTACAAGACACCGCTTGGTTTTTGCTGCTTCGCGCGATCCATCGATACAAACCCGGACTAAAAAAGGGGATGGGCGGGTCTTTTCCCACTTGGCAGGCAGGGGAGTTTGGCATAGTCTATTCGAGTCAAGAAGGCAGGAAGGGAAACAAGCAAATAAAGGTTGAGCGACTTAGTTTTGGGAAAATCTGATTTTACAGAGTACGTACCCACTATGGAGGTAGTACTACTTACTACTCCCTCCATTCCGGTTTATAGGGCTCATCTAAAAAAATCTTTTTCCGTTTTATAAGTCTCAATTCTACTAGTAGTAGTAGTACCATCACATATTGGATTTTGAGGTGCGTTAAATCACCCGATGCAAGGAGTGTCAAGAGAAAACTCACCAATGCATGTGGAAGTTCATGGAAATTTAGTGGTCATGCATGCATTCATTCTAATTAATGCCTCAGTAAACATAACTTCTTGAGAAAAACGAGCGTACTAATTACTTGTGCAAACTACGAAATTAATTCCCACTCACCGTCTACCTTGGTTGGAGAGATTTTGAAATTGAGCCATTAACTAGAAAGGAGGGAGTAGTAACTTTTGTCTCGATTACTATTTGTGGCCTTGTATAGATGCAAAATGTATTTTTTTATAGTGGCCTTGTACAAGTAAATGGAGGGAATACTAAAGGACATATTCCAAACAATATGATAATCTCTCTAACAAAGGTAGGGACCAGGAGTAAACGGAGGGAGTAGTAAAATTTTCTTCTCGTCCTGCGAGCCACCGCGCGCGTGCGTGAGGGAGCAGGCATAAGGCGTACTAGTAAGCAAGCTTCACCTCATCCTACGAGCCACCGCGCCCGTGGGCGGGGGAGACGGTGTACTAAGCAAAGCTTCTCCTTGTTCTGCGAGTTGATGGGACACATCAAAAGTACTCCAGTGTATAGAGCCTTGCCTCTAAGGTAGGCCCCACATGGTTTGCCTCTTTTTTAACATAATGCCTCAAGTTGCAATTTGTTTGTTTACCCGTGGTAGACGATGCTCCATCAAGTGGACAACCAATACACGTGTCAAATTACCACGTGGGCTGCCTTTTCATACAGAAATGAGCTCCACCGTGTACCCGCGCGGGTGTGGTTGGGAAAGAGACGGGAGTACGTGCGTCGTGTGTGCACCTCTTCTCTTCGTGCACGTCCCCACCTACGTGTGGGTGTGTGTGAGAGAGATAAAAACCTAGATATAATGTGCTGTCCATCCCCATGCCTCCGCCTAGTCCGACCACCAGTCACCACCACGCCCCACTCCTCCTCACCTTATCTCTCATCTTTCTCGAGATACCATTTTTTTGATAAAATTCTTGAGATACCATTTTTCCGATAAAATTCGGGAGATACCATTAGTTTTTACACATGGGATTACTCCAGCAAGTGTCAATCACAATAGGTGTTTTGTAAAAAAATGCATCTTGATGTTCCGTGCAATGCACGGGCATCTTGCTAGTCCATGAAAACAACGCATGGCAAAATTTCACGGCGAACGAGGGATTTGAATCTGCTGGGAGGGGCTGTTTGGATCTTGCTCGGGGTAGCCAAAATATTGGCGACCCTTTTGTCCACCGGTGCCTTTGCCATCGATGAACGAGGAATGGCTCGGGTGCTCATGCATCCTCCAGCGCGCATGTTGGAGGCGAGCTCGCACAAGCTGTGCTTTTTTTCCCACCACGCCGCCCGAGCCGGCCGCAGACCGACCGGCGACCCGCAAATTACGCCATCCAACCGTAGCCGCACACATTATGACAACAACTCAACCGACCGGACAAAATTCATGCAAACACGGCGATATTTCATATAAACAATGACAGAAATCGAATAAAATACCGGATTTTCATACAAACATGACAGATTTCATTACATTCAAATGAACTACGTGGTGCTAGTTCTGGACAGCACATGTATATAATACCTGGCCTAAATGGTCGCCCGCTGATCCATTTGTGTTCCTCATGTCCGGCAGCACGATCACGGGACTTCTGGGAGCCCCAAAGGTATATGCTTCAGTGCAAAGGACGGATCGCTTCCCCACTGCCCAACTGATATCGTTGGCTGATGCCCAAGATGATGGTGGAAGGGGGCTTCTCCGCTTCCGTGGAGCCCATGCGGGTGAGGGAGTCCTGGACTAAGGGGTCCTCGAGCCTCTGGGCTATGTTCCATAGCAGTTTGTTGCTCAGTTGCAATTTTAGCAAGTGTCTTATAGCCAGGTTTGGATTCACATTCAGATTCATCTTCACTAGAGGTTTGGAAATAGGCATCGCGTGAAGTTACCTTGGCACCACGTGCCATGAAGCAGTAGGTTGGAGCAGAGTTGTCGTCATCATCATCATCAGCTTTGGCTTCAATGTTGTGACCATTGTCTTTAGTGTTGAAGAATGACTTGGCGACGAACGCTGATGCCAGAGCCAGGCTTGCCACGCATGAATCAGACCCCTCCTGGGACTCCGCCTCCGCCTCCTCAGAGGAAGACTCCTCCTCTGAATCCATCTCCTTGCCAATAAATGCACGAGCCTTGCTTGCTGAGGTCTTCTTGTGAGATGAAGACTTTGACGAAGACTTCGAAGAAGATTTTGATGATTTCTTCTTCTTCTTGTCATTAGAATCATATTCCTTGCTCTTCTTCTTCTTTTTCAGTTCCTTATCCCACTGAGGACACTCAGAGATGTAGTGGCATGTCTTCTTGCATTTGTGGCAAGTTCTCTTCTTGTAGTCACGTGATGAAGCCTCGTCGTTCTTGGAGCTAGATCTTGAAGACTTGCTGAACCGATTCTTCTTGGAGAACTTCTGGAACTTCCTCACAAGCATTGCAAGCTCTTTGCCAAGCTCTTCAGGATCACTAGAGCTACAGTCAGATTCTTCTTCAGATGAGGAAATAGCTTTTGCCTTCAGGGCACGGATTCGGCCATAGTTGGGACCATATATATCACGCTTCTCAGATAGCTCGAACTCATGTGTGTTGAGCCTCTCAAGTATATCAGACGGATCGAGATCTTTGAAGTCAGGACATTCTTGTATCATCAGGGCTAAGGTGTCAAATGAGCAGTCATGTGATCTCAGAAGCTTCTTCACGATCTCATGCTTGGTGATCTCAGTGGCGCCGAGAGCATGAAGCTCATTGGTAATATCAGTCAAGCGGTCGAACGTGAGCTGGAAATTTTCATTGTCATTTCTCTTGAAGCGGTTGAAAAGATTGTGAAGAACATCGATTCTTGAGTCTCTCTGAGTTGAGACGCCTTCGTTGACCTTGGACAGCCAGTCCCAGACCAGCTTTGCAGTTTATAGAGCACTCACACGGCCATACTGCCCTTTGGTTAGATGACCACATATGATGTTCTTGGCAGTTGAGTCCAATTGCGCAAATCTCTTGACATCAGCAGCGGTGACACCTTCACCGACTTTGGGAATGCCAGTCTTGGCGACATACCAGAGATCAACATCAATGTCTTCGAGACGCATCCGCATCTTGTTCTTCCAGTAGGGGTATTCAGTGCCATCGAAGATGGGGCACACAGCAGAGACCTTGATTATCCGTGCAGTCGACATAGCTACAATTCCAGGTGGTTAAACCAAATCACACAGAACAAGGGAGTACCTTGCTCTGATACCAATTGAAAGTGCTAGTTATCACCTAGAGGGGGGTGAATAGGCGATTTTTATGGAAGTCTTCAAAACACGGTGGCTTTGAAGACAAACAAGTAAACTAAACCTATATAGTAAGCAGCGGAATTAAGACTACACCAGGAAAGCATTAGTCAAGCATACAATATAGTGAAAGCACGAAGACTAACTGCAACTAGGTAGACAGGATTAGAATGGAAGATGGGACGAAGCCAAACAGATATAAGTCTTCACACAATGAAGTCAAATGAATCGGGCAGGCAAGCAATGACTTCACGAAGACAAACTGTAAAGCAATGAGAGTAAGGGATAGAACCAGTTGCTTGGCGAAGACAAGGATTTGGTAGACCAGTTCTAGTTGTTGTGACAACTGTATGTCTGGTTAGGGAGGCTGAGATTGAACTTAGAAGACCGTGTCTTCACCTTATTCCCCTTGAGCTAAGGACACCCAATCCTCGCCCAATCACTCTGGTAAGTCTTCGAGGTAGACTTCCAAACCTTCACAGACTTCGTTCACCGGCAATCCACAATGACTCTTGGATGCTCAGAACGCGATGCCTAACCGGCTAGAGGATTCACAGTCCTCAAGTGTAACAAGTCTTCATATCACTCGGACAGAAAGACTTCAGGGATGCCTAACACTCTTTGGCTATGGGTGTTTTGGGCTTAGTCCTTACAAGGATCTCTCCCTCAAATGCTTCGGAGGTGGGTCGCTCGAAGACATAGGATTTGGTTGAGCATCACAGGCGAAACTTCTTTTGGTGCCAGCGAGAAGTAGTAACAAGAACTCCTCCTCTGTTCAATATCAGTCTGGCATGTAAGGTGTATAACTCTTGAGACGGATGCATCGAGGTGCCAGGACTAGGGAGCTCGCTTCCATCTACTAAAAGTTCTCTACGGGTGGGGACAAGGTTGGTTTACAGTACAGACAGTTTCCTAGCTGGCACTTGAGAAGTGCTCGTCTAGTTCAACCAAGAAATCTACTGTCTCAGAGCGACAGTCAAGCTCGTATCGCGGAAGCACTACGAATTATTGATTTAGGAATGGGAATGGGCTAGAACCCTGGGTTCTTCCTTAGAAACTCCTCAACCATCACAAGATAAAGAAGTATGACGCTCTGTGTCTGACTCTATTGGTCATAGTTCCTTGCTGTTGCGGCCGGTGCTCGTTTGCGCGCGTGTTAATTTCAGTCACTCTGACTTTGTTCACTTGCACCCCACTTAACAGTACGGTGGTTCCTATGACTCAATAAAGAATAAAGGAAACTACGAAACAGCTATGTCTTCGCACTCCAAAGTCTTCAAGTGAATGTCTTCACATGTCATAATCTTCGTCGAGAATGTCTTCATGAACCACCATTGTCTTCAATGTCTTCACACATTTTTAGGGGTCATCTCTGGTAGGTAAACTGAATCAATGAGGGACTATTACCTGTGTTATCCTGCAATTCTCACAAACACATTAGTCCCTCAACCACGTTTGTCGTCAATACTCCAAAACCAACTAGGGGTGGCACTAGATGCACTTACAGTCTCCAACGTATCTATAATTTTTTATTGTTCCATGCTATTATATTATCTGTTTTGGATGTTTTATATGCATTTATATGCTATTTTATATTATTTTTGGGACTAACCTATTAATCTAGAGCCCAGTGTCAGTTTCTATTTTTTGTCTGTTTTAGAGTTTCGCAGAAAATGAATACCAAACAGAGTCCAAACGGAATGAAACTTTCGCGATGATCTTTCTTGGACCAGAAGCAAACCAGGAGACTAGGAGATGAAGCCAGAGACGCAACGAGGCAGCAACGAGGGTGGAGGCTGCACCCAGGGGGGTACGGCGTGCCCCCTACCTCATGGGCCCCTCGGAGATCTCCTGCCTAGTACCTTCGCCTATATATACTCTTATACCCCAAAAACATCTGGGGGAGCCAAGAAAACACTTTTTGACCGCCGCAACCTTCTGTACCCGTGAGATCCCATCTAGGGGCCTTTCCCGGCGTCCTGCCGGAGGGGGATTCGATCATGGAGGGCTTCTACATCCACACCATTACCCTTCCGATGAAGCGTGATTAGTTTACTTCAGACCTATGGGTCCATAGCTAGTAGCTAGATGGCTTATTCTCCCTCTTTGATTCTCAATACCATGTTCTTCTCGATGTTCTTGGATATCTATTCGATGTAATATTCTTTTGCGGTGTGTTTGTCGAGATCCAATGAATTGTGGATTTATGATCAGATTATCTATGAATATTATTTGAGTCTTCTCTGAATTCTTATATGCATGATTTGATATCTTTGCAAGTCTCTTCGAATTATTGATTTAGTTTGGCCTACTAGATTGCTTTTTCTTGCAATGGGAGAAGTGCTTAGCTTTGGGAAGTCTTGCGGTGTCCTTTCCCAGTGACAGTAGGGGCAACAAGGCACGTATTGTATTGTTGCCATCGAGGATAAAAATATGGGGTTTCATCATATTGCTTGAGTTAATTCCTCTACATCATGTCATCTTACTTAATGCATTACTCTGTTCTTCATGAACTTAATACTCTAGATGCAGGCAGGAGTCAGTCGATGTGTGGAGTAATAGTAGTAGATGCAGAATCATTTCGGTCTACTTGACACGGACATGATGCCTATATTCATTATTATTGCCTGAGATATCGTATAATTATGCGCTCTTCTATCAATTGCTCGATAGTAATTTGTTCACCCACTGTATTATTTGCTATCTTGAGAGAAGCCATTAGTGAAACCTATGGCCCCCGGGTCTCTTTTCCATCATATAAGTTCTATTTTCCATCATACTAGTTTCTGATCTACTATTTTGCAATCTTTTATTTTCCGATCTATAAACCAAAAATACCAAAAATATTTACTTTACCGTTTATCTATCTCTATCAGATCTCACTTTTGCGAGTAACCGTGAAGGGATTGACAACCCCTTTATCGTGTTGGGTGCAAGTTTGTTGATTGTTTGTGCAGGTATTCAGTGACTTGTGCGTTATCTCCTACTGGACTGATACCTTGGTTCTCAAACTGAGGGAAATACTTACTCTAGTTTGCTGCATCACCCTTTCCTGTTCAAGGGAAAAACCAACGCAAGCTCAAGTAGTAGCAGGAAGAATTTCTGGCGCCGTTGCCGGGGAGATCTATGTCAAGTCAAGACATACCAAGTACCCATTGTCGATGTCAAAACCGGCAGATCTCGGGTAGGGGGTCCCGAACTGTGCATCTAAGGCTAAGGGTAACAGGAGGCGGGGGACACAATGTTTACGCAGGTTCGGGCCCTCTCGATGGAGGTAAAACCCTACTTCCTGCTTGATTGATCTTGATGATATAAGTATTACAAGAGTTGATCTATGATACATCTCCAACGTATCTATAATTTATGAAGCATTCATGCTATTTTATTATCTGTTTTGAATGATTATGGGCTTTATTATACACTTCTATATTACTTTTGGGACTAATCTGTTAACCGGAGGCCCAGCCCATATTGTTGTTTTATTGCCTGTTTCAGTATTTCGAATAAAAGGAATATCAAACGGAGTCCAAACGGAATGAAACCTTAGGGAGCGTGATTTTTGGAAATGATATGCCGGGAGACTAGGAGTTCAAGCTAGGGAAGGCTCGAGGAAGCCAGGAGATAGGAGGGCGCGCCCACCCCCTGGGCGCGCCCCCTGTCTCCTGGGCCCCTCGAGGCTCCCCCGACCGACTTCTTTCGCCTATATAAGTCCACGTACCCTAAAAACATCGAGACAGAACATAGATCGGGAGTTCTGTCGCCGCAAGCCTCTGTAGCCACCAAAAACCTCTCGGGAGCCCGTTCCCGCACCCTGCTGGAGGGGGGAACCCATCACCGGTGGCCATCTTCATCATCCTGGCGCTCTCCATGACGAGGAGGGAGTAGTTCACCCTCGGGGCTGAGGGTATGTACCAGTAGCTATGTGTTTGATCTCTCTCTCTCTCGTGTTATCTCTATGGTACGATCTTGGTGTATCACAAGCTTTGCTATTATAGTTGGATCTTATGATGTTTCTCCCCCTCTACTCTCTTGTGATGAAATGAGTTTTCCTCTTGAAGTTATCTTATCGGACTGAGTCTTTATGGGTTTAACAACACGTGATGTATGTGCCGTGTTTATCTGGGGTGACAATGGGATATCACGTGATCCACTTGATGTATGTTTTGGTGATCAACTTGCAGTTTCCACCCATGAACCTATGCATAGGGGTTGGCACACGTTTTCGTCTTGACTCTCCGGTAGAAATTTTGGGGCACTCTTTGAAGTACTTTGTGTTGGTTGAATAGATGAATATGAGATTGTGTGATGCATATCGTATAATCATGCCCACGGATACTTGAGGTGACAATGGAGTATCTAGGTGACATTAGGTTTTTGGTTGATTTGTGTCTTAAGGTGTTATTCTAGTACGAACTCTTGAATAGATCGATCCGAAAGAATAACTTTGAGGTGGTTTCGTACCCTACCATAATCTCTTCGTTTGTTCTCCGTTATTACTGGCTTTGGAGTGACTCTTTGTTGCATGTTGAGGGATTGTTATATGATCTATCTATGTTATTATTGTTGAGAGAACTTGCACTAGTGAAAGTATGAAGCCTATGCCTTGTTTCCTATCATTGCAATACCGTTTACACTCACTTTTACCATTAGTTACCTTGCTGTTTTTATATTTTCAGATTACAAAAACCTATATCTATTATCCATATTGCACTTGTATCACCATCTCTTCGCCGAATTAGTGCACCCATACAGTTTACCATTGTATTGGGTGTGTTGGGGACACAAGAGACTCTTTGTTATTTGGTTGCAGGGTTGCTTGAGAGAGACCATTTTGATCCTACGCCTCCCACGGATTGATAAACCTTAGGTCATCCACTTGAGGGAAATTTGCTACTGTCCTACAAACTTGTGCACTTGTAGGCCCAACAACGTCTAAAAGAAGAAGGTTGTGTAGTAGACATCAAGCTCTTTTCTGGCGCCGTTGCCGGGGAGGTGAGTGCTCGAGGGTATATCTTTAGATCTTGCAATCAAATCTTTTTGTTTCTTCTTTTATCACTAGTTTAGTTTATAAAAGAAAACTACAAAAAAAATGGAGTTAAGTTTGTCTCATACGCTTCATCTTTTTAATATCTTTCGTGAGTATGATGAAAAGGAAAATTGTGCTCAAGTGCTAGAAGAAGAAATCTATAAAATGCTTGATAAAAAATCTTTGAATGATGAGCATGATTGCAATGTTGTTAGTATGAACTCTTTGAATATCCATAGTACTAATGATGATTGCACTAGTTATGATGAAAATGTCTCTTATAAGCATGTCGATTTTTGTGGAGTAGATTGGGTTTGCAAGTACACACCAAATAGGGAAAATAGATATTGCAAGAGGCATAAGTATTTAGGAACTAAAGGGTTGCAAGAAAGTCTTGATGTTTGTGCTGAAAAATTCAATGCAAACTGTTTAATGATCGAATCATGTCCAAAAATTGTGATAACTTGATTACCCTTGAGCATCATAAAGAGCTTAGTCTTCTTTTGGGGTATGAAGAAATGGAACGTATAACTGAGGATATTCCAAAATTTAATCTTGATAGATTTCTTGATTTTTATCTAGAGAAGATTTATTTGTATTGTGCGGAGAATTGCATTGAAAATCCTTATATTGCCAATTACCTAAAGAAAAGAAAGCAAATAGAAGATGATGAGAATACTAATAAAAGGGAAGAGACTTCCCAATATCCTCCTATTATTTCTCGTGATGAATCAGGTAACGAGGAGGAGCTTTCTATTCAACCAATCTCATCTATAAGGAGCTCAAAGAGGAAGGTTGAACCCACACATAATGTGAAGAAGAAAAAGAAAAGAAGGGGCAACATAGGTAAAAAGGTAACCTCCTGAATGATATTGCCCCTACTACTCATTGTGATCTTGATAATTGCTATACTATTGGTGCTATCCATATTTTTAATGATGAGAGTGATTATGCTTATGATATGAAAGGGCCCAAGCTTGGGGAAGCTATGTTTGATGAGGATGAAATATTTGAGAATATATTTGCTGAAATTAATGTTTATCCCAAGCTTGGGGATGCTACGTTTAATGAAGATGATATTTTTAGCATCCCAAATTTTGATATGCAAAGTTGTTATGATGATAGCATGCCTCTTACCTATGATGATTATATTGATGAAAGTGGGTTTGGAAGAGTGTCAACTTTAGGAAGTAGTTACCCCACTATTTTGGAGGATGTTGAATCTTATTGTGATGAATATGAAAGTGGATTTGGAAAAGTGTCAACTTTATTTATTGATTCCACTATCTTGGGAGAGGTTTCAATCGATTATGATGAGAACAAAGTTGCTACTTATGATGATTATTGTGATGAAACTTATGCTATAAAAAGTAGTGATGATTATATTTATAAAACTTGTCATGATTATGATTACCCTTTTTCTGAACTTTACTCTTTTAATGTGGAAACAATTTATAGTATTCAAGTCTTTTATGATACTCCCACTATTCCGAATAAGAAGAATTTTGCTTATGTGGAGAGTAGTAAATTTTCTATGCTTGTAGATCATGAAAAGAATGCTTTAGGTGCTGGTTATATGGTTGAATTCATTCATGATGCTACTGAAAATTATTATGAGAGAGGAACATGTGTTCTTACATATTGCAATAATATCAAGTTTCCTCTCTATGTGCTCAAAATCTTGAAGTTATGCTTGTTTTACCTTCCTATGCTAGTTGATTATTGTTCCCATAAGTTGTTTGCTCACAAAATCCCTATGCACAGTAAGTTGGTTAGGCTTAAATGTGCTATTCATATGCTTCATGATGCTCCCGTTATGTTTCAATTCTTATCTTTTATGCGAGCATCATTGTCATCATCATGCCTAGCTAGAAAGGCATTAAAGAAAAGCACTTGTTGGGAGACAACCCAATGTTTACCCTTACTGTTTTTGTGTGTCCACATGATTATGCTACTGTAATAATCATGTTTTATAGCTTTTGTTTTAATAAAGTGCCAAGTAAGACCTTTATGATAGCTTACGGTGATAGTTGTGTTGATCCTGCTGAGATTCAGAAACTTTTGCACCCAGTAAATTAGTTTTGTTAATTCACACAAACGTGCTTATGATATGATTATTTTTGATCTGGATTGGTACACGAATTGCTTAGGACTTCCTAATTTGGTAGGATTTTTGGAGTTCCAGAAGTATATGTTTGATCTGATTACTCTGATGTATGTTATGTTTTGTGATTCTGTTTTCTATGTGTTGTTAAAGCTTTGTTTGATGAATCTATGAGTAGTATCGAATTGTCTGAACCATAGAGAAGTTAGAATACAGTAGATATTGCACCAATATGAATTTAGAATGAGTTCATTACAGTACCTAAGTGGTGGTTTTATTTTCTTATACTAGCAGACTTACAAGTTTTACATTGAGTTTTGTGTTGTGGAGTTTTCAAGTTTTGGGTAAAGATTCGATGGACTATGTAATAAGGAGTGGCAAGTGCCTAAGCTTGGGGATGCCCAAGGCACCCGAAGGTAATATTCAAGGACAACCAAGAGCCTAAGCTTGGGGATGCCCCGGATGGCATCCCCTCTTTCGTCTTTGTCCATCGGTAACTTTACTTGGAGCTATATTTTTATTCATCACATAATATGTGTTTTGCATGGAGCGTCATTTTATTTTGTTATTATTTGCTTTCTGTTATTTAGATTAATGTTTTGCATCTTTAGTTTCAATAAAAATGTCAAGGA